>JASPKZ010007399.1:1015000-1615000 GCA_030220185.1 Diploptera punctata
AATATTAGCTCTGAAAGGAAAATGTGCAATAAGAACAAAAATAATGATAAACAATGTAATTATAGACCAAGTTCAGAATTTTAATTATTTGGGATGTAATTTAGGCAATGACAGAAATTTAGATAAACACACTAAAATACAACGATTCAATTATCTATGTGGCACAATTAAACGCACTTTACTGAATAAAACTAGAAAATAAACTATTTTGAAGTTTTACAAAGTATTGGCAGTTCCATCTCTTATCTATGGATGTGAAACCTGGACATTAACAAAGGCAGATAGTAAACAAATAGAGGCTGCAGAAATGAAGATGTTGAGAGCAATAGCAGGATACCAAAGGACCGATAAAAAGAAAAACGAAGATATAAGAACAGAACTTAATATATTTAATCTCTGTGAAAGAATAAAATATTATCAAAATATCTTCAGCATGTATTACGAATGAATGAACAGCGCATACCAAGAAGAATGTATAATTATAAACCAAAAGGGAGAAGAATGTTGGGAAGACCATTGAAGAGATGGAAGAACTAATTCGACCTATAATGAGATCGGAACAGGCCGTTGGGCTTAATCCTTGTTGTTGATGATGACGATGATGATGATGAAAGCCATAGGCAAAATAGCCGGTAGGTAGACCAAGAATGAGGTGAGAGAATAATATTAACCATGCTTTCAAGGAAGTAAATTATACACGAGATGATAGGAAAACTTTAACTAAGGATAGGGATGTATGGAGAGCTTATGTGTGCGCGTCCATGAGCCTCCGGGTTCTAATGGCTATTACGAAGATAAGTCGATAAACAATTAAGTTTAATTTTCACGTATCTCCAGAGAACGAATCTGAAATGCAATCGAGTCAATTCTTCTGTTACGTTGAAACGAATCAATGATTTTTTCAGAACGAGAATAGCACCACAAAGTTATAAATCTAACTGACTGTCTGGGGGTGGGGGGATGGGGGGGGTGAAATATCAGCTGTGAAAGTTCACATCAATTAAGATCATAAAGCATTGTGTTTGACTTTAACAATAAAAAAGTATAGCTACATGTGTGAGAGGTCACACGTCACCTGACATGTGTGGACTGACGTTAATTTTTCATAACCGATGGATCCGCTTCTCAGCCACGAAAACGAATAAAAATCCAACTCGTAGGAACTTCATAACCAAGTGTAATCCACACCTGACGTCATTTATGCTCCGACTTTGCTGATTTACGCAATGTGTTTTTCTATTGTTAATTAAATATTTACTGACATTACAATTTACTGATAATCAACTGGTTTTAGCGCAAGACAAATTTGATATGGAATTCATGATAAAAAGGTTGAAAAACACATAATCATGGGGTCTCACAGTAAATTTACAAAAAAAAAAAACAGAATATCTGGCAGTAAATAGCAATGAAAGAGAAAATTTAATATTGGAGGAACGAATCCAAATAAAGCAAGTGAAACAAACTAAATATTTGGGAATAATTATAGATAACATAAAACATATAATATAAAACATAGAATTGAATTGAGTAGCAAAATAATATCGTTAAATTCCATATGATGGGATAAGAATATTTGGAAAGACACAAAAAATGTATTGTTAAAACATTGGTGGAATATGTTGCAATGTATGGAAGTGAGGTATGGACATTGAACAATCAATAAGTACTACAAGAATAGACTAGTAGCTCTAGGAATGTATTATTTAAGCAGAAGTGCCAGAAAGTCAAAATTAGAACATGTCACAAATAAGGAAATTAGAGATATAATGGAAGCAGAAGAAAGCATAATTGAAAGAATTGAGGAGAAGGAATTAAAAAGGTTAGGACATATTTTAAGAATGGAAGATGAGCGATGGTCGAAACTACTATATCAATGGCAACCGAGCAGGCAGGAAGAAAAAGAGGGAGACCAAAGTTAACATGGAAGGAAAGCATGACGATAGTAATGCAAGCAAGACGGCTAAGTATTGGATCGAGTTTTTTTTTATCTGGATTCATCTTACCTCAATTTGATGTTGATTTGTTCTCGAACATGTTTCGATATATCTTCTATGTCATCCTCAGCTTTGGCCAAATCAACATTAAATTGAGGTAAGATGATTCCAGATTAAAAAAAAACTTGATTAAAAGAACCCCAAAATATTTTTTTGTATTGTAAGCCTATGTTTCCCTTAACAGAGATTTAGGCGCTCTCCCCCTACAGGGAAGAAATTGAACCATACTAATTTAGTTACACTTGTTTTCGTATAGATGTCATTTTTGAGTGGTCCGTGGCCAGCGTTCCGCCTCATACTGACATCTAGGAAACCAAGGTAGTACTAGGACGGGAAAATTCGGTAAATTTTGCTTAGAGGTCTCTTCATTCAGGCTTAAGGATTTTTCACGAGCCTGAAAATCTTCAGACTAGGGACCCACGGCTTAAAGTCCCTCCCGGAGGACTTGCTCCTTGGATTTTTCCGTCGTAAAAAATCCATCGACCCAGGCCGGGTTTGAACACACGACCCTCGGGACCAGAGGCAAGGAGCATAACCACTAGTCCACCCCTCAAAATATAACTTCCTAAAATAAACCACTAATCAAAGAAAATGCCCAAGATCGTAGGCTTTGGAGGTTTGGCACGGGAAGACGGCAGCAGCTGTAAAAACCCGAAGATACATAGAAACGTTTTTGTTTCATGTTTGAGAAGTTGTGATGACTAGAGTCCCTGTAATGCAAAATAACAAGCGTTTCGGGAGATGAGCCTACGGTTAATTTCTTTCTGCACATCATTATCAACTTTTATAAGATTCATGATGTGTTCCGTTGAGGTATTATTCAAAATTAATATAAAATTATGGAATATTCACCTGAAAGGTCCGTCTCCTCAACTTAATTAATCATTTAACTGTAGCGCTTTCGGAACTTGTCCCATCATCGGCAGGATTCAAAACTGGTGTTTCACTGAAGATCTGGTAGAGGGGGTTTCATGTATTGGGTTCGTTTTCGTTTATCAGGCTGTCGTTGTTGTGAGCTGCTTTCATGATTTCCATCTCTTCGAGTACGTTTATCTTCGCTGGATTATTTTCTCTGTGCATTATTGTTAGGGTGTTTTCAATATTTAACATGCGATGTCCTTCATGGATAACGTGTTTTGCATAGCTTGATTTCCCTTCTGCGTGAATGAAGTCTCGAAAATGTTCTTTGAATCTGATGTTAAAACTCCTGTTTGTCCTTCCTATATAAAATTTGTTGCAGTCCTTACATGTCAGTTTATAAACTCCTTTGCTGTTGAAAATGTTATTTTCTCCAATGTTATTGTTTATTATGTTGTTTAATTTATACATTAAGTATATGGCAAAAAACCAATGGCTATAATGAAGAATTCATAGATAAGCTCGTAAAAAAACAAAAAAGGAAGAACAACATAACCAACATAACTAAACTAGAAAAAGAATCTGACAACAACAAGAAAACATGGATAACACTTACATACACAGGAAAAGAAACGACAAAATTAGCCAATGCACTAAAGAAAGCCGATAAAAACGTAAAAATAGCATACAGAACCAATAACAAATTAAACAACATAATAAACAATAACATTGAAGAAAATAACATTTTCAACAGCAAAGGAGTTTATAAACTGACATGTAAGGACTGCAACAAATTTTATATAGGAAGGACAAACAGGAGTTTTAACATCAGATTCAAATAACATTTTCGAGACTTCATTCACGCAGAAGGAAAATCAAGCTATGCAAAACACGTTATCCATGAAGGACATCGCATGTTAAATATTGAAAACACCCAACACTAATGCACAGAGAAAATAATCCAGCGAAGATAAACGTACTCGAAGAGATGGAAATCATGAAAGCAGCTCACAACAACGACAGCCTGATAAACGAAAACGGATCCAATACATGCAACCCCCTCTACCAGATCTTCAGTGAAACACCAGTTTTGAATCCTGCCGATGATGGGACAAGTCCCGAAAGTGCTACAGTTAAATGATTAATTAAGTTGCGGAGACGGACCTTTCAGGTGAATATTCCATAATTTTATATTAATTTTGCACATCATTATGTCTGTTCCTAGGTATTCGAATTCAACCACTTCTTCAAAATGTCCCTCATTTATTATCAATAACTGTCCATTTCCATTATGTGATGTTCTTCTATGTGTGACCATGTAAGTATTTTGTTTTATTGATGTTTACTTCCAGTCCCAATTGCTTTGTGTAATTTAATAAATAGAATGTGTGTGTGTGTGTGTGTTGGTTTTTAGTCTACATAAAATATGCCTATTACACTGGTCAACATGATTTTTGTCTCATGAGTACCAATAGTTGTACTTAATGCAGTTTTTATCGTGTTTTCAAATATGTATTCAGAATTTCTCCATCACCCGCAGTTTTTTTTATTTCAATTTCAATTAATGGATTTAAAAATGTATTTGTAATAATCATTTTTTCGTCCATTTGTCCATTATAAAATAAAACGGGGAACACTTTCATCAGGAGATTTCAGCTGTGGAAAAGATATATCAAGGCAAATAGAATCCTAATATGCTGGCCGATTATTGTTGGACCATCAAGAGCGATGCTCCACAGGTGAAATATAGCATAAAATCGTCATTTCTTACTTTCTAGGCGAGTCCGAATGTTCGAATATTGTGTAGTTACGAATGTAGAAAATATTAAAGTGTTTGAAATTATAAATGCCTGTCTCTCGGAAACCTTGCGTGATGGAGAAAACCCGATATCATATTTGAATTCAGGAGCAAAAATGCTATCAGAATCACATATTTTTCTCTCGGAGCAAAAAAAAAGTTTATTTTTTGTTGCTCAGTGTTATTTATTGACTTTGCAAGACCTGAATTTCAGACTAAGGTGAACTCAGTTCTCCGACCAAAGTTTTGTATAATTACTTCAAATATTTAATTGCATATGCACAGCTGTTTAGATAAGGACAGGTGCAGAAGCACCTACTTTCTCCAGAATCACCTGGATCAACACAGTCATAGCGGTACATCATCAATCATTAGAATGCAAGATCCGGGACATACACGTGTCTTTATATATATATATATATATATATATATGGTATGATAAGAAAAATAAATGCCTGGACGGGATTCGAACCCGGATCTCTGAGTCTGTACCTCAATGTGATATCCATTACACCACCAGGCGAATCCAATTCAAGTATTCATTTTTCTTATATATGTATTATATTCTCCATTATTACTAGATGTCGCGAGAACTCGGTCTTCACTGCCATCTAGTAGCTGACTATAACAAGTAAGCATATTAAAGAGAATGTTTTTACTTTATAGCAGTGACGCTTTATCGATGTTATAATTAAATGTTTAACATTGAGCAATGCAAGCTTAATATGGTATGATAAGAAAAATAAATGCCTGGACGGGATTCGAACCCGGATCTCTGAGTCTGTACCTCAGTGTGATATCCATTACACCACCAGGCGAATCCAATTCAAGTATTCATTTTTCTTATATATGTATTATAATATATATATATATATATATATATATAGATAGATAGATAGATATTATAAATATATTTTTTGACATTTGGCAATGAAGGCAAATATATAGTAGAGTTTACTTCATTTTTATCTGCATTCATGGATTAGGTCTGTTGACCCGTTCCGACTTCAGCCCATCTCTTTCTGGGTCTGCCCACATCTCGGGTGCCTTTAGGTTTGTATTTTGTTATTTGTTTTGGATATCTATCTTCATTCATTCTGTCTATGTGTTGCTTCCACTTTTGTCTATATGTATTTATTTTATCAGTCCTCCCTGCAAAATAGTGAAAGTTCCTGGCTTAGTTCTGTGTTCTTGCTTCTGTCTTCCTTAGTGCAACCTTTAAACAATTCTCAAAAATTCGGTTCTGCCGCCGGTATCCTACGGAGATCTTTATGTTTTATGTATCCAGGGCTTCTGAAACCATCGAGCAGTACCGGTACTGCCAATGTTTTATAAAATTTCAATTGGGTCTCTCTGAGTTTACTTCATTAATGTTATTATTTTATTTATTTGTTTATTTATTTTACCTGATGGAGTTAAGGCCGTAAGGTCTTCTCTTCCACTTCACCAGGTTAAATTATACATATAACAGCAATTATGAATTATCTGCATGTTGATTAATGATACATAATAAATATAGACTACACAATATAGAAATGTTGAGTGATTCCGGGTTATGTGGCCGTGGTCCATAGTTGGTGTTGATACCAGACGTTTCGCCCTCAACTGCGGAGGTCATCTTCAGTGGCGAGTGCTTCTATGCGTGTTTCCTGGTCGGAAGATCTACTTAGAATGAGCGCTGTGGACGTAGAGGACGTTGTATTAGTGGTGGGTGCAGGGTGAGTGGGCGTGGCTCTTGCTGATTGGCTAATAGTCGTCTCCTTGTTGTCACTGGTGTTAATGCATTTATTTTCTAGTGTATGAAACCAGGCCTTAGACAGTTTGATAGAAAAGAAGAAGGTATCAAACTGTCTAAGGCCTGGTTTCATACACTAGAAAATAAATGCATTAACACCAGTGACAACAAGGAGACGACTATTAGCCAATCAGCAAGAGCCACGCCCACTCACCCTGCACCCACCACTAATACAACGTCCTCTACGTCCACAGCGCTCATTCTAAGTAGATCTTCCGACCAGGAAACACGCATAGAAGCACTCGCCACTGAAGATGACCTCCGCAGTTGAGGGCGAAACGTCTGGTATCAACACCAACTATGGACCACGGCCACATAACCCGGAATCACTCAACATTACGATTACCGGCCGTGAAAGCCTGCATTCAACTATTACACAATATAGAGTTGACAAGGAAAAGAAGGAAAAAAATAATAACAATAATAATAATAGTAATAATTATTATTATTATTATTATTATTATTATTATTATTATTATTATTATTATTATTATTATTATTATTATTATTATTATTATAGTACAGTGAAAGCTGCTTATTCGCGTCTTCATTATTCTCGGGTTAAAAAATTGCGGCACAGTTCCAGTATTCGCGGGTAAAAATGTCTTTATTCGCAGATCTAGTCGGTGTATTAGAAGGATTAGTATCCTTTATTAAAGCATCGACAAACTTTTTTTCTTTTTTTTTTTACTGCAGGCACGTATCAAGGTGGCTTTTACAAAGAGTGATTCAAACCAAATGGACAAATTAATATCAAAATAAAACAAACCTTATTGTCACTAAGCCTAAAGTTCGTTGTTAAAAGCCACCGCCGCTGTATATCACGTGCCGCTATGTCCGTTGAAAAAAGCTGCCCTCGCCGTGGTCGGCGATTTATTGTTTCAACTTGTCATCCGTTGCACAATAATTTTGACTGAATAACACGCGTATCTTCTGCTTTGTTGCCAATTTATAATGTCGAGTAAAAGGAAAATTGTTCAAAATCTCTCATTAATTAATTTTATTTTTATTTTGGAACCTTGGAACGTATCTCCTATATACTCATGCAAAGTGCCATTCCATATTCACGGTTTCTGTATTTGCGACTTATTTGCGAAACATCCCCGCGAATAAGAAGCTTTTACTGTAATAATAATAATAATAATAATAATAATAATAATAATAATAACCGTACAGGCTACATGGCCTAAAACGAATTTGTTCATGATGAATAATAATAATAATAATAATAAACATTGTAGAAAAGAAAAGATTACAGTGGTGTGGCCACGTCAAAAGAATGCCAGAGCAAAGATTGCCTAAACTTGTTATGGAATGGATCCCAATAGAAAGGAGGAAGAGAGGAAGACCAAAGAAAACTTGGATAGAAGGGGTACAAGCAGCTATGAATATCAGAGGATTGGAGGAAGATCAATGGATGGACAGAGAGGAATGGCGTTTGGTTTCCGGAAGACGGCGGCAGCTGCCATGATACCGGATGAATAATAATAATTCCGATTGAGGGTCTTTCCACTTTTCAGCGGTTGCCCTTTTATCAGCCGGCTGCTGGCCCTTCACATCCACATGTGTCAATCACAGAGGTAGATGATCAACAGCCAGTGTAGGGGTGACATGTGGTTAGCATGTCGAGTCCCCCAGCCGTTATAGCTGGTTCCTCAACCTGGAGCCGCTACTTATTGTAGCTACCCAATTGCCTCACGATGCTGGGTGGGCACCGGTCCCATACTGGCCGAAATACCATGAGAAAATTTCTTCCCCCATGGAGACTCGAACCAGCGCAAGTCCCGTAGCTCTGCGCCAAGGCTTCCTACCTTAACCGCTCGGCTACGGCGCGGGACAATAATAATAATAATAATAATAATAATAATAATAATAATAATAATAATAATAATAATAATAATAATAATAATAATAATAATAATAATAATAATAATAATAATAATAATAATAATAATAATAATAATAATAATAGAAGAAGAAGAAGAAGAAGAAGAGAAAATATGTATCTACATATCGGTTTATAAGCGGGCCCTGTTCTTGAGACTCATTTTGTTACAAAACTGCTAGGGTCGGAGAAGTTTGCACTTTGGACATTTGGTTCCAGACCAACACGCAGACAGGTGTCACTACGTCACGTATCGATACGCTCAGAGAAGCTGCCTTTCACAAAGTTAACCTTAGAATTGTGTCCCTTATTTATTTACGTAAAGATATTCATTCCACAATCTCTCAATAAAAAGAAGCATAATAGGGCCGAGCATTCTAAGAAATCCTGCCTTGGCGCAGAGCTTCGCGACGCGCCGATTCGAATCCTCACAACTAAAAGTGAGTATTATTTCATGATTGAAGAAGCTCACAGGGAACAGTCGACCATTTGAAATTATCACAAAGAAAAAACACATTACTTGTGTTAACAGCAGAAGCAACCAACCTATTTTTATTTAAAAAGTGTTGCAAGTGTCCTATTTAAGTTAGGTTCACTTTGTGCCAGCCATAGTTTAAGTTTTGATCAGTGATTGTTGGCCATTTTATGACATTGTGTAGAAGTCAAATGAAACAAAATAACTAAAAAAATATTTTGATGACAGGATAGCATTCCGCAGCTCAAAATATACTTCTCTGATTTTAATTGCCTGATCTTATTAACCCTTTCCTAGATTTAGGCGTCATATCCCGCCACTACGAATCGAACCGTTGTCTGACAGGCGTTTTCTAACGTTTTACAGAAATTGTAGATTCAGACATTTTTTTTTAATTAGCAGCCGTAGACATTCAGTTTTTATGGTTGTTACGGAAACAATAAAAATCGGAAAACTGCGGTCGTGGTATATATTTCGGTTGAGAAATCCACTCTTTGACTCCTGCTCAAGTATCCCGAAATCTACCTTGAAATTTCTTCCAGAGAAGCATTTGATGCACCAAGACCATTTACAAAAAATCTGTCGTTTTTAACTGCAATGCACAAAAATCGAAGCCAGAATCCAGCAATGGCAAACCACTTTGCGTAGCAGATGGACGTCCCTGCTCGACTTAGAACGGAGTGGAGTGAGGCGGATCCTGCGTGGGAGGTAGGTAGTGAGGGCTATCCAATCCACCAAGTGAGGAACTTGTATGACTCGCTGTAGTTTACATGAGAGATTTGGCGCTGAATTTCTGTGCCTTCCAGTTAAAAGCGGCAGATATATATATATATTTTTGTCATGGCCTTGGTACATCATAAATTTGGGTTGTTGGATGTGATGTCCCACGTTGTAGATATATGATTGTAATAATTTAGATCACTGTTATTTGCCACGGCACTGATGACTCCCTTCAAGGGAATGAGCGAAAGTATCTTACATGAATAAGTAACGACACTTTGTTAATAGTTAATATTATTTTATTAAAGTTTTCACTTCTATTTTGATGAATCTTGTAGATGATCAATAATTTAAAAAATTCCGGCTTAAATTAATAAATTTCACTTATAGAAGATTATCACTTCATATATGTAATAGATGACTATTTCCAACGGTCAATTTTTCACTCACACTAACACTTTATTTTCACTTTATGGATTATTTTACTCCAGTTGAATGAAATGTTTACTACAATATTATTTTCGATAACTTTGACGCCATTTTGTCAACTAATATCAAGAAATGAACTATAGTTCTCTTCTTTCTTGATGAGCCGTTGTTTAACATGTCTGACTTCTTTCAAGTATTGTAGCCATCTTGTTGTTCTGGGAAAAATCCCATTTCATTTCTGTTATAATCTGGAAGTTCTGATTGGGCAACTGAAATTGAAGGAGTACTACTGGCTGACTCCCATCCAATTCGTTCAATCCCATTTATTTGTTTATACAAAATATCAATTCAAATTTTCAAGTATTTTACATGTATTAAATCAGTTTCTAATATATCTAACTGTATTAACAGTTTATATTGACCAGTTTGAATTTTTTTATATACTTATAAAAAAATTGAATTCTCTAAATCAATCTTACTTCCATTCTTAATAGAAATAAATATAATTATATTTAAATATTAAATAAAAACCCCTTATTATTATTATTATTATTATTATTATTATTATTATTATTATATGGGGATAAATATCCGGTTTTAATCACAACGCTTCTCTGGGAGAAATTGCAAGGTAGGTTTCGTCATGCAGTGGTTGACTGTTCCCTTGTTAGTAACCCAGGAAATTCGGACCATAAATTGAACTTGATGAGAAGTTCGCTTAGTTTACGCAATTCCCGCGTGAGGGATTTTTGCTCTTCGACACATTCTTCGTAATTTGCGATAGATTTTCCGTTCTTTCCTATGTTGTACTTAAATTCTGCGCTCTTATAATACATCCACTCAGTTATTTAAAAGAATTACGCTTTTAAGATCAGTTTCCACAATGAAGAATTTAACTCTTGTGTTTTATAAAATGTTTCCTAACAACTAATACCAACATTCAGAGAAGAAATTTCTCTGCGAGAAGCAACTTTGCACATTCTTCTTGTAAACAAAGGACGGCGCTATTGGAAAACAGTTTATAAAGTTGGAAAGAATGGTCGGCACGTAGAACTGAAATAAACATTCTTAGAGACATTTAACATCCCTCAGAGTGTGTGAAAACAGAAAATCGGAACACAAAGCCGCCTAACTAAATCAAAGTTAAAAGACGACTCTTAAATAAATATTACGGAAAACCACGGATACAAGTTTGTAGCTAATTCTGAAGGAATGAAGTTGTAATCATATATATTCACCGATTCTATCACCGAAAATGATTATGACCAATACCTTCATTTTATTTTTTTTGCAAATGCCCCAGGTTGTCTTTCGAAATTCCTGGTGTCTCTCCTGGCATGGCGTACTTATAACCCACTTCTAAGGTTGGGGCGCCTGCAAGGCGGGATTACGTTGCCCCGGTGATATGACGGGTGATGATGATGATAATGGTGCGCCAGGAGAGTCCCTAATCCTAAGCTTAATCTAAGATGAATATGAATGATGGCCATATGATTTCGGGGACCGTTTGGGCCTTAAAGTTTTCCTGACATTTGTCTTACAGGTGAGGAAAAACCCCGATAAAAACCTCACCCAGAAGAACTGTCCCGACCGGGGATCGAACCTGGCCCGCTGCGTGACAAGGCAGCACGCTATCTCGAGACCACAGCGGTGGACCCAATATATATATATATATATATATATATATATATATACAATTCTTGTGTACGTGTGTTTGCCGCTTAAATTCTCCTAAACGACCGCACCCATTTTGATGATTTTTATTTGTGTTTGTTTGAGTGGGTCCCTGGATGGTTTAGATTTACAATTGGACCCTATAAAACCATTAGGTGTAGGAGTTCACCTCAAGTGAAAATTTAAAAATAGCTCTAGCGGTCACAATTTTCGATTTTTCATAACGAAACTCAGTATGTCCTATTAAAATAAACCGAGGTAGGTTTTATCAAAAAATGAGCTAAATCCGATAATTCGAAGTGGAGGTTTACTTAAAATTCGAAATTAAAAACTGTCTAAACGACCGCACCCATTTTGATGATTTTTATTTGTGTTTGTTTGAGTGGGTCCCTGGATGGTTTAGATTCACAATTGGACCCTCTACAACCATTAGGTGTAGGAGTTCACATGAAGTGAAAATTTAAAAATCGCTCTAGCGGTCACATTTTTCCATCCTTCACAACGAAACTCAGTATATCCTATTAAAATAAACCGGAGTAGATATTATTCAAAAGTGAGCGAAATCAGACAATTAGAAGTGGAATTTTACTTGAAATCCGAAATTTAAAAATGCCTAAAAGACTGGACTGATTTTGATGAAATTTTGTGTGTATGTTTGAGTGGGTCCCTGGGTAGTTTGCACAACTGGGTTTGGTAGATGGCACTGCGATCGGGTAATATGATATTTCTTATGTCAGATGTCATTTGCATTACTGACATATTCCGCGCGACAACAATATGAATCATAATGCACACTTCTTGAGCCACAGCACATGACAGTGAGGAGTTTTCTTGCGAACTTATTAATTAATTAATTATATGGTAAAAAAGTGTCCACCGCTGTGGTCTCGATGCCTTGTCACGCAGCGGGGCCGGGTCGGGAGTGTTTTTCTGGGTGAGGTTTTTATCGGGGTTTTTTCTCACCTGTAAGACAAATGTCAGGAAAACTTTAAGGCACAAACGGTCCCCGAAATCATATGGCCATCATCATCATCCATCACCGGTGTGGAAAGCAACGGGAAGCTACCACACCTACAATTCCCTAGTAAAGCTGCAAAGCATAGCATGAAAATGCTATGATTGCAGTGAAGGACCTGCCCTCGGGTAGAATTACTATTGATGGATGGATGGATGGTAAAAAGTAACTTATATATTTATCGTCAGGCCATAACACGAGAATTGAACGTTTGGGCAAGACAAACGTCTGCCGGGTCCGCTAGTATGTAAATACATAATAACTTAGGTTTATGATATGTTTTTACTGCAGTCCGACACTTTTAAATAAGTTGGCATCAGAAACTGAGCTTCTCCATTTTAACAAAGGAAATACGTATTCCGTAAATCAGTAAAATAGAACCAAGGGCGCTCATCCAGTTCGGATAAAGATAATATTAGAAAATAAACCAATAGAACAAGTGGTGAGATATAACTTCCCAGGTTGCGAAATATCATACACAGCGGAAACAGATATAAATCATCATCATCATCTGCATTCATGGATTAGGTCTGTTGACCCGTTCCGACTTCAGCCCATCTCTTTCTAGGTCTGCCCACATCTCGGGTGCCTTTAGGTTTGTATTTTGTTATTTGTTTTGGATATCTATCTTCATTCATTCTGGCTATGTGTTGCTTCTATTTTTGTCTATATGTATCTATTTTATCAGTTATTGCAAATATTTCAACAGATATAAATAACAAACTAAATAAGTTTAATTATATAACAGGAACACTAAAACGAACTTTGAAAAATAAAGCCAGGAAAGACTCTATAATGAAATTATACAAGACAATGGCAGTGTCTATTATTACTTATGGATCCGAAACATGGACAGTGACAACACAACAATCTGCCAGAATACAAGCTGCTGAAATGGGATTCCTCAGACCAACAGCAGGATATCAAAGAACAGACAAAACATATAACACAGAAATAAGACAACTAAAAGTAGAGGAACTAAACACAACAATACAGAAATACAGAACAAACTGTGAAGAAGAAGAAGAAGAAGGTTACGTAAAGGACCGTGCTTTTATCCCCCTATCCTATTTGTCGTGTAACACATGGTGCTCATATTGAATGCATAAAATAGTGAAATTTTTCTCTTTCCAGGAACGTTGGAATTGTGCTTTTATATTTTGTAGTTCGGAAGAAATATATTTTTGAAGTCTGTTCCTTCTTTCTGAATATCCCTGTATATATATATATATATATATATATATATATATATATATATATATATATATATATATAGTTTAATTCCGAAACAAACTAAATACATTTAATTATATAACAGGAACATTAAAAAGAACTTTGAAAAATAAAGCCGGGAAAGACTCTATATTGAAATTATACAAGACAATGGCAGTGCCTATAATTACTTATGGATCCGAAATGTAGACAGTGACAACACAACAATCTGCTGAAATAAGATTCCTCAGACCAATATCAGGATATCAAAGAACAGACAAAAAACACAACACAGAAATAAGACAACGACTAAAAGTAGAGGAATTAAACACAACAATACAGAACAAACTGTAAAGAACACTTGGCAAGGATGACTGAGAATAGAATACCAAAAGCAGCATACAGCTATTCACCACGAGGAAGAAGAAGTTTGGGAAGACCAAAGAAAAGATGGAAAGAGCAGCAATTTGGAGCCGGAACAGGCTAGTATATAAGCCTAAACCGTGAAGAAGAAGAAGAAGAAGACAATTTGACTTGGTGAGAATATGGCTTAGTTTAAAGAAGTTTCTGCATGATGGACCTAGGTGTTTATTTTTACGTCTGATGCTCAAGGTAACAAACTTGCTATTTACCTGTTTTACTGCGGATGTTGGTTATTGGAATGCAAGTGAAGTGAGTGTTGGCAGCTGCGTTAAGAGTCGATCGGAGGACTTGTGTAATGAAATGATGGCCTTGTGTGGGACGCACATACGGGTGGCAGGTGCACGCGCAGGTAACACAGTTTCCCGCACCCGTTAGTGTCCTCCAGAAAACACAAACAAGCTTAACGTTTTGTGAAACTTTCATTACGTGGTCCAGCGCGTAAATAAACGTTTTTAAAGAACTGTTTTGTCCACCGCCTCGTACGGTGCGGGTCCGGGTTCGATTACCGATTGGGAAACGTTTCCTGGGTGAATTCTTTCGGATTTTTTCTAATCTCTCTCTCTCACTCTCTCTCTCTCTCTCTCTCTCTCTCTCTATATATATATATATATATATATATATATATATATATATATATATGAAAAGAAAAAAGAATGCTTGAGTCTGGATTTGAACTCGAGTCTCTAAAGTCTGTACCTTTAGCGCTCTAACCAACTGAGCTACCCAAGAATTCCAATACAAGCATACAATTCTCTTATACATGTAGTATTCTCAATTCACACAAGAGGTAGCGGAAATTTATTCCAACTGCCATCTCGCGGCTAACATAACACTTAAGCAAATTTTTAAAGAGAAAATTTACTTTATAGCAGTAACGCTTATATATATATATATATATATATATATATATATATATATATATATATCTTCGTCTTCCTTCCAAGTATTAGGCCAAGGCCTGTTACGATCCTATAGAAAATTTTCCCTCCAGCGTTTCATACGACGGCTGAGAGATATTTGCTTTGGTCGTCATAAGTTTGATGTTTGAGGGAAATTCTCGTATAAGACTTGAAAGCATAATAATAGTCCCTTCGATTGGTTGCTGGCCAAAGCAAGGCAAGACCAGTGATGGGGCTGCCATCTTATAGCCTCTGGTCAGGCTTTTCTGGAGACGAAAAGAAAATAAAGGAAAGAAGAAATGGAAGAAAGGAAATACTCCCTAGCCTTCGGATGACCTAATAGCGTCGGGGTCGAAAAAAAACAAGAGTTAACCAAGAGAGGTTAGATAGTAAAGTTAAAAGAGTCTGCTATAAGTAAGTGGAAGAAAGGAAGAAATACCAGATCGGTTAAAGATACAAGTAAGGAGCAAAACACAGGCAAATGGAGCAATGTTTTGCTCAGCTTGGGCACCTTGTGGTCGCCATCCACATATCCCCTAGATGAGGACCCCTGAGGTATATATATATATATATATATATATATCAATGTTTGTTTGTTTGTTCCTATTCTATGCGCGGCCATACCGTTGATCCGATTTTGATGGTTTTTTTTTTTTTGCAAAATGTTCAGAAGATTCCCGGGATGAACATAGGCTATAAAGGAGTTGTAATACTCAACCCCTTCACCCCTAAAAATCACCCTTTGTGGTGAAAAACGTGAAATAAAGTCCCTACTTGACGCCTAAATGGCTTACGCTGCCTAAACCATAACAAATACACCAAATTAATGTACACAGAATTGAACATCTCAAAAACCTCTACAAAAAAGTCCGCGACAGCATATGCTTATCTCTTACAGATATCTCACAATAACCATTTTTGTCTTTCATTGATGACAAGAATATCGGGATAAGCAGATTTCCGAACAGTGCACGACTGGTGGTAAAAACATATTAGCATTTATTTATAAGTAGCAGCGCACGCATATTGTAGGAAAACCAGAGGGAAAACGCCCCAGTTGGTAGACCAAGAATGAGGTGGGAGAATAACATTAACTATGATTTGAGGGAAGTAGATTATACAGGGAATGATTGGAAAGCATTAGCTCAGGATAGGGATGTATGGAGAGCTTATGTCCGTGCGGCCATGAACCTACGGGTTCGATAGTGCCAGTGAGTAAGTGAGCAGCGCACGCCGGGTATTAGCTAGTATATAGTAAAGTGATCCCACAACAGGCCCGGGGGCCCTTGGGGTAGTAGGAGGTTAAGGCTCCCACTTTTTTCTAGACAATCGACACTTTATGTCAGCCGGGTTGTCAGCCCTGTGTGACGGCCGCCTTTACCCCCCAGAACAAGCGTATGATACTTATTTCCGTTAGAGGCTGAGTCGACCCCAGGGCCATAGTGCCGCCAGAGGGTTTGGGTCAGTTTAAAAATCTTGATCCCAGCGGGACTTGAACCCTCGACCCTCCGGCTTGTAGCTCAGTGCCTTAACCACTACGCTACGGCGTGCCCCTATTAATATAAATGAATTGTACTGTATGTATGTCTGCCCATTCATATACTTCTAAACCGTTCAACGGATCTTCGTGAAAATTTGTATATACAGCTTTTCAGATGCGGCGACTCTTTAGCCGTTATCAATTATGTTATACAATCATTAGGTGTAGGAGTTTACCTGAAACGAAAATTTAAAAATCGCTCTAGCGGTCACATTTTTCGATGTTTTACAACGAAACTCAGTATATCCTGTTAAAATAAACCGAGGTAGGTATTATCAAAACATGAGCGAAATCCGATAAATTAGAAGTAGAGGTTTACTTGAAATCCGAAATTAAAGACTGCCTAAACGACTGGATCGATTTTGATGAATTTTTGTGCGTATTTGAGTTGGTCCGTGGATGGTTTAGATCCACAATTGGACCCGGTAACTGGCGCTGCAATCGGGTTATAGGATTTTTTTATGTGAGATGTGTAGTCATCTGCATTACCATGGGTCCCGAGTCTGAAGATATACTAAAGGACAACACGCACACACTACTGAATAACACTAAGAAATTGGAACTGGAAGTAAATATCAATAAAACTAAATATATGGTCACACGTAGAAATACATTATATAATGGAAATGGACAGCTAATGGCAAATGAGGGAAATTTTGAGGAAGTGGCTGAATTCAAATACCTAGGAACAATAATCACAAATAGGTATGAGATGCACATAGAAATTAACCATAGGCTCAATTCTGGAAATGCGTGCTATTATGCATTGCAGAGACTCTTGATGTCCCAACTCCTTTCAAAAAAAGTTAAACTGAAAATATATAAAACTATTATTCTACCAGTTAAATTTATGTGGATGCGAAACTTGGACTCTTACTTTAAGAGAGGAAAGGAGATTACGAGTATTTGAGAATAAAGTTCTTAGGAAAATGTTTGGATAAAAGAGAGTTGAACAGACAGGTGAATGGAGAAGACTGCGTAACAGTGAATTACATGGTCTTTATAGGAAGCCAGATATAATAAGGACAGTTAAGTCTCGTAGACTGCGATGGGCAGGACATGTGGCACGAATGGGGAATGAAAGAAGTGCATGGAAGCTTCTTGTAGGAAAACCAGAGGGAAAACGCCCAGTTGGTAGATCAAGAATGAGGTGGGAGAATAACATTAACTATGATTTGAGGGAAGTAGATTATACAGGGGATGATTGGAAAACATTGGCTCAGGATAGGGATATATGGAGAGCTTATGTCCGCGCGGTCATAAAGCTATGGGTTCGATAGTGCCAGTGAGTTAGTTGGATATTTAAGAAACTCCCTCTAGGAAGCACCCATATACCCAAGTGTGACGTAAGGAGTGCATATACCCACATTATCTTTACAGCAAACCAGTTACAATAAGTTGACTGGGATGGGCAGGACATGTGGCACGATCGGGGAATGAAAGAAGGGAATGCAAACTTCTTGCAGGAAAACCAGCTAGAAAGCGCACAGAATGAGGTGTGACAAAATCATTGATCATTACTTCAAGGAAGTAGATTATACAGGGGATGATTGGAGAACATTAGCTCAGGATAGGGATGTATGGAGAACTTATGTCCGCGCGGCCATGAATCTACGGGTTCGATAGTGCCAGTGAGTTAGTTACCTTTTCTCTTGTGGTCTTCAATTAATCTATTTTTACATGGGTTAAATTTACTCCAGAATATTTTTAGAAAACTCTAATAACATTAAATTCTTCTCAAGAACAGCAAACAGTATAAATGACCCTCATAAATGTAAATTCTGAGCAGTAAAATAATATATTACTCAGGCTAATGAAATATAGGAATTGTGTATTTTTTTTAACCCTTAAATTCGTAATGTATCCTTTTGGATACATCAGTTAGTTCAATTAATCTAATATTTTAAATAAATCAGAAGAAAACGAACAAAAATAAGCCACTTAAATGTGTATCTAATTATACAATATACCTAATAATAACAGTTACACAAGATTCCGTTTTCACTGCGGTCCGCCACATTCAAATAACTAAGAGAAGAAATTTGTGTTTTGCCAATTTAAGGGTTAAAGGCTTTTCAATAAATCATCATCATCATCCATCACGAATTAGGCCTTTGTAACCTGTTTCCGCCCCACCTAGCAGCCTTTAAAGAGGTATTTCTGGGTTTATATTGCATCATCATTTTTGGGATTCTTGAATTGTCCGTTCTTTTTACATGGTGCAGCCAGTTTAATTTATATCTGTCGAGTTTTTCTTCTACTGATTCTACTTCTAATTGTTCTAAAATTTCAACATTTTTTTCTTCGAACTAAAAGAGTGTATCCTGCTGTCCTCCTCAGAAATTCCATTTCCGTTGCTTTGATTCTGCCCCTGTCTCTTTTTCGTAAAATGCCAAAATCTCCGATTCCGATTGAGGGTGTTTCCACTTTTCAGCGGTTGCCCTTTTACCAGCCGTCTGCTGGCCCTTCACATCCACATGTGTCAATCACAGAGGTAGATGATCAACAGCCAGGGTAGGGGTGACATGTGGTTAGCATGAGTCCCCCAGCCGTTATAGCTGGTTCCTCAACCTGGAGCCGCTACTTATTGTAGCTACCCAATTGCCTCACGATGCTGGGTGGGCACCGGTCCCATACTGGCCGAAATACCATGAGAAAATTTCTTCCCCCATGGAGACTCGAACCAGCGCAAGTCCCGTAGCTCTGCGCCAAGGCTTCCTACCTTAACCGCTCACTTCCGTATAAAAGCGAGGGTAATGCTAAAGTATTATATATTTTTATTCTTGTGGATTTTTATACTAATCTAGCTTTTAATGTATTATTTATTATTCTTATTATTTGTGTAAATTTGGCGATTTTCTTGTTCATATATTTTTCATTTTGTCAAGATATTTCACAACCTAAATAGTTCAAATCTTGTACATTTTCTAGGCATTGGTTATTGTGGATTACACTGGTCGACAAGGTTTTCTTCACAAGAAATCTGATTAGTGAATCTAGTGCATTTTTTCATACTGAATTCAGATATGTAGTCAGAATTTTTACATCGGGCACAGTTTGTTTTGTGACATCTAATTTTTTTTAATTGATTTTAGCATTCTCTTTGACCTGTCATAGAACCTTTACCTTATATGTAGCGATTTTATTGAAGCTGTATTTAAGGGCTGTCTCTGATGAGCAGGTGAGCGTTTTCATCAGCAAATTTCCACAATGGAAAAGAGGTACCAAGGCAAGTGGAGTTCTAATATGCTGGCTGACTACTGTTGGACCAAGAAGAGAGATGTCCCAGATGCAAAATATGCCCGAAAATCACTATCTACCACTTTCTAGGTAAGTCAGAATGAGTTAAGAGTTAGATGGATTCTATTAAAAACCATAAAAATTATAAAAAATGTAAATGAATATTACAGAAAACTCTTGCCTGATAGGAAAAAACTGAAATGATATTCAAATTCAAGATGAAAAATACTTCTAAAATCACATATTTTTATTCTTGTGAAAGGAAAAAAGTTCATTTTTGTCGACTAGTGTTCTTACTTCTGATTGGATCTTTTCCTAAGAATGCCATTACTTTTAACTTTCGTACTGAAATTTCCATCCCAAAATCTTTTAATATTTTATTTAGTGTATGTAGTCATATTTGTAAGTTATTCTCTGAATTGGAAATTATAACTTGATCATCTGCGAAAAGTTGGGTATTTAATGTAAAGGTACTGGTTATTATGGTATATAGATTAGGTTCCATAAGTTTGATCCTACCGGGAAGTCTATAATTTACAAAAAATAGCTGCCAAATTTAATATGAAAATATCAATTAACAAAACTAAAATTATGTCAATGACGCCATACAAAGTAAAATCTGTCTCCAGGATAACATTTTAGAGATATCTAATCAATTTAAATATCTTGAATATTATCTCTCTATCTGGGACGAAAAGGATATCCTGAAAAAATTACTAGTTATAATAAAAGTTTGGGAATTATTAATCAAGTTATGAAACCATCCCTTGTACAAAAAAAAAAAAACAAAAAAACACCAGATTACGTTTATATAAAACTTTGGCTAGACCAGTGTTGACCTATGGTAGTAAAGCATGGACAGTAAAAAGATAACATGAAAGCAAAATAACAGCTTGTGAAATGAGATTCATGCGCAGAACAGCGGGTTACACCAGATGGGATCGGAAAAGGAACACCGATATCTTAAAAGAATTGAAGACTACGCGAATTTTGGAATATATTAAACAGTACCAACTAAATTGGAAACACCATCTTGAAAGAATGAGTTCAAACCGGATCCTCAAAGCTGTTTATAATTATATACCAAGAGGACGAAGATCTCTGGGCGGCCCTATGAAACGCTGGAGGGACAATTTTCTATAGGATGGTAATAGGCCTTGGCCTAATACTTGGAAGGAAGAAGAAGAAGAAGAAAGATTAGGTTCCATTTAGAAATGCTTTAATTTATGTAAATATCAAATAGTGTTGTCGAACTCCATTATTAACATATTTTCAATAAATCAATTTTTAAGTAACAACAGATGACGTCTCTCGGGCTGATATACTTTAGAAATACTGCACCTATTTTTTGTTTTCTTTGTTGCAGATTGTTTTATGTTTTCTTTTCATCAACGAAAAGAGCAAATAATCTACTTTGGCATGCAAATACTCCGAACCTATTGATTATTCCCAATACCAGGAACAAACCCCAGGACACGCGAAATCTCTTCCTGGTTGAAAATAAGTTGATTAGGATTTTTGGACGTGAAATTCCAGCCAAGTGCGGCAAGACTTGCCCCTTACACCTGCCGACGGAATCAAAAATGCGCAACCAGATGCTTCTTTTTCTCTTTTTGGTTCATCGAACCTCGCTCAGCAGCACCTGCCGCTACTGACCAATCAAACGCACGCGACACCCGGCCTTGATAACTACTATTTTGCCCAAACTCTTTTAAACACAATACATTATATGATTATTATTATTATTATTAGTATTATTATTATTATTATTTAATTAAATAAAAACAAAACAAAGTTTTATGTGATTTTCATATTTATTAAAATATAAATTAGTTACAGCTGTGTCGGTGCTTTGTACCTACTTCAGACATGATAACAAATTATTATTATTATTATTATTATTATTATTATTATTATTATTATTATTATTATTATTATTATTATTATTATTATTATTATTATAAGGAATGAAACTATACGAGAAGAATTGAATATATATAAAATTGAAGATAAAATCAGCGAAAATAATAAGAAATGGACAGAACACTTAATGAGAATGAACAACGAAAGAATACCAAAAAGAACCTTCCTGTATAATTCCAGAGGAACAAGAGATGTTGGCCGACCACGTAGAAGATGGACTCCACTTTTAACTTCGCCGGAACAGGCTGCATAGCCTAAACCTTGTAGTAGAAGATTATTATTATTATTATTATTATTATTATTATTATTATTATTATTATTATTACACCGAACAACAACAAAAAATTTTTGTCTTAGAAAAATATGTGATTCTGATAGATTTTTTCTCCTGAATTCAAATATATAGGTTTTTCTCCATCACGCGATGTTTCTGAGAGACAGGCATTTATAATTTCAAACACTGTAATATTTTCTACATTCGTAACTACACAATATTCGAACTCACCTAGAAAGTAAGAAATGACGATTTTCTGCTATATTTCGCCTGTGGAGCATCCTTCTTGATGGTCCAACAATAATCGGCCAGCATATTAGGATTCCATTTGCCTTGATATCTCTTTTCCATAGCTGAAATCTCCTGTTGAAAGTGTTCCCCATTTTATTTTACAATGGACAAATGGACGAAAAAAGTTTAATAAAAAAAACAATTATTTAAATCCATTAATTGAAATAGAAATAAAAAAACTGTGGGTGATGGAGAAATTCCGAATACATATTTGAAAACACGATAAAAAAACTGCATCAAGTACAACTATTGGTACTCATGAGACAAAAATCGATAGTGCCAGTGAGTAAGTAAGTAGAAAAAAGGAGGTAACGGCCGGATATTAGCTAGTTATAATATATATATATATATATATATAGATAATTATATATATATATATAGATTATATAAAAATTAATGTTTATTTGTTTGTTTGTTCGTACTTGATGCGCGGCAATACGAGTGATACGATTGTGAGGGGGCTTTTGGCAAAATGGTCAGGAGAGTCCCAAGATGAAACTAGGCTAGAAGAGAGTTGTGATACTCAACTCCTGAACCCTTAAAAAGCGCCCTTTGTAGTGGGAAACGTGTGTGAAAAAAGTAGATCTTTGGACGCCTCCGCCTAAATGGCTTACGCTGCCTAAACCATAACAAATACATAAAATTAATGTACACAGAATTGAATATCTCAAGAAAGCTCTACAAAAATGTCCGCGACAGCACATGTTACGGATAACTCACAATAACAATTTTTGTCTTTCATTGATGCCAAGAAGATCGGGATAAGTACGCAGATTCCTGTGCAAGCATAGCATCACATGACGGGTATTCTTTTACCGGCTTACTCACAATAACGAATTTTGTCTTTTAGCTCATTAATGCCAAGAAGATCGAGGTAAGTAGATTCCCGGGCAACACCGGGTAATCAGCACGGGGAATCTTAAAATAATTACGATACACATTTATAATTATTTTTCATTTCACTTATTCAACTAGTCATAAGAAGTACATTAATTTTTGTCTTTCAGCTCATTTATGCCAAGAAGATCGGGAAGAGTAGATTCCCGGCCAACGCTGGGTAAACAGCACGGGGTATCTAAAAATTATTACGATATAAGTTCTTTCCCATACTTATTTAACTAAACATAAAACATATTAATTTTCGTATTTCAGCTGATTTATGCCAAATATGATCGGGATAAGTAGATTCCCGGGCAACGCCGGGTAATCGGCACGGGGTATCTAAAAATATAAATTTATAATTATTTTTGCTTTTACTTATTCAACTAAACATAAAAGCAGATTCATTTTGATTTATTTAGGCGTAGCAGCGCTCGTCGGGGATTAGCTGGTATATATAGAATAGAGATTATCCGAGACTTGGTTTGAGACTTGAAAGCAAATGTAATTTTTTTTCACCCAATGGATTGCTGGCCCAGAGGGGTATTATTGTGGGGCCCCCAAGGCGAAAGATTGTTGGGACGTCCAAAAAGCGCTGGATGGAAAATTCCTCTTTGAGACCGTAACAGGCCACACGGCCTAATACTTGCATGGATCATGATATAGAGATTATAATTTCAAGTCCTACCGAGTGCCAGACGTTTTGGTGATGGATTTTTGTTTAGTAAGAAGATGGCGCGATGATTGTAAATGACCCAGACTGCTGTTAAAACAGGTTGACAGGTGCACTGGATGAGGTCCTGCACCTTCATAAGCCGGAAATACAATTCTCCTAACTACAATAAAAATTAAACACAGCCCACTTGTGTTTGGACAGCTTCTCACATATCAGCCCTGAAGGTCAGGGGGGGTCTGTATTTCCAGACATGCGTTTATAATATTTCATTACTATCCGGCGTTGCCCGTGAATCTATTTATCCCGACGTTTTTAATTAATTGCTAGGAAATACATTACAACATGTGACAAAATCTAAGTTCCAACCATACACCATGCGCATGTGCCAACAGACGCGAAGCTGTTTACACTATGGAATCACGGGATGCATCTAACATAATAATAATAATAATAATAATAATAATAATAATAATAATAATAATAATAATAATAATAATAATAATTTTTATTTATTCTGGCAGAGTTAAGACCATAAGGCCCTCTCTTCCACTCAACCAGCACAAATACAAATAAATATTTGACAAATATAGATATACACTATACTAATTATAAACAGTTAAAGATACATTAAATGCAGCAATGTAAATTCCATGTACAAACAACATTTTATACGATAATAACAATAATAATACTTACGATGATGATAATAATAATAATAATAATAATAATAATAATAATAATAATAATAATAATACTATGAAGTGGATTGATGAAGTCAACAAGGACTTAAAATTGGCAGGAATTACTTAAGAAGATATCCCAAACAGAGATATATTTAGAATTAAGTGGCAAGTTGACCAAGAGGACAAACCGAAGAAAAAAACTGGAACAACTTGGACAGATGAGAGAAAACAAGCTCATAGCAAAAGAATGAAAGAAATTTGGGCTCAAAGGAAACGCCTCTAAGTACTTTGCGTAGTCCTACATGGGCTCATCCGCAATAAAAAAAAATATGATAATAATAATAATAATAATAATAATAATAATAATAATAATATGATAAATTATACGAGAAACACCAATTAATATATGTACCTTACACTGGGTAATAATGAAGTCGAGGTTAGAGCAAATATAAATTTAGATTTCTATTAAAAGATGCCAATGTCAGGCAACCCCTTATTTCTTGTGGTTGGGAATATATACATATATCCGTATATATGATATTTAAATTTGCGTTATCAACGAAACTAAAAGCTAACGTACTGCAATTCAAGTATTCTAACGTGTGAAACACCAACCTAAAAGCTCAATTTATGGACAGTAAAAGCTCCTTATTCACGGGGGATATGTTCCGTAAATATACCGCGAGTACAGAATGGTAGTTTGTATGGGTATATAGCCTTTTCACTGCTGAGATATTTCCAGCCTTTAAAACCCTCCTTGCTCAATGCAGGGAGAAATATGGAAAAAGTTTATTTAGGTTCCTAAGAGATGGCAGTATATGCCTGCTTAGTTTGAAAGCAATGCAATACGTATTATATAACTAGCAGGCGTTTGGAGTTGAGAATGGATATACACACCCATAGCACGGCAAGCATTTTCTTTGCCAACGGATATACCCGTTCGTAGCAGTGTAAAGGATATGGGATACGTTCCCAGGTTCCAAAATAAATGAAAATTATCAAAATTGAATCAATTAATGAGAGATTTTGAACAATTTCTATTAATTATTACTGTCAGGCTTAGGCAAGGGCTTAAAGAACTTAGTTTTTTTACCGCTTTTAAAAGGTCTTTCAATTCAGATTGATATTCAGCGATAGAATTCCTTGTTTTGTCTTCGGATTTCTTGATGAATCGTACAGTTGAGTCATTAACATTGAAACGGCGTGGTACAGATGAAAACGACTCACCAACTTGTGTTTGTTATAAACTGATAGTCTACAGAGTGATTCACAATAAGTATTACAAACTTCTAGGGGTGTAGAGGGGGGCTTAGTATATAAAGTATTGATAAGGAACCCAAGTCCAGAAACGCACCGTTTTGATATAAAATAAGTTTGAAAATCGAAACACAATGGGGTGATATCGTGTGCCTTGTGTTTCAGAATAATATTACAAACTTTTAGGGGTTGTATTACAGATATGGTTCCACATGGCGACCCTGTGCAGTAGTTCGTTGCGCAAAGTATACCTATTACACATGCTTTAATACACACACCGTACAAGACCTGGCGTGTTCTCAATAATTTCTGCTGCCTCCAGAATTCGTGCAAGAAGATCTTCCTCAAACTCGACAGGTGTAGTACAGCCCCTAGAAGTTTGTAATACTTATTTTGAAACACGATATCAGCCCATTGTGTTTCGCTCTTCAAACTTATTTTATATCAAAATGGTACGTTTCAAATCGAAAACATTTGTTAGCTACATCATTAAGATTAGAATTTATTGTACTTTCACTTTATCTTATCCTCTATTTTTATCTAGCTTCTTTTAATTATGAATTATACTTTAGAATAGTTTTTTTTAACTTTTTCATGGGTTCCTTATCAAAACTTTATCTACTAAGTTCCTTTTACAACCCCTGGAAGTCTGTAATACTTACTGTGAATCACTCTGTATAAGTCCGTAGTAATTTATGTATTTTTAAACTCCAAGCGCGACAGGCCTAGAAGGCCCATGGCCTACCATCCGGCTGCTGGCCTCACATCCACATGGGTTAATCACAAAGGTAGACTATCATCTAGCCAGTGTAGGGAAGACATGTGATCAGCATGTCGGGTCTCCCAACCATTATAGCTGGTCTTCTCAACCTGGAGTCGCTACTTATTGTAGCTACCCAAAATGCCTCACGATGCTGTGTGGGCACCGGTCCCATACTGGCTGAAATTCCATGAGAAAGTTTGTTCTCCCATGGGGACTCGAACTCCAGTTACTGAACTCGAAGTCCAGTAGCTCTGCGCCAAGGCTTCTTGCCTTAACCACTTGGCTACGGCAGGGGAACGTTATTTTAAAAAAACTCATGTTATTTATTGTCTAAAAGTCATGGCTTTCCGAGAAACAGCTCCTTCAGTTTCGCAGGAAAATGGTTATTTATAATTAAAATATTAGAACAAACCGACACATTTAACTATCTCGGATACCAAGTTACATACGAAGAGGAAAAATATTTTAGTCAAAAAATTATAAAATTTAACAGAGTAACAGGATGGATGCGAAACACGGACTCTTACTTTAAGGGAGGAAAGGAGATTACAATTATTTGAGAATAAAGGTCTTAGAAACATTTCTGCACCAAGAAGAGATGGAACCAAAAGTGTGAATGGAGAAAAGACTACATAAAATTGAACTACATGGTCTTTTATAGGGGAAGCCAGATATAATAAGGAACAGTTTTAAAAGTCTCGTAGACTGCGATGGGCAAGGACATGTTTGCCGACGTATGGGGAATGAAATACTTGCATGGAAGCTTCTTGTAGGGAAAGCCAGAGGGAAAAGACGCCAGTTGGTAGACCCAGAATGAGGGCGGGGGAAGGAATAACATTAAACATGATTTGAGGGAAGTAGATTATACAGGGAATGATTGGAAAGCATTAGCTCAGGATAGGGATATATGGAGAGCTTATGTCCGCGCGGCCATGAACCTACGGGTTCGATAGTGCCAGTGAGTAAATAAGTAACAGAGTGACAGGAATTATAAATAATATTTTCAAGTCAAACACAGTACAGCAACACACACGAACTAGAATTTATAAAACACTGGCCAGACCTATATTATGTTACGGCAGTGAGGCCTGGACAATTCGCAGTGTAGATGAGCAAAGACTAACTGCGGCAGAAATGAAATATATGAGACGTACTGCAGGTTACTCAAGAACAGATCATAAAAGGAATTCTGAGATTCTCAAATAATTACAAGCAGAATCAATCATGGAATATGTGCAAAAATACAGAAACAACTGGAAATCTCGCGTAAGAAGAATGAGCAGAACAAGAATACCACGTCAAATCTTAAATTACCAGCCACCAGGCAAGAGATCTTTGGGCAGACCCTTCAAACGTTGGACTGAGACCGTAACAGACCACTAGGTCTATCACACGAAAGGAAGAAGAAGAAGGTGTTAATTATTAAGACTGGTTGAAGAAAAACCTCAATGATGTGGAAAATTGTCAAAATGAAATGAATACTTACTTACTCACTGGCACTATCGAACCCATAGGTTCATGGTCGCGCAGACATAAGCTCTCCATACATCCCTATCCTCAGTCAATGCTTTCCAATCATTCCCTGTATAGACTACTTCCCTCAAATCATAGTTAATGTTGTTCTTGGTCTACCAACTGGGCGTTTTCCCTCTGGCTTCCCTACAAGAAGCTTTCATGCACGTCTTTCATTCCCCATACGCGCAACATGTCCTGCCCATCGCAGTCTACGAGACTTAACTGTTATTATATCTGGCTTCATATAAAGGCCATGTAGTTCATTGTTATGTAGTCTTCTCCATTCATCTATCTGTTCATCTCTCTTTGGTCCAAAAATTTTCCTAAGAACTTTATTCTCAAAAACTCGTAATCTCATTTCCTCCATTAAAGTAAGAGTCCATGTTTCGTACCCATATAATATAACTGGTAGAATAATAGTTTTATATATTTTCAGTTAAACGTTTTTTGAAAGGAGTTGGGACATAAAAAGTCTCTGAAATGCAGAATAGCACGCATTTCCAGAATTGAACCTATGTTAAATTTCTTTGTGCACCAGTCCCATATGAAAAAAATTGTTCTCCCATGGGGACTCGAAGTGCAGTAGCTCTGCGCCAAGGCTTCTTGCCTTAATTTTAAAACTCGTGTTAATTATTAAGATTGGTTGGAGAAAAACCTCAATTATGTGGAAAATTGTCAAAATGAAATAAATATATTCCATAAATTTGCTAAATCGGCCAGTTGCTAAGAAATTAGCTTGTTTTACCAGTGACGGAGTTTTGCTAGTTTATTTGCTAAATATATGTTTTGTACATGTATAATTGGGTACAAATAGCCCTGTGAAAGTAGGCCGTGCTGGGTGTTGCCTGCCCATCTGCCAGCTGCCGCTTGCACCTGAACAAGCGCGAGGCAGCTGTGTGCCACGTTCCCAATATATTGTTATTTCTGTAAGGCTTTGTGGTCCGAAGGAAGTGCACAGATGAAAAGAAATTATATGGCTAACATAAGTCAAGCAGGACCACCTTTCAAAATTACAAATGGTAGCGATTCTATGCCACCATGACACCAACATACATTCAAATTAAAAAAAAAGGAAAAACAAACAATTTATTAATATTTTTAATGGAATTAACACCATGAGGTATTATTGCAGGTGTATCTTAAGGGATCAAAAGGCAAGTCAAGATATCAGAGATGAATTACAAATCTAATATATAAATAAATAATAGTTTTAAAAAACTAAAAGAACACGCTTTATTAGAAAACTAAAAAATGAAAAATAATTTTAATTTCCAATACGCTTGGGATAAAATTAAAGTGGTCAACAAAAAAAAAAAATCTTCTCCAACACATATAGAATAAAACTAGAGTTATCAACAAAAAGAAAATAATTTTACCATCAAAAGCGTGGGGTGCTCTATATCAATTAATATATTTGATAATAAACAGATATTGGTAAAAGTAAGCTCTCTAAGAAGAAAATGTAAACATCATAAAAAGCACCCCACGCTTTTGATGGTAAAATTATTTTCTTTTTGTTGATAACTCTCGTTTTATTCTATATGTGTTGGAGATGATTTTTTTGTTGACCACTTTAATTTTATCCCAAGCGTGTTGGAAATTAAAATTATTTTTCATTTTTTAGTTTTCTAATAAAGCGTGTTCTTTTAGTTTTTTAAAACTATTATTTATTTTTTAGTTTTAATATTTCAGGGAATAAGATACAAATGTAAATATCTTTAAATTCAATACTATTGTAGTATGAGCTAAAAGTAATACTCTTCTACAAAAAACCCTCCCAGCCGGATTTGAACCAGCGACCTATGGATTACTGAAATTATATACCACTAACAGTTCACTGCTCTACCAACTGAGCTCTTACAACGATTGACTAAAAAGTCGACAAGTCCGCAACCTATTATACCAGTTTTCATTTTTTTGATTTTCGGATGATTCTGGCCAGGATTTTAGAAACAAAATATGAAATTAATGTATTGTCACGGGTCCTCTACACGTATACAAAGTTTCAAGTCGATCCAATGTTTCTAAGTGGGTGAAAATCGCGTTGAAAGATTCCGTTACATTGATACAAAAACACTTTTTTTGATTTTCTGATGATTATGGCCATGATTTTAGAAACAAAATATGAAATTATTGTATTGTCACGGGTCCTTTACAAGTATACAAAATTTCAAGTCGATCCAATGATTTTAAGGGGGTGAAAATCGCGTTGAAAGATTCCGTTACATAGATAGATACAGGTCAAGCTAATATAAAGCGTGTAAAAATGAATGTTTGTTTGTTTGTACTTTATGCATGTCCATACCGTTGATTCGATTGTGATGGGATTTTTGCAAAATGTTCAGGAGATTCTCGGGATGAACATAGGCTATAAGAGAGTTGAGATACTCAGCTCCTACACCCTTAAAAAACACCCTTTGTATTGAAAAACGTGGAAAAGGTCCCTTTTTTGACGCTTAAATGGTTTACGCTGTCTAAACCATAACAAATACACAAAATTAATGTACACAGAACTGAATATCTCAAACAACTCTACAAAAGAGTCCGCGACAGCATATGTTATCTTTTACGGATAACACACAATAACCATTTTTACACGCTTTACATTAGCTTGTCCTGTATCTATCTATGTAACGGAATCTTTCAACGCGATTTTCACCCACTTAAAATCATTCGATCGACTTGAAACTTTGTATACTTGTAAAGGACCAGTGACAATACAACATTTTCATATTTGTTTCTAAAATCTTTTCCAGAATCGTCAGAAAAAAGTGTATTTGTATCTATGTAAAGGAATCTTTGAACACGATTTTCACCCACTTAGAAACATTGGATCGACTTGAAACTTTGTGTACCTGTAAAGGACCCGCGAGAATACAATAATTTCATATTTTGTTTCTAAAATCCTGGCCAGAATCATCAGAAAAAAAAAAGGAAACTGGTATAATAGGTTACGGACTTATCGACTTTTCAGTCAATGGTTGTAAGAGCTCAGTTGGTAGAGCGGTGAACTCTAGTGGTATATAATTTCAGTAATCCATAGGTCGCTGGTTCAAATCCGGCTGGGAGGATTTTTTTTAGAAGAGTATTACTCTTAGCTCATACTACAATAGTATGGAATTTAAAGATATTTACATTTTTATCTTATTCTGTAAAATATTAAAACTAAGAAATAAATAATAGTTTTAAAAAACTAAAAAGCACGCTTTATTAGAAAACCAAACTAAAAAAATGAAAAATAATTTTAATTTCCAACCCGCTTAGGATAAAATTAAAGTGGGCAGACCCTTCAAAGTTGGATTGAGACCGTAATAGACCACTAGGTCTATCACATCAAAGGAAGAAGAAGAAGAGTGTTGGAATTGTGTTTCTATTGTTTGTAGTTTGGAAGAAATAAATGTTTGAAGTCTGTTCCTTCTTTCTGAACAGCCCTGTATATTATCTAGCACATGTCTATATAAGTAAATGGGGGGGATCTTAAAGTACATAATTACAATTTTAATACATTAACTAATAATTGTTTCATTCTTATGCATGAATAACGTAGAACGTGTTGGTATTTCAGCTGTTTTAAAATGGCCACTTCTGTATAATTATAAAAATTTGGAAAGTATTTGAAAAGCGGAGAAAAACAAATTATTTTTAAAGTTTTCAAACAGTTTAGTGAAAAATATCCCATATTAGCCATTGAGGATGTGTTGAAAATAACAGAATTTACAGGTGAGTCAGCATGGAGTATAAGTTTTGCTGGTAATGAAATTGTAAATAAAGGATATCTATCTACAACATGGAAAAAGCGTAAGTGTCTGATTAGGCAGGCCCATATATAATTTTTTATCATGAATAAATAAGAAGTGGAAGTTACTAATTATTGGTACCATCTTACCTAGTATTCAGTTTTATTTTCCTGTAAAATATGGAGTCGATGAAGTAATACCTTATGCAAGTTTGTTTACAGTACAACTGCAACTTAGCTCAGAAACAGATTTGCCTCTTCTATGCTATCATACATAATTTTCTTATCAGCATTAAACAAATTCAAAATGTCTACAGTCTTATTTTATATAATGTAAACAACTTCTGTCATAAAATAAAATAAGTTAAAATGTACCTTCTCAGTCGGATCTGTCGTCCTCAACTTATAAAATATGTATTCTTTTTGTCTGAAGGCCTTTCAGAACATCAGTTCTATCTTCAGCAGGTATTTCTTCGCTACATTATTTGATGTGGTGGTTGATGGTGCTGGTCCTAATGTGGTGTTGTCGTGAGTCACCATCAACCACCACATCAAATAATGTAGCGAAGAAAGACCTGCTGAAGATGGAATGGATTTTTTTTTTATTATTGATTTCGTACATCTCAATGATGGATAAATCATATTTGAAGAGAAAAATTATACGCTCAGACCGGGACTTGAACCCGGGACCCTTGGTTCTCTAGACCAAGTGCTCTACCAACTGAGCTACCTGAGCAAGTACCGATCTAAACGCAAATCTTTCTCTATATACATTGTAATTCCCATCCACCAAATGCTGTGAAGCCATGCTTCTATCTTGCAAATGGCGGCTCCTTTATTAAGAAGACATATTTGGGAATTATACATTACAGCCAGTACGGCTTTTTTTTTTTTTGGAAAAAGCCGTACTGGCTGTAATGTATAATTCCCAAATATGTCTTCTTAATAAAGGAGCCGCCATTTGCAAGATAGAAGCATGGCTTCACAGCATTTGGTGGATGGGAATTACAATGTATATAGAGAAAGATTTGCGTTTAGATCGGTACTTGCTCAGGTAGCTCAGTTGGTAGAGCACTTGGTCTAGAGAACCAAGGGTCCCGGGTTCAAGTCCCGGTCTGAGCGTATAATTTTTCTCTTCAAATATGGAATGGATGTTCTGAAAGGCCTTCAGACAAAAAAGAAATATATTTTATAAGTTGAGGACGATGGATCTTACATAAGAAGGTACATTTTAACTTATTTTATTTTATGACTCTCCACCTCAACGGGTTTAACAATTAATTTTATTAGTATTGACAACTTCTGTCGTAGAGAAACAAACAATAGACTGTGAATGGACAATTTAACCCATTTACTGATATAAATGAATATAAAAGTAAAAAAATCACAAATAACTAAATTTAGAATCAGTGAATGAAAATGGGCATCAAAACTCCTTGTAGGAAAACCAGAAGGAAAGAATGAGGTGGGAGAATAACATTAACCATGATTAGAGGGAAGTACTTATACAGGAATGATTGGAAAACATTAGCTCAGGAAACGGATATGTGGCCATGAATCCACAGGTTCAATGGAGTTAGTTAGAATGGAAAATATATGAAATTTGGGAAGTAAGGACAATTGACCAGACTGAACTCCATTTTTGCCCCTAGCAAAGCTTGGACCAAAAAACCGTCCACGGTTTTAATAACGTCCTTACCTCCCTTACAATATAAATAACTGTTGTGTAATTTGTCATATAATTTTATTGCATAGAGATAAATATCTCAAATTTTAACATTTCAATTATAATATACAGGGTGGACACTAAATTCAAATGCAGCTGCCATATTTACTGCTTATATACACGCGCCTGTTGTCTATGATTAACATTAAGAGAAAAATTTCTAACTCAACCAGGAATTGAAGTAATCACTAATTTTATCTTCATTTCACAAGCAGACGAGAGGATAAATACTTCATTACAATAATTAAGATATTTGGTCTGTGTATTTTTATGTCTTATGGTTGTTTTTGTTGAACATATGTTTCAAGGCTTCTGAGCCCCATCTTCAGCGATTACAAACTGATTTTTCTCAATCAGGGCTGACAACTTGAGAAAATCCAGTCTGTAATCACTGAAGATGGGGCTTAGAAGCCTTGAAACATATGTTCAACAAAAACAACCATAATAGGTAGGAATAACAGGTGAATGGAGAAGACTACATAACAATGAACTACATGGTCTTTATAGGAAGCCAGATATAATAAGAACAGTTAAGTCTCGTAGACTGCGATGGGCAGGACATGTTGCGCGTATGGGGAATGAAAGACGTGCATGGAAACTTCTTGTAGGAAAGCCAGAAGGAAAACGCCCAGTTGGTAAACCAAGAATGAGGTGGGAGAACAACATTAACTATGATTTGAGGGAAGTAGATTATACAGGGAATGATTGGAAAGCATTAGCTCAGGATAGGGATGTATGGAGAGCTTATGTCCGTGCGGCCATGAACCTACGGGTTCGATAGTGCCAGTAAGTAAGTAAGTAAGTAATAGGTAGGAATATACAGACCAAATATATTAATTATTAAATATACCTCTTAATGTTACTTCCTATTGTACGTTTAAAATAAAAGAAAAAGAAAACTCCAAGCGCGACAGGCCTAGAAGGTCCTTGGCTGAACATCTGGCTGCTGGCCTCACATCAACATGTGTTAATCACAGAGGTAGACCATCATCTGGCCAGTGTAGGGGTGACATGTGGTCAGCATGGTATTCTCAACCTGGTGTCGCTACTTATTGTAGCTACCCAAATGCCTCACGGTGCTGAGTGGGCACCGGTCCCATACTGGCCGAAATTCCATGAGAAAAATTTCTTCCCCCATGGAGACTCGAACCAGCGCAAGTCCCGTAGCTCTAAACCAAGGCTTCTTGCCTTAGCCGAATGGTTAAGGCAAGAAGCCTTGGTTCAGAGCTATGGGACTTGTGCTGGTTCAAGTCTCCACTCCTTAACCACTCGGCTACGGCGCAGGACTTTAAAATAAAAACTTCACTATAATTTTATGTTAGACAAAAAAAGGAGACAGGAATCCACTGTACTTTTGCCAAAAAAATAAATTGCTGAATTTTTTAAGGAAAATCTTTTTGAAATTGAAGATTTAATAATAATAAAGGCAAATTCCACGTAAAATTTGACATAATACATAGAAATTAAAGCTTCTCAAAGTGGTATATGAACTATTAAAAAGATTTCCAAGTGCCTACATCCCAAAATATTGTAGGATATGAACAAACTTGTTTGTAACAAAGAATTGTTACATATATTTGAAGAGAAAAATTATATGCTCAGTCTCGGGTTCGAACCCAGGACATTTGGCTTTCTATGCCTATGCTCTATCGCTGAGCTACCTGACAACTCCAATCACCAAACGTCAAGGTAGCTCAATGGTAGAGCATTGGCCTAGAAAGCCCAAGGTCCTGGGTTCAAATCCCAATCTGAGCATAAAATTTTTCTCTTCAAATATAATTTATCTTTCAGTGAGAAGTGTTAAATTAACAATAGAAACATCAAAATTGTTACATATTTTAATTAAAATTCATACACCTCACTGAAGCATTAGTTGTTACGTCAGTTACCTTGATTTTGAATAATTAGTGAATCAAGTTTATTACAATATAAAACTCATAGCATGTATTTTGTAACTCCTCCCAATTATACTATATTTACAATTGCTGTTGAAATCAAACTGAAAACTTCAGAGAGATTATTATTTTACTCTCACTCTGTTAAACATGATGGTATTCTACAGTTACTTCAATTACTGATAAAATCATACATTTTAAGTGCAACTATTAAAGAGAGAAACTTCATATTCCTGCTAAAGTGATTGAAACTATATATAAATGTTTTAAAAAGAAAATATAGTTTCCTACTCTTCAAAGGTAAAAAAAAAAATGTTATTTTATTTTGTTGCAATTGTTACATCAGTTAACATGGAATTCACTTAAAGTGAATTTTTGGAGAAAATAAAAGAAGTAAGAATAAAATAAAATGTATAAAAATTAACAACACGCACAGAAAAAAAAAAGAGTAAAATGGTTTGGACATTTAAAAAGAATGGAAGAGGAAAGACTACCACAAAAACTGTTAAATCTCAACATACAAGGAAAATGACCACGAGGAAGATGTATTAACCAGGTGAAGAAAAGTTAACAAGAAAGAGGATACGACTGGGAAGAACTAAAAAGAAGGAAAGCATGTGAAGATAGAGATGGTTGGAGCATATTTGGAATCGATGTTCTGAAAGGAGGACACAATAATAAGAGGATGAAGATGAAGAAGTAAAAATAACATGTTAGCAAATTTAAAAAGTGCCATTGGGTCAAAATTTGAATGCTTATATTCCATTTGCTAATGATTTCCCTTGAATTTGTATTTCACATGCACATTTCAGTTCTTATAGACTGGGAAAGTGGCTGAAAAAACTATCGGCATCAGGGTAATAACTAATATCTACACACATTGTTTACAAAATGTGTGTCTTCGTCGAGCGTCTCCACTGCCAGCTCGGAGCGGAGAGTGTGTATGTTCGACTCTCCTCAGTAATATACCTGTTTACATGACGTGTGGTTGTATCAGAATGCCGAAACATAAAAACTGTGTAAAGATGAGTCCATTCCTACACAAAGCGGACTGTACTAGAAGTCTGTCCCGAGTAGCGCATGTCAACGTGTAGTTTGTAAACACAGCGGTCTAAGTACGATGCAGCCTAGACTATAATCCATACTTTTTTCAGCCCCAGTAATTATTCACAATTTATTTTTAATATTTTGTAAGTCTAACTAAGTATATACAGGGAATAATTGGAAAATATGAGCTTGTGAAAGGGATATATGGATGGTGAGTTTATCTAGGTTTGAGGGAGCGAGTTAGCAGTGTCCACCCTGTATAAAGCAAATATATTTGTACTAATATCCACAAGGCAAACTGCAGCAGGCACATAATGTTGAAAGACAAATTTTGATTAGAGTTCATACTGTTACCTTATTAATACTTAGTATTATTACGTTAATATGTTCTTAAGTAGAAAATACTATAACAACTCATGCACACAGTTTCTGGTGGGATTCTGCATGATTGTGTGGCTTTCAATAACAATATCCACTTCGTGAAAGGTGCTCTCTATCCATACTCAACCAAATATGAGACTCCGAGAGAAAAAAAGAGGTACATCTAAAGCTCCAACTGATAACACTACGGGCACAGTGACAAACCTGAACCCTTTGTTATATAAACTTTCTTAAATAAAATGATTGGCTAAACTTTACAGCCAGTGATGTGATTTTTTTAAATTCCTTCATAAAGCTGTCAAATTTTATTCTTAGGGTTTCATTTTTCAAATTATTTCCCACCATTTGCAATGATTTTTACTTTTTTTCTAACATTATTTCAATATAATATTTAATTTTAGGAAGTGATATTTTGAGGTAAGGTGATCAGACTAAAAATAATATAATTATTTCAATATATTTTTCTATGATATTTAAGTACATACGTAACATGAAGACATGGCAGCCATATTCATTTTAACGAATATTCTATGCAACAACAAATATGCATTCCAATGCAGCCAACATAAAGTATGTACTAATTAACTGCACACATATACTTCAGAATTTTAGAACTTACTATTTATTTTTGGGTGATGCATTCTTTTACAGGTTAGAGTGCCTAAATTCCATTAGGTTAGGTTTTAGTTAAATATTGTGTATATGTTGGCTGCATCTCGTGATTCCATGGTGTAAACCACTTCATGTTTGTTGGTGCCTGCGCATGGTGTATGATTAGAACTTAGAAAAATGTTTCATGTCACACGATGTAAAGTATTTGCAAAAGATTTTTTTTTCTCTCTGGACAACCCAAGTTTATCTGACACTTTTTCACTCCACATTTGAATTTTCACACTGCAGTTTTGATGCCTACTAATGGAAATAAAATAAAAATAAAAGTTGAAAAGGAAGAACATTTGGACGATGTTATGCATTAACTAAGCACATTTTTTCTCTTTAAATTGATATTTTCATGTCATCTGTTGCACTGGCTCATGAAATAAGCGTACGCATATTTTCAGCAACGGATCTTTAAATATAGCCTTATTATTAAAGAAAAATATAAACGCCATGAGTCCTATAAGAGATTCTATGTTTTGCAACAAACAGCTATGAAAGCAGATCTTCATAAATGCTAACCTAAATTTTGCATCATGCAGCTAAGCGCCAAATGTTCCTGCTCTTAGATTGTTGATTCATAACTGTGAAACAAGGAAAATAACTTGCAATGTCCAGTATTGTTAGTTTGGTGCTACAATAAATAGTGAAGATTGACTTAAACTTTAAACATGTTTATATCGTATGAAAGTCATATTAGATGAGGGAACCTAGAATACGTTTACTGATTCCTTGTTGCTATGTGCATAATACAACAACCGTTTTCTCATCATCACCTTCTTCCAAACAAGTTTAAGGCCCAAAGCCTGTAACGGTTTCTTTGAAGCATTATAGGTCCATCTTCTTCTAGGACGTCCCAAATATTTTTTGTTATTTCCTTGTCAACTGTAGCCTATATTATGTAGCCTATGCCTATTATGTATTGCACTGGTCAACATGATTTTTGTCTCATGAGTACCAATAGTTGTACTTAATGGAGGTTTTTATCGTGTTTTCAAATATGTATTCGGAATTTCTCCATCACCCACAGTTTTCTTTATTTCAATTTCAATTAATGGATTTAAATAATTATTTTTTAAATAAACTTTTTTCGTCCATTGTAAAATAAAACCAATTGAGCTAACTCAGGAGATTTCAGCTATGGAAAAGAGATATTAAGGCAAATGGAATCCTAATATGCTGGCCGATTACTGTTGGAGCATCAAGAGGGATGCTCCACAGGTGAAATATAGCAGAAAATAGTCATTTCTTACTTTCTAGGTGAGTCCGAATGTTCGAATTCTTCAAGACTTACATAATGACATATAGCCGGTTGATGCATAACACCATCCATTTAATAAGACACAAAGAAGGGATACTGGAATAGATATGGCCACAGCAAGAATCCCACCAATCACTTCAGATTGGTAACTATAGCAACGTTATATTGGTAGATCTGAAGAAACCCACCAAATAACTTCAACACTCACTCAGAAAACACAGTGTTATTCATGTGCGTCTCGCAGATTTAAACATTAATAATGCAACAACTATAATCAAACACATCTACAGATGCACAACCTTTACAAGTTTTTTCTTAGTTTTTTGAATGTGGATTTTTTCCCCCAAAAAGTGAGCTACTTAAGTTTTCCTATATGTTTTATTAAAAAAAACATTCCTCGCCCAGAAATCTCAAAGTCTCAGAATAGAGGATGATATTGTTTATCTTTTATTTCACTCACCTCATACTTCATAACTCCTAGCATACCCAGGGTTTCGTCACATCCTTTGTGACATATAAGGAGAGAGGACTGATTTGGAAGTTCGTCGGTCAGCCATCAGATGGCGCGGAGGTCAGTCTGCAGGATAGGAGGCAGCCAGACATCAGTTGTGAACGTGACACAACATTGAGAATGTCACAAAGGATGTGATGAAACCCTCGGTATGCTAGGAGTTATGAACTATGAGGTGAGTGAAATAAAAAATAAACAATATTAAAAAACCTCATAGTGTTATTTCCTATCTGATGTTGAGGAAAGTCAAGGTCCATCTTGGGCTCTAGTGTCATTACTGATAATGCTGATTATTTATCCAACTATCCACAAAACCTCTAATTACCAGAAAATGTTGCCATTTTTGTTATTTACATTGCTGACTGCCCTCTAGTGGCAATCCACACACACATAATGCTTAAAACCTGGAAGAGACAAATGAATAACTCTGCATATGTCAATAGAATCTATATTTCTATGTTACACTGCATAAAGAGCTTAAGTCAAATAATATTAATAGCATGGTTAATAAAGTATCTTAAAAGGTACATATTTATAAATCCTTTATACTGCATATCATAGAGTTTTACAAGTACAGAACAATGGCATCATGTCAGCAGGAACTTTGGAGCTTTGTGCCTTAGCATATCCCATCAGATTCCCAGGTTTGATTCCCAGCTATATCAAACAATTTTTCTTTCGCTATAAGGTCTGGAATGGTTTCCACACAGCCTGGTGAGGACAACCGAGTATAATTTTTAAAAAAACTCCTGGTGCGATAAGCCTAGAATGCCCTTAGCCTACCATCCGGCTGCTGGCCTCACATCCACATGTATCAATGACAGAGGTAGATATCATCCAGCCAATGTAGGGGTGACATGTGGTCAGCATGTTGAGTCCCCCAGCCGTTATAGCTGGTTTTCTCAACCTGGAGCCACTACTTATTGTAGCTACCCAAATGCCTCAAAATACTGGGTGGGCACCGGTCCCATACTGGCCAAAACACCATGAGAAAATGTCTTCCCCCATGGAGACTCGAACCAGCGCAAGTCCCGCCAAGGCTTCCTGCCTTTACCACTCGGCTACGGTGCAGGACAGTTAATTGATAACAGATGTAGCAAAATCCAGTTAGGAAAACTGAAACTGATTATTAACAAAGTGTGTCATTCTAACCACATAACTCCCTGTACTGTCTTCTGATAGTCAATGACAGCAACCATTCCAGTCAACAGTGGTTCTTCAGAGATGCTATGCCATGGATTTATTTACAATAATAATAATAATAATAATAATAATAATAATAATAATAATAATAATAATAATAATAATACTAATATTTATTATTGTTATAATAGAGATGAGTGGAGAAAAAATTAGGAAAAAAATTTTAAAAAATAAGAAAGTGAAATTGAAGGCAAATCATTGGTGCCGGAAAAATGTATCAACATTGTTAAAACCGGAAATGTATATAATAATAATTATTATTATTATTATTATTATTATCTTTATGGGAAAGTAGATGCAATAAGAACGGTTAAGTCTTGTGGAGAGCAATGAGGTGGAAGAATAACATTAACCATAATTTTAATGAGATGAATTAAATAGACAAAGACTGAAAAAATATTAGCTTAGGATATGGATGTATGGAGAGCTATGTCCACACAGTCCCGGACCTCCAGTGTCAATTGCTCCAATTGGTTAAAAAAAAATAATAGCAGCTCCACCTGTTTATTACGAGATGCCATTGAAGCACAAATTAAGTCTGTTAAATTAATTTCAATGTCAACAATCTTACAGCAACTACACGCGCGCGCGCGCGCACACACACACACACACACACACACACACAACTACTTATTGTCAAACAATATCATTCATTGTTGGTAAAATCAAATGTTTCATACCTCTCCTCATACAAATCTTCTAAGTAGATTGTGATTTTGAGACCATAACAGTCTCATCTTCAGTACTATTTTGGCGACTGATGTTATGTCAATTGGAAGAAACTCTTCTTCTTCCCTCTGTTGGTGGACCGATGAACCTCTGGATCAGGTCAGAATTTGCGGGAATTTCAAAGTTCATAAGTTTTTCTTTGTTTTTCTGAATGTGGATCTTTTCCCAAACTGTGAGTTCCTTTTGTTTGTCTATTTGTTTAATTAGACTGGCTTTTGATTCAATGCTCATGCTTGGTCCAAAAAACATTTAATTGAATCGAAAGCCAGTCTAATTAGACAAATAGAGAAACAAAAGGAACTCACAGTTTGGGAAAAGATCCACATTCAGAAAAACAAAGGAAAACTTATGAACTTTGAAATTCTCGCAAATTCTGACCTGATCCAGAGGTTCATCGGTCCACCAACAGAGGGAAGAAGAAGAGTTTCTTCCGATTGACATAACATCAGTCGCCAAAATAGTACTGAAGATGAGACTGTTATGGTCTTGAAATCACGATCTACTTAGAAGATTTATATGAGGAGAGGTAAGAAACATTTGATTTCACCATAAATTAAACCTCATAGTGATTAATTCCTGTAAAAGTTAAATATCATTTATTGCTCTTAAATATATGTGTAACATGATAATCACAAGTGTTTCAACAAGAGACATTAAGAGAGAGACTACAGAATTGTATCTAGTGAAGGCAGAACATTGTTCCTCTATAAAATGGATATTATACCAAACTACTTTTAAGAATCAATACTAATAAAAAATTCATGAAGTATTTGATAATATAAATTTATAAGATTTTATCTTATTTCAATCTCCTCAAATGTTAAAATGAATAAAACACTGTAGGTCTTTAGAGACCAGTTCCATCCTCAGCAGAAGGTAGTTTTAGTATTGTATGTAGCTGGGCAGTAACCAAGTAACCAACTACCTTCTGCTGAGGATGGGACTAGTCCCGAAAGGCCTACTCTGTTTTATTAATTTTAATATTTGAGGAGGCAACCAACTCATGGGCTACTGGTATGTTTCTGACTACTGTTCATGAGGTTCCGGGTTCGATTCCTGGTCAAACCATAGGAATTTTTCCTTTGGTCGCCCATGATCTGGAATTTAGGTTAAGAATTCTCCTGGCACTTCATTATCACTTATCACAGATCATATCATTGGGGTAACGTAACTCCGGCTTCTAGGTGTCCCAACTTCAGAAGGAGAGAATATGAGAAATGTTGAAATGACAACCTGGGGCATTAAAATAAAATAAAATATATATATATAAAATTTGGCAATGGGCAGGACATGTTGCACGTATGGGGAATGAAAGACGTGCATGGAAGCTTCTTGTAGGAAAACGCCCAGTCGGTAGACCAGGAATGAGCTGGGAGAATAACATTAACTATGATTTGAGGAAAGTAGACTATACAGAGAATGATTGGAAAGCACTAGCTCAGGATAGGGATGTATGGAGAGCTTATGTCCGCGTGGCCATGAACCTATGGGTTCGATAGTGCCAATGAATAAGTAAGTATATATAAAATTTGAGTAGACTGAAATATAAGATACAATTTTATATTATTTTTTAAGTAAAAATAGAAACACAAATTAGTAAAAAATGGCTTAAATTTGCACCAAACTACAGAAGAAATCAATATTAATAAAGCATGGATTTTTATGTATTAAAATTTAAGACTGCAACAGGGGATCTGAAAAGTAAATTCCAGTCTGGTCTGTCACGTGAACGAGTGGTGGTAGATTTAAATTTAAATGTTTCATACCTCACTTTTAAATTAAATCTTAAATTAAACCTCATAAAAGTACAAAATAAGAGTGGTCGTAGGTTTGCCATGTTCTTTCTACTGTATAGCTGGGTTCAGTATGCTCCCAGCAGTATAATTATATAGATGGATTCGACTGTTTCTCTCATGGTGAGCGCACTGGTGTACAAAACCAGGTCTTTGGGTTCAAATCCTGATTTAGACATACATTTTTCTTTTAAAATTTAATGCTATTTATCTGTTTGTATGTGAAACCAAGACAGAAGACAGACCAAAGATTTACTTCTCATTATATAATGCTGCAATATGTAACACATATTCTCAAGATGTTTAACTGTAAAATGAGTTAATTTCAGTTGTATTTATTACTAAAAGTTGGTAAAAAAATTATTGTATTTATTACCATTTTTAGCAAATTTCGAAGAAATGAAGCTTATTGCGGTTGTTTTCACGAAAATGTTTTTAAAAAATTTTTACAGATCGCCACTCCTCCTATTTAATAGATACCGAAAAAAGACCACGACAAAAAAAAAATATATATATATTTCAATGTTATAATTAAATAATTAAATTAATGTTTTTATTACCTCACCTCATATCCTTTTTCTTCTAGACTGCAGTTTCGGAGCTTATCTCCATCATCAGTAGCCTCTGGTCAACCGTTGTTATGTCGTTTCTTGGCGGTTTTCTTCTTACTTCTATCAGATAGAAGGAAGAAGAAAACCGCCAAGAAAAGACTTAACACCGGTCGACCAGAGGCTACTGATGATGGAGATAAGCTCCGAAACTGCAGTCTAGAAGAAATAGGATATGAGGTGAGGTAATAAAAACATTAATTTAATTCTTTAATTAAATCTCATATTGTTTTTTTTTCCTTGTGAAAGTTACAGTTATAATTAAATTTGGCATTTAGTAATGAATGCTAAATATGACATGGAAAGAAAAATAAATGCCTGAACCGGGATTTGAACATGAGACCTCTAACTTTGTAAGTTAGTGACACACCAACTAGTCAACTCTGGCATCCCAGCACAAACATTCATTTTTCTTAAGTTGGAAAAACCGAAGGAACTCACAATTTGGGAAAAAATTTACATATGCAAGAATGAAAATACAACTATGAATTTTGAAATACCCGGTTATAAGGAGAGAGGACTGATTTGGAAGTTCGTCAGTCAGCCATCAGATGGCGTGGAGGTCAGTCTGCAGGATAGAAGGCCGTTGGACGTCAGTTGTGAACGTGACACAGCATTGAGAATGTCACAAATCATGTGACGAAACCCTGGGTTTGCGAGGAGTTATGAAGTATGAGGTGAGTGAAATAAAAAATAAACAATATTAATTTTTCTTCTTCATGCATATGGAAAAAAATAATTTGTGCTGGGATGCCTGTACCAACATACAAAGTCAGAGGTCTCAAGTCAAATCCTTGTTCAGGCATTTATTTTTCTTTTCATGTGATATGTATATATACATATGTGTGTGTGTTCATTAAAATTCAAGCGGTCACAATTTTTGTTTAATTGAAACCAAACTTGGCATATAGCAATTATTTAAAAAAGTAAGGACGAGTTTTTTAACTAGCAAAATCATACCATTAGGTATACTTCACCTTAAAAGAACATTTAAAAAACATGCTGGCATTCACAATTTTTTATGTTTCACAACGAAACTCATAATATGTTATTAAAATAAACCAATAAAGGCATTCTCGAAAAATAAGCAAAATCCAAGCATTAGAAGATAGGTTTATTTTTTATTTCACTCACCTCATACTTCATAACTCCTAGCAGACTCAGGGTTTCATCACATCCTTTGTGACATTCTCAATGCTGTGTCACGTTCACAACTGACGTCCGGCTGCCTTCTATCCTGCAGACTGACCTCCGCGCCATCTGACCCTTATAACTGTGTATTTCAAAATTCATAGTTGTATTTTCATTCTTGCATATGTAATTTTTTTCCCCAAATTGTGAATTTTGAAATACCCGGTTATAAGGAGAGAGGACTGATTTGGAAGTTCGTCGGTCAGCCATCAGATGGTGTGGAGGTCAGTCTGCAGGACAGAAGGCAGTCGGACGTCAGTTGTGAACGTGACACAGCATTGAGAATGTCACAAAGGATGTGATGAAACCCTGGGTATGCTAGGAGTTATGAAGTATGAGGTGAGTGAAATAAAAAATAAACAATATTAAAAAACCTCATAGTGTTATTTCCTATCTACATAACTTAATTAGAAGATAGGGTTTACCTAAAACCCTAAATTAAAAATTGACTCTAGCAACTGCCATGTTTTCTTCATTGCAATGTATACTATTCAAATTAATTAAAATTTCAATCAATTCGTGAAACTTCTCCTAAAATCTCCATTCCACTTGTCATGGAAAGTTTCTATCTAATGATAAATTCTGGAAACTTAAAAACTATCATATGATGTGTTAAAGAGTCCTAGTACCTGGAACTTGTGTATGATGTAGTATTGCAAGATCGTGGCAAGTAAAGCTACTATCTACTAATTAGCACCTTTAAAATATCACCTGAGATTCCATCGTTTAGCCAGGCAGGAGTATTGTCTCTCGTTGTTTCAGCTGAAATTAAATAATTCATTATTCACATACAGTACCACAAGCAACAACACCAAGTAATCTCAAATAAATAATACTTTAAAAATTCGTAAATTAATGAGTAATTTTTTAACATCTTACCTCATATTTTACGTTTCTTCAAACACGGGAACTAGTTTTCGAAAGAAGGATCTCTCTCAATTTCCACCGACATTATGACTACTGGATTTTCGTTGGAATCTCCATCAATAACGTTGCCATCTGGTGTTGATTTGATGAACTTTGAGATGAGGTCACGTTCATCAGGAATCTCGAAATTAATGGATCTAAATTTGTTCTTCTGAATATATATCTTCTCCCAAATTGTCAATTCTAAAGGGTTTTCCAAATGTTTTAAAAGTTGGGTTTCTTTTTCAAAATCTGGAATTTATCAAATTAATTGTAAGGACTGCAATAAAGTATACATAGGAAAAACAAAAAAAAATTTGGACACTCGCACTAAGGAACACTTCAGGAATATTAAAAATGGTGAAACTGAAAAATCAGCTATTGCAGCTCATAGTTTATTGGAGAATCATAAAATTGAAAAAGAAGCTCTACTTTTATAACATTTGGAAAAACCTTTAGAATTGACAATTTGGGAGAATATATATATTCAGAAGAACAAATTTAGATCCATGAATTTCGAGATTCCTGATGAACGTGACCTCATCTCAGAGTTCATCAAATGAACACCAGATGGCAACGTTATTGATGGAGATTCCAACGAAAATCCGGTAGTCATAATGTCGGTTGAAAATGAGAGAGATCCTTCTCTTGAAAACTAGTTCCCGTGTTTGAAGAAACATAAAATATGAGGTAAGATGTTAAAAAATGACTCATTAATTTACGAATTAAGAACCTCATAATGTTATTTCCCATATTAAACTATAAATAGTTTAAAAAAACTAAAACAACACACTTTACTAGAAAACCAAACTAAAAAATGAAAAATAATTTTAATTTCCAACACGCTTGGGATAAAATTAAAGTGGTCAACAAAAAAATCATCTCCAACACATATAGAATAAAACTAGAGTTATCTACATAAAAAAATAATTTTAATATCAAAAGCGTAGGGTGCTCTATATCAATTAATATATTTGATAATAAACAGATATTGGTAAAAGTAAAGTCTCGTTGGATGATTGAATTTGGGACACCGCCACCAACAAGGGTAACAATAACAAGAATCCGAGACAAGTTTGAAGACGATGCACGACTGCAACAGTACTCTCGTTATCAGTCGAACGTCTCTTTCTTCCGCACCGACCTTTCAACACGTCTTGCACCGTTCCATCGTCTTCAAACTTGTCTCGGATTCTTGTTATTGTTACCCTTGTTGGTGGTGGTGTCCCAAATTCAACCATCCAACGTCGTTGCACTTCAACAACATTCTCCACTTTCCAATAACACTTCAGTATCCACTTACGTTCATCGAATGATAATCTCACCGCCATTGTTGTTTATAAACACATAAAGATCGATGAACGTGTTGCTATGCTTTTCCAGTGCCTTGTGGATCATACACAACAAAAATTGTATTTCTGTCTCATTTTGTTGCTTTGAAATAACATTTCAAAGAGTGTATACATCAATTTGGGACACACTGTATTTATGTATGTATGTCATCATCATCATCATCCTGCCAGGTATTAGTCCTAGATGAACTGTTATGGCCTGAGAAAGCGGTTTTCGTGCCATCTTTTTATAGGTCGACCAAGTGACCGTTTCCCATTTGGACAGTAGTTCATTATTGCCTTGGGGATCCTGGATCTAGCCATTCTTGAGACATGTTCCTTCCAGTTTAGCTGATATCTGGAGATGTAGTCCAGTATTGTTGACACATTAAGTTCTTGAAGGATTTCTACATTTTTCTTTCAATCCCATTTGGTGTAGCCAGCTGTTCGGTGCATAAATCTCATCTCACAAGCTGTTAGTCTGCTTTCATCTCTCGTCCTTATAGTCCACGCTTCACTCCCATAACATAGGACTGGTCAAGCCATTATTTGATAAGACGAGTATGAGTTGATTTTTGCACTAATGAAGGTTTTAAAACTCTATTAATGATTTCCATTGATTTGTTGAACTTCACAATTTTCTCTCAATAAAATCCAAATTTTCAACAAATATGTATGTATGTGTTATATTTTATATTGTTGTTTATGTACAGACTGTAATCTGGACACGTCCTAAAGCATCTATGATACTCTAATGGATGTTAAAATAAATAAATAAATAAAAAATAAATAAAACTACACAATGTACTAACAAGTCTGTACTGGGAAGTCAGAGAGAAGACGAAATCTCTGCCATGATAACTCATGGTGTTACTGCTTAGCAAATTTTGTGTTTAAACTGGCAAACTTTGTTTTATGGAGATCTTACCTTTAAATATAAGTTTTGATTCAGTTTATGTCTACTGGTGATTGGTCTTCTGGTCTCACAACCTCTGCACTTGCAGATAGAGATTCTTTGCTTGTACAAATATTTTCATTATTTGTTTTGCAGTCACCAGTTATCTCTGTTGTTGAAGACTTACTTGCATCTTTCCTAGGTTTCAGGGTGTTGCACACAGTATATGAAACCTCGTCCAAGGCACACAGTGGGGACAGGATCTGCAACATCACATAACATTTGAACTAATTCAGTTTTCAAAGAGAAAAATTGCTTATATTTGAAGAGAAAAATTAAATGCCCAGACTGGGATTTGAACCCAGGAGCTTTGGCTTTCTAGACCAATGCTCTACTGACTGAGCTATCTGGGCGAGTTCCAATCTAAATGCAAATTTTCTTATATTTGATATTTATATTTGAAGAGAAAAATTTTCGCCTAGACCGAGACTCGAACCCGGGATCTTTGGCTTTCCGGGCCAAATGCTCTACCAACTGAGCTACCAAGGCGAGTTTTCTTGTTTAAATTGTGTAGGGTCCTCCAGGTGTTTTTCTCAACTTCAATGTTTAGATTTTGGAGCAGATATGTAGAGGATATAATTTGTATTGTAAAAGAAACATGCTGTTAAATTTACAGAGTACAAACATTAAATTTACCAAAGAAATAGAAGAAAATAGCCCTCCATGGTATCTTTACCTTGTCGTGGTGGAGTGGCTTGCGTGCTTAAATGATCCTGAGAGCTATGCCGGCGGTAGCATTGCTGCCGATAGGGTTACCCATGCCGGACTGGTCGAAGGTGATAAGCCAGACGAAAAAAGTACCTTGGGCGAAAGACTGACGATCTTTCACCGTAAAAATACAACAGTCAAGAAATGCGGACATGGGTTCATCTGGGGTAAAATTTTCCGGAGGTCAAATAGTCCCCCATTCGGTTCTCCGGGCGGGGACTACTTCAGGGAACCCATGCCAAAGGCTCAAACACAGGGACATGTTCCTAGGAACATGGAATGTTAGGACTTTATACAATAGCGGGGCACTAGAGATATTAACGCGGGAATTGGATAAATCGCCCTTGGATATAGTCGCTTTACAGGAAGTTAGGTGGCCAGGAGAAGGTAGTCAGGAATCAGGAAGCTTTGCGTTATACTACGGGGGGTGCAGAAAGACCTGCATTTGGAACGGGTTTTTTAGTCAGAAGGAGGATCCTATCCGCTATCCGAGATATTAAGTTTGTTAGTGATAGGATATCATACATAATTCTAAAGGGTAAACGACATGATTTTATAATTGTAAATGTACATGCCCCCACAGAAGATAAAGATGACAAGATCAAGGATGAGTTCTATGAAGAATTAGAATGCTTATTTGATAGCCTTTCACGATATCATATGAAAATTGTCTTAGGAGATTTTAATGCAAAAGTGGGGCGGGAAGATATATTCAAACCAACAATAGGCAAATTCAGTCTTCATGAAGATAGTAACGACAATGGCGTTAGATTAGTCACATTTGCCACATCGAAGAATCTCATTGTTAAGAGCACAACATTTCAGCATAAGGATATTCATAAATACACCTGGACGTCCCCAGATGGAGAAACTTGGAACCAGATAGATCATGTATTAGTGGATAAACGCTGGCACAGTAGCATCATTGATGTTAGATCAGTTAGAGGGACAGACTGCAATTCGGATCATCATCTGGTCAGAGTGAAAATCAGACAACGGCTATCGCTTATGAGAGGAACGAACGCTAATGATGATTCTGTAAAATATGAATTAAAAAACTTGAAAAATGATGAAATGCGACAAGAATACCAAATCAAAATGCTAATAGATTTGAAGTACTGGAATCTTCAGATGACAATGTGGCAAACGAAGAAGAAACTGATATAAATAAAGAATGGGAGGCTATAAGAGATACTATTAAATTGTCAGCATCAGAAAGCATTGGTTGTTTAAAAAAGAGGCAAAACAAGAAATGGTTTGATGAGGAATGTGTCGACATTGTAAAGAAAAGAAAGCTAGCAAAAATGAAATGGTTACACGAGCCAAATGAGGTAAATTTAGAGCAATTGGGTAGTGTTAGACGGGAAACCACCAAGTTACTAAAGAGTAAAAAGAGGGAATATTTGAGAGAGAAGATTAATGATCTTGAAATGAATGCAAAAAATAGGAACATTAGAGAATTATATCAGGGAATTAGTATAGAGAAGAAAGGGTTTCAGGCTAGAACAAACATAATTCGGAATGAAAATGGGGATATGATTGCAGATTCTAGGAGTATATTAAATAGATGGAAAGGTTACTTTAATCAGCTATTAAATGTACATACAGAACAGGACATTGAGGAGGATAATTTACAGACAGCAGAAATGCTAGTCGCAGAGCCAAGTGCATTAGAGGTTGAAATGGCGATTGAAAAATTGAAGATGTATAAAGCATCAGGTTCAGATGAGATCCCAGCAGAACTGATAAAATCAGGGGGAGAAAAATTGATGGACAAGATACGCTGGTTGCTTAGTAAGATTTGGGAAAAAGAAGCTCTTCCAGATGAATGGAAGGAATCAATTATCATACCAATTTATAAGAAAGGAGATAAAACAGATTGCAACAACTACAGGGGCATCTCATTACTTTCAACTTCGTACAAAATTCTAACAAATATATTAGTAAGCAGACTTACTCCCTATATTGATGACATTCTAGGAGATCATCAATGTGCATTTAGAAGAAACAGGTCTACAACAGATCAGATTTTCAGTTTAAGACAGATTTTAGAGAAGAAATGGGAATATAATGGTACTGTACATCAACTATATGTAGACTTCAAAAAAGCATATGATTCAATTAAGAGGGAGAGAAGTTATATAGTATCCTGCTGGAGTTCGGAATTCCTAAAAAGTTAGTTAGACTTATACGAATGTGTCTAAATGGCTCAAAGAGTAGGGTGCGTGTAGGCAAACAGTTTTCAGACACTTTTGAAATCCAGAATGGGTTGAAGCAAGGAGATGCACTATCTCCTTTACTATTTAATTTTGTACTAGAGCATGCCATTAAATCTTTAGAGAATGAGGAAGGCTTACAACTCAATGGTATTAATAAGCTGTTAGTTTATGCTGATGATGTAGTACTACTGGCCGATAGCGAGGAGATACTAAAGGCCAACACGCACACACTATTGAGTAACACTAAGAAATTAGGACTGGAAATAAATATCAGTAAAACTAAATATATGGTCACACGTAGAAATTCAGTATATAATGGAAGTGGACAGCTAATGACAAATGAGGGAAATTTTGAGGAAGTGGCTGAATTCAAATACCTAGGAACAATAATCACAAATAGGAATGAGATGCAAAAAGAAATTAAACATAGGCTCAATTCTGGAAATGCATGCTATTATGCATTGCAGAGACTTTTGATGTCCCAACTCCTTTCAAAAAACGTTAAGCTGAAAATATATAAAACTATTATTCTACCAGTTATATTATATGGATGCGAAACCTGGACTCTTACTTTAAGGGAGGAAAGGAGATTACGAGTATTTGAGAATAAAGTTCTTAGGAAAATTTTTGGATCAAAGAGAGATGAACAGACAGGTGAATGGAGAAGACTACATAACAATGAACTACATGGTCTTTATAGGAAGCCAGATATAATAAGAACAGTTAAGTCTCGTAGACTGCGATGGGCAGGACATGTTGCGCGTATGGGGAATGAAAGACGTGCATGGAAACTTCTTGTAGGAAAGCCAGAGGGAAAACGCCCAGTTGGTAGACCAAGAATGAGGTGGGAGAACAACATTAAGTATGATTTGAGGGAAGTAGATTATACAGGGAATGATTGGAAAGCATTAGCTCAGGATAGGGATGTATGGAGAGCTTATGTCCGCGCGGCCATGAACCTTCGGGTTCGATAGTGCCAGTGAGTTAGTTAGTTAGTTTTAATAGAAGAAAATAAACAAATACCTTTTTTGGATCTTAAATTGGTCAGAAACGAAGAAAAAAGAAAAATTGAATTTGGGATTCATAGAAAAGAAACTCATACAGAAAATTTTATAAAATCAACAGGGTTCAATCCAATTGGACATAAATTAGCAGCCTTTTAATAGTTTAACTCATATATTGGTAAACTTACCCTTAAATGAAGAAGATTTCAAACATGAGAAAAAACACATAATCAAAGTAGCAAGAGAAAGCGGGTTTGATGAAAAAATGGTACATAAAAGGATAGAAAAGTATAAGAAACAAAAAAATGATAAATAGAAATACTCTTGAAAAAGAAGAACCACCTATGAAAAAATATAGGAAATTCACATATCACCCTTGGGTACATAATAAATTCCAAAAGATATTTGAGAAGTTTAATATTAAATTAGCACTGAAAAATAACTACAATTTAAATAAACTAATAAAAACCAACAAAAATGAAAAAAACTGATAAAAATAAAAAGTCAGGAATATATCAAATTGAATGCATGGGTTGTGAAAAGATATCTATCTATCTATCTTCGGGTTTTTACAGCTGCTGCAGTCTTCCCGTGCCAAACCTCCAAAGCCTACGGTCTTGGGCATCTTCGATGCTTAGCCTTGCATTAGTGTCTTCATGTTTTCCTTCCATGTTAACCTTGGTCTCCCTCTTTTCTTCTTTCTGTTCGTATGCCATTCATATAGTTGCTTCGGCCATCGTTCATCTTCCATTCTTAAGACATGTCCTAACCACTTTAATTCCTTCTCTTCAATTATTTCAATTATGTTTTCTTCTGCTTCCATTATGTTTCTAATTTCCTTATTTGTGACATGTTCTAATCTAGACTTTCTGGCACTTCTCCGTAAATAATCCATTTCTAGAGCTATTAGTCTATTCTTGTAGTACTTATTGATTGTCCATACCTCACTTCCATACATTGCAACAGATTCCACCAATGTTTTACCAATATATTTTTTTGTGTCTTTCCAAATGTGCTTATCCCACCATATGGAAAAGCTGTGAAAAGATATATATAGGGAAAACAAAAAGAAACCTAAAAATTAGAACCAAAGAACACATAAGAAATATTAAAAATGGGAAAATAGAAAAATCTGCAGTTGCTGCTCATGTTTGGTCTGAAAAACATAATATAAATTCAGACACTAAATTATTAAAACAATTAGAAAATACAAAAGAGCTGACTATTTGGGAAAAAATTTATATTCAGAAGAACAAAAACAGAGTTATGAATTTTGAAATACCGATGGAACGTGACCTTGTTTGGAGGTTCTTTGGCCAACCACAGGATGGAGCTGACATCGACATCCAGGTTGTGCAACATAAATAAAACCAGTCTAGACAAGCTGATGATAAAACAGAATTGTTTTGAAACATGTTCAAGAACAAATCAACATTAATATTGAGGTAAGATGATCAGACTAAAAATAATATAAATTAAAATAATCTCAAAATATCACTTCCTAAAATTAAATATTAAGAGGGTACTTACTACATTCTTGTGCTGATCTTCACAAGGATCGGGAGAGACAGCGCTGATGTCCAGCTTCTGCATCAGCTCTGAGAGTTTTCTAGCCTTGCGTATTTCATTCTGTTCTATTATAGTACACAAGTGTTCTGTAAGCATTTCCTTCCTCTCCAACTTCTCAAATAATAACAGTTTTGCATCCAGAAACTCTTTCTCGGCTTTATTATATCTCTTCCTACAACACATCCAACATACATATACTTACACTAAAAGGAGTTTTAATCTTCATAGAGTAGACATTTTGGAGATTTTTAATTAAATTTACAGTGGGAGAAAACACTATGAGGTATATTTGAAGAGAAAAATTTTCGCCTAGACCGGGACTCGAACCTGGGACCCTTGGCTTTCCGGGCCAAGTGCTCTACCAACTGAGCTACCGAGGCAAGTTACGATCTAGATGCAAATTTTTCTCTTATGTACGTTGTATTTATATTAATAAATGAGTTGGAGAAAATGTTTTAACATCTCACCTCACCAAGTTGCGTGTCTTCACGATACTGGTTTCAAAAGTATAGTATTACTTCCATCTCCAGTTAAATTCCAACTGAGTTGGATATGTTTTACACACTAGGCGAAAATTTTTCTCTTCAAATATAATTTATCTTTCAGTGAGAAATGTTAAATCAATAATAAAAACATCATTAGAAGCCGTACTAGCTTTATAATGTAATGTTAAATTCCCAAGAAATGTCTTCTTAATGAAGAAGCCACCATTTGCAAGAATAGAAGCAATGGTTTCAAAAGCATTTGGCACAAGGGAAATACAATGTATATAAGAGAAAAATTTGCGTCTAGATCGTAACTCGCCTCGGTAACTCGGTTGGTAGAGCATTTGGCCCGGCAAGCCAAAGGTCATATATAGAGTTAGATTTAACACCTCACCTCATAATTGTAGATTTCTTGAAGACTAGTTTTGATACATCTTCGTATCATTATCAATTCCATCTAACTCTACACCTAACATAAGAATAATAAAGAAAGATTATATACATACTGAGCTTCCATGAAATCGAGACTTGCTGCTTCAATCTGGTTGCGCAAAATTGAAACATCATTGCTTAGCAACATATCAAGTTTCTGCAACTCGTCTTGAATTTGCTGCAACCTGCGAGCTTCCTCCTTAGTTTGTTTCTTTCTGTAAAAATATTTAAAAAGTGTTAAAACTAAAATTTCCTATCCTCCTGGTATTGAAACTAGTCAAGATGGAGTCAAAATACCACTTGAGCTACCAGATTCTAGAAATATTAATTCCCAAAAAAAATATATATATAAAAGGTAAAGAATCTACCTACAATGGCACATCAGCCCAATGATGGACTTTAGCCTTTCCTTTTTTTTTTTTGGAGTTGGTAGACAAAGTAAATTTATTTAAGTAAAATTTTATTATTAAGAATCAAATGAGCCGTAAATTTTTCTTACCTTATACTTCTATGTTTTTTTAAACACAGCACCGCAGTACCGGCGACCATCGTCAACTGTTTTCACGACTGTCAATTTTTTCTTTTTTTTGCCAGTAATTATCCAAACTGCCATCTGGTGTTCTTTTTACGGAGTCATTTTCTAAACTGCCATCTGGTGTATTTTTTAAGAACTTTGTAATCAAGCTTGGTTTTTTAATATATATCTTTTCCCAAACTGTTAAATCCAAAAGTTTAGATAGATGTTTCAAAAGTTTTGCTTCTTTTTCAATTCTATGATTCTCTAATAAACTATGTGCTGCTATAGCTTATTTTTCAATTTCTCCATTCTTTGTTTCTAAAGTGTTCTTTTTTACGAATTTCCAAGTTCCTTTTTGTTTTTCTTATATATATATATATATATATATATATATATATATATATATATCCTATTGCAATCTTTGCAATCAATTTGATAAATTCCAGATTTTTTGTTGTATGTGGTGTTAACTTTATTATTAGTTAACAGAAGATTACCCAGGCTGAATTTGTTAATTGGAGCCAATGTTATATTAAATTTTCAGAAAATTTTCAAAATCAGTAATCTTCTGTTATCTAATAATAAAGTTAACACCCCAGACAACAAAAAATCTGGAATTTATCAAATTGATTGCAAAGATTGCAGTAGGATATATATGGGAAAAACAAAAAGGAACTTGGAAACTCGTAAAAAAGAACATAAAGAATGGAGAAATTGAAAAATCAGCTATAGCAGCACATAGTTTATTAGAGAAACATAGAATTGAAAACGAAGCAAAACTTTTGAAACACCTATCTAAACTTTTGGATTTAACAGTTTGGGAAAAGATATATATTCAAAAAACCATACCAGAACCATGAACTTTGAGATTCCAGACAAACCAAGCTTGATTACAAAGTTCTTCAAAAATACACCAGATGGCAGTTTGGATAATTACCGGCAAAAAAAAATAGCTGACAATGGTGACGATGGTCATGGATACTGCAGTGCTATGTTTAAAAAACATAGAAGTATGAGGTAAGAAGAAATCACGATTCATTTGATTCTTATCAATAAAACCTCATAATGTTAAAAATTCCCAAATTTATTATATTAAAATTTTATTAAGATTAAATTAAACCTCATAGTTATTTTTTCCTATAAAAGTTCAAAATTTTATTACCTCACTTCTTAATCTTCTTTTTCCTCTTAGACTTTCTTCAGTTCTATCGTCAGCATTTTCATGTTCTATCGTCTTGAGAGCTAGCTCTTGCTTCCTCTGATCTTTCCCTAATGAACTTTGAAATTCCTGGAGAAAAGATTTGATTTTCAGGTTGAACAGAGGGAGCAATTAATGAACTTTGAAATACTTGGGGAAAATTATTTGATTTCAAGGTTCTTCAGTCTACCAACAGAGGGAGCAAGAAGCGGCTCTTTAGGACGACAAAACAACGGTTGCATAATACTAATAATAGAAATGAAGAAGGTCCCAAAACTAGTCTATGAAGAAAAAGATTATGAGGCGAGGTAATACAATTTTTGTGCGGTAGTGCATTTTGTCGTACTTATAGCAATGGCGACCTTGATTGAAAGTTCAACTACCTACATTTTGGTGTTACCAACCTGAATAACTATACTGTAATATTACATATTACAAACCTCGTGCGGGAAGTAAAACCACTGCCCTTTATGTATACTATATACAATGTATATACAAAAATATATCCAAAGGTAGTGTTAATATACATTATACGAAACAAATCATTGTATTTTAAATTAACTGAACTTCATTTGAAATAATGTAAAACAATAAATACGTACTTGCCGCCATTTTGTGACTAGATTGTCATGGTCTTCTGTAATTTCAACTAATAAACATTGCCCACACTGTTAACATTAGTCAGTTGTTTATAATGAACGCAAATATTTCCAACAAAGATGTTATTATTTTACTATTATTTATTATTTTCAAAACACCATCACACAAAAAATAATGTACAACGCACATTTATGAAGTATTTTACAGAATCTCGAAAATTAAAAACTTCGCTATCGCTCGGTTCTTAAACATTTTCCTCGCTTCTGTAAAAACCACTTCCCAACCTCACATCATAATATACTATTACTTAATGGAAACCTCATAGTGTTAAATCCTAAAAAAAGTAAAGTTAATTTAATAATTAAAAAACATTTTGTCTATTCATTCTTACTTCTTAGAGTTGTTTTTGTCGAACATATGTTTCAGAGCTTCTTAGCCACATCGTCAGCGATTACAGACTGAATTTTCTCATGTTGTCGGTCCTGATTCTTGATTCCTGCTCTCTTTGCCTCTGGTCCAATGAATTTACTAATGATCGTCAGCGATTACAGACTGCATTTTCTCATGTTGTCAGTCCTGATTCTTGATTCCTGCTCTCTTTGCCTCTGGTCCAATGAATTTACTAATGATCGTCAGCGATTACAGACTGAATTTTCTCATGTTGTCGGTCCTGATTCTTGATTCCTGCTCTCTTTACCTCTGGTCCAATGAATTTACTAATGATCGTCAGCGATTACAGACTGAATTTTCTCATGTTGTCGGTCCTGATTCTTGATTCCTGCTCTCTTTGCCTCTGGTCCAATGAATTTACTAATGATCGTCAGCGATTACAGACTGAATTTTCTCATGTTGTCGGTCCTGATTCTTGATTCCTGCTCTCTTTGCCTCTGGTCCAATGAATTTACTAATGAGACCAGAGGCAAAGAGAGCAGGAATCAAGAATCAGGACCGACAACATGAGAAAATTTAGTCTGTAATCGCTGACGATGGGGATAAAAAGCTCTGAAAGACATGTTCGAGAAAAACAACTCTAAGAGGTAAGAATGAAGAGACAAAATGTTTTAATTATTAAACAAACCTCTTAATTATATTTAATTAATGTTGGGAAGTAAACATTATGAGGTATAATCATTAAAAATCATCGGAGAACATATTGTTTCAACAGTCGGAGTTATGGCTGACGATGAACATGATTATGTTTGAAATCGCGATATCATGGAAGCATGAATCCTATGAGGTGAGTTATTTAAACAATATGTTCTCCGATGATTTTTAAACCTCTTAATGTTACTTCCTATTGTATTTAAAAAAAAAAGTTAATCTAATTACACTTATTTTCCTACAAATGTCACGAATGGTATGTGGTCAACATACTGGCCCAATGAGACATCTAACATGCCACAAGGTATTAGTAGGATGATGAAAATTGGTCATTTTTTTTAGAGTCTCTTTATTCAGGTTTAAGTTCTTTTACAAGCCTGAAAATCTATTTGACTCGAGACCCATGGCTTAAGTCCCTCTGGGAGGACTTGCTCCTTGGATTTTTCCATTATAAAAAAAATCCATCGACCCCGGCTGGGTTTGAACCTGCAACCCCAGAGGCAAGGAACATAACCACTAGTCCACTGTGACCGACTTAAGGTAATCCATAGTAATTCTGACCAAGGGTAGGTCTTTCACTGCAATCATAGCATTTTCATGCTATGCTTTGCAGCTTTACTAGGGAATTGTAAGTGTGGTAGCTTCCCATTTCTTTCCGCACCAGTGAAGGATGATGATGATGATGGCCTTATGATTTCGGGGACCATTTGGGCCTTAGAGTTTTCCTGACATTTGTCTTACAGGTGAGGAAAAATCCCGAAAAAACCTCACCCAGTAAAACTGTCCCAACCAGGGATCGAACACGGGCCCGCTGCGTGACAAGGCAGCATGCTACCTTGAGACCACAGCGGTGGCCGGTAACGAATAAGGAGAGTAAAATTTGCTATGAACAAACCTGGCAGCAATTTCTTGAACCAGAAGTTCCTTTTTGCGTCTGTTTACTTCTTCCATCATTTTCTGTCTAACTTGGAACTCATCTAACGAGTTAGAACTTCCAGACAGTACTTCATAGCTTCTTCCCTCTTTTATCCGCAAACAAACGGCTCCATGGCTCGGACTTGTGTTTGGTGTCGTCGTGTTGCTAACTGGAGGAGACACTCCACAGCCTGAATCTGAGTTTGTTTCAACCATCGGTTGACTTTCTTCTGCAATTTGTTCCTGGAAAATACACAAAACAGCAATTTTGAGAGTTATATGTGTGTGTGTGTTAGTATTTTATTTAATGACTACCTAATATCCAGCATATGTTGCTACGCCTAAATGAATGAAATATTAAAAGATTGATTACATTGTATGGTATATGCTGAGACGAACCAAAACATGGCAGTTGCTAGTCTGTTTTTAATTTCGGATTACAGGTAAACATCCACTTCTAATTGTCGGATTTCGTTCATTTTTGGATAATGCCTACCTCGGTTTATTTTAATATAATGTACTGAGTTTTGTTATGAAACATCAAAAAAATGTGTCCACTAGAGCGATTTTTAAATTTTCACTTCAGGTGAACTCCTACACCTAATGGTTTTAGAGGGTCCTATTGTGAATCTAAATGATCAAGGCACCCAATCAGACCACACAAAAAATTTCACAAAATTGATCCAGTTGTTAGGACGAGTAGAGTGACAAACACACGTACAGAAGAATTTTATATATATATATAAAAATGAATGTTTGTACTTTATGCATTGATCCGATTGTGATGGGGCTTTTTGCAAAATGTTCAGGAGATTCCCAGGATGAACATAGGCTATAAGAGAGTTGTGATACTCAACTTCTACATGCTTAAAAATCGCCCTTTTTTTGTGGAATACGTGAAAAAAAGTAGCTCTTTGGACGCTTAAATGGCTTACACTGCTTAACCATAAGAAATACACAAAATTAATGTACACAGAATTGAATATCTCAAAAAGCTCTACAAAAAAGTTGCGATAGCATATGTTTATCTCTTATGGATAACTCACAGTAACCATTTTTGTCTTTAATTGATGTCAAGAGACAAGTACGTAGATTCCTGTACAAGCATAGCAGCACATGGCGGGTATTCTTTTACGGATAACTCACAATAGCGAATTGTCTTTTAGCTCATTTATGCCAAGAAGATCAGGATGAATAGATTCCTGGACAACGCCGGGTAAACAGCACGGCGTATCTAAAAATAATTACAATATAAATTTTTCCTCTTACTTAATCAACTAAACATAAAACACATTAATTTTCATATTTCAGCTCATTTATGTCAAGGAAATCAGGATAAGTAGATTCCTGGGCAACGCCAGGTAATCAGCACAGGGTACCCAAAAAATATAAATTTATAATTATTTTTGAAGAGAAAAATTTTCGCCTAGACCGGGACTCGAACCCGGGACCCTTGGCTTTCCGGGCCAAGTGCTCTACCAACTGAGCTACCGAGGCGAGTTACGATCTAGACGCAAATTTTTCTCTTATGTACATTGTAATTCCCTAGCGCCAAATGCTTGAAACCATAGCTTCTATCTTTGCAAATGGCGGCTTCTTAGTTAAGAAGACATTTATTGGGAATTTAACACTACTTTATAGCCAGTAGGGCTTCTATTGACGATTTTATTATTAATTTAACACTTCTCATTGAAGGATAAATTATATTTGAAGAGAAAAATTTTTCATTTTACTTATTCAGCTAAACATAAAAGCACATTAATTTTCATTTATTTGGGTGTAGCAGCACACGTGGGGAATTAGCTAGTGTATATATATATATATATATATACACATATATATACATAAAGATGATCAGTAACAGCTAAGATCATTAACACTATAATTCAAATCTGACTGGGAAAGGGCCAACAAATTTTGCTCAGAGTCCTCTCTTTTTCATGTTTGAGGTTCTTTTACAAAGCAAACTCCATGGCACAACAGGCCTAAATAGCACTTGACCTACCAGCTGACCTCACATCCACATGTGTTAATCATTCAGCCAGTGTAGGGGTGACATATGGTAATCATGTCACATCCCCAGTTGTTATAGCTGGGTTTCTCAACATGGAGCTGCTATTTATTATAGCTACCCAAATTCCTCACAACAAATTCCATAAGAAAATTTCTTCCCCCATGTGTACTAGAACCAGCGCAAGTCCTGTACCTTTGCATAAGGTGTCTTTCCTTAACCACTCGGCTGTGGTGTTATTAGTGTACACTTCAGTAAATAATATGCATGTAATTTATTTTATTAGATTAGGAAAGGAGAAGTTACTGTACATCCATTTCAAATAAACATTTGGGAATATATTTCGAAGGTTGATCATACCAATTTCACAGCCATGTGCTGCTATCTAGCGACAGCTCTATGAACTTTCTGTAGGACTTCAAAGATATGTGATTCCACCTCGACAACTCTATAAATTCATATGCATACACACAGTTATTCTGTAGAACTTAAAAAAAGGGCTGAACTGCACTTCTACTAGTGCTTGATTCTTGTAAACTATAGCTCTTCTTCTGTATTTACTAACATTATTTAATATTTTAAACTTTTTCAAACAATTTTTATAACATTATTAGACAATTTTGAAGTATTTATTTAAATATGCAAATCACAATATTATGACACTGTTAGACAATATTGTGATGCTAACTGCTATTTTCTCCACAGAGTATATTACTTAGTCTATGTTTTTCTATCGCTGTTTTGGGTTATCACTCTTTGGATCAGCGTTAGGAAGTGATAAGTAAGTATACATCCATTTTTAATAAACATTTGGTAATTTTAATATTATTAATATTTTTTTAAAACATAGATTTGGGGATTTATTGCAAATATTGGTTATTTAAATTTCATAGCGATGGATAGTAATCGAGGATCATATTCAATGTCTCCCATTTTTTTATTGATCCCATATTTTCTCAAAATTGGAATACAGACACACAGATATAGCTAACATCCTAACAGATTTTTCTGCTGCAGAGCAACCAATATTCATACTCTACCTGTGGCTTTGATAAAAATGCCTCTTTAGGCATCCTAGCAGTTCCCATGTTGGGTTCTATCTCTTGCCGTGTTTTCTGTAGCATTCTTGACCTTGTCACATTTTTCTTGCCTGCACTATTTGTTATATTAGCTGCACGTTTAGCCACCTGTATGGGTACTGACTGCTGCTGCTGCTGTCCTAAAAAATTAAAAACAGGTTAGGCCTATGTAGTGATACAAACTATACCCCAGCCACTGATTCTCCGACCCTGACGTTTTCACGACAGTGTTGCCGATATGGACATTCAGTGGGAGGGGTCGCCTTATGTATACGGTTAGCAGACATTCAACTGACAACATCTCAGCAATTTCAAACCTTACTAGCGCGCTATAGCTGCGTGAAGAGCACTGACTGGTTGTGGCAGACATCTACTCCCACTCAACTATCTCCTTATTGGCAGTAGAGGGCATGTTTCTCCCTTTACCCCTAGTATAACCTAAACTTCAGAGCCGGACATACGGCGGATGTAGTGTAATGTCACCTTAAATAGCACCGAAACAGAATTCCCAATAAGAATAAGGTTAGGTTTAGCAGTTTGGAGTGACAAAAACTAATGTCACCTTAAATAGCACAGAATCAGAATTCCCAATAAGATTAACTTAGGTTTAGCAGTTTGGCATCACCGTTTTAAGTATATATTGAAATTTGCTAATTCGACAAAATTAACGTTTGACAAAATATTTCAACTTTTAGAATAAAAAATATTAAAACATTAGCTTAACCACTAAAATCGGCAAATATATTTTTTTTAAGGTTAGAATTAAAAATTTAGCCATAATAGTTGATATAATATGTAATTCTGTTACTCTCGAAACTACACTTTGTTATAAAATAATTTTCAAGGTCTAATTTGAATCATAAAACACATAAAATGACAGTAAAAAAAATAATAATTTTGGTAATAAAACTGTTTACCTTCTATTAATCCGTTAGATGCGATAACTCTTTTAATATCTTCCTCTGAAAATCCTTCCCACCTTGCCATTTCTAATCTACAAATACATAATACTAAACATTTAACATTATATTAAATTACATTATTTATTACGCCAATTTGAGGCCACGTTGAAAATGCGGCGATATAATAGATGGCAGCACAATTCAATTTGTTTTCCTGCGCCATCTCACATTATTAAAATAAACTAATTACAGAATAAATCCTGGTTCTGAAATATTGCGATAGATGGCAGTAAATTCCAATCAAAAGTAATAGAAAAGTAGATTTAAAATAATTTACATTTTACGACTTTTATGATTCGTTGATGTATAAACAATAGTGAATATCTCAAATTCATGTCTATCCCACAAATAGATGATTAATGTCATACATTTCTTCTTAATTTCAAATATGAATTAATTTCTCTTGATCACCATAATATTTATTTTTTCCCTTAATTGTTCAGATTTTACCTGTCAAACTTGAAAAAAAAAATACTGAAGCATTTCATAAAAAATAATTAATTCTAGGACTTTATTTATTACAATAATTGTTATTAAACTTAATAACACTTTAAAACCAACTCAGGAGTTATTTTCCTGAATATTATGGTTTCTCTCAACAATATTATATTAAAATAATGATTATTAAAACTATATGGCTCATAAAACTTGCAAATTCAATGCCATATTCACTGAAACCGACCGCTACATCCCTACCTTCAGTCAACAGAAGCAATTTCATATCACAGATTTCCAGTGTCCTAAGATCCATCCAAATATTATATCCCCACCTATTTTTTATGCCATTCTAATGGCATTTTCTCCAAAGTATAGCTCAATAAAATTTTTGAATTTATTGTCACTCATTTGAACAACATGACCTACCTATCCCAATCTTCTAGACAAATTACGTGGACTATTTTTTTTTGTTTTCAATGCCACGATGTTGTAATTGCGACATTATGGTATTCTCTCCTTGTGTGGCATTATTGTAACCCACTTCCGAGGTTGAAGTGCCTGGAAAGCAGAGTTACGTTGCTCCAATGAAATATGATAGGTGATGATGCACCAGGAGAAGCCTTAATCCTAAACTAAATGATTATATTAATGATGATAATGATGGCCAGATGATGTTCGGGGACCATTTGGGCCTTCAAGTTTCCTGACATTTGTCTTAAAGGTAAGGAATAACCCCGAAAAAAAAACCATCAATCAAAAAACTTGTCCCAACCAGGGATCGAATCCAAGCCTGCTGCGTGACAAGGCAGCATGTTACCTCAAGAACACAGCTGTGGACTCAGACAATAATATAAATTATAAAGTTTTAATGAGGCTTTCTCCATAACTGTGCATCAACTGTATGTAAAAGTTCAAAAAGGCAGACAATTCAATTCTGTATGTCGGAGGTAAAATACACCATGTCCACTTTTTACAGAAATTGAGTTAACACCATGTCCATAATGTGCATTTTGTGCTCTTTGTAATGATATAGAACAGTATGGCCTGTGACAATAATTGGCTAAATAAGACAGTTGAAAACAACACCATGTTCCACTGAAGATATAGGTGAAAATAATATTAAATTTGCTCTCTTGTAAAACTACAGTTTTGTGACATGATGTCTTTTACCTCCGACATACAGAATTAAGAAGGAGAAGTTGTATAGTATTCTGCTGGAATTCCTGAAAATATCAGAAATGGATTGGACACACTCTAAGAAGAGAACTGTGACAGTGTGCCAAAGAGAGCTCTGGAATGGAATTCACAGAGATTGTCTAGAAGAAAAGGAAGATAAAAAATATAGCAGGATTTTAATATCATAATAAATATGGAAGTTAAAGTTAATAATTTCATACTTTAAAATTTTATTAATATGTCTCAGTAACAATTAAATAAATTGTATTACATAAGTCTTTCTAAATAATGCTTTTAAAATTGTTTTAAGTCATTGTTGTCAGAATTATAAAGCTTTCTGTTATAGCTATAATAAGAACACCTGCTTAACTTCATATTTTTAAATGAAAGTAAACTAAACTCTGATTGGATGTTAAAACAATTAACTTTTTGATTTAACAAATCAAATTTAAACCTTGTATTTAATGGATTATTAACCAATAGAATTTAAACTTAACATCATGTGATGTAATAATATTCTTTAAAATTATAAAAATAATTATACTAGTCATTCTGCATACAACTTTCAACAAATATAGAAGCAATAAGAGTTCTCCTGATAAAATGTGATATTTAATACAAGAAGAATAGTTGATTCAAGAAAAGAAAATAATTTTATTTTAATTGACGGTGAAGAATAATACCACCTACATTTACTTAATCTGCTGGGAACCTACAAAGTGAATAAATGTGAAATTATTTCTACAAGAAACAATTTTTTTATGATTGTGAAGTGTTTTCCTATCCTGTGTACCAACTTCCGACCCTAAGAAGAGAATCCAGCTCTACCGAAAATTAAACCCAACCTGAACCAGTAATTCTTTTTTTTTTTGACACCAATCCTTCAAAATGTTACTACAACATCGGGCATGAAGAGAGTTAGCTGCTTCAAAACATCGCCACAACATGGGAAAAGAATTAATTCTTCAAAAATTACATGGTGCAGCATTGTAACAACAGAAATTGAACAAGGAAAAAAGTTGGGAAGAAGGCAGGAATTTGACAAAAAAAAAAAACAGTCTGATGGCATGCTTTCACAAAGGCCCTATGCTTCCAAGAGGAGTGACAGGAACTACTATGAGGGTCATACTGAAAGTCATGAGCAACATTTTTTTAAACAATCATAATATTTATTTTAGACGAACCAAGTACTCCATGTTAATCTACAGACCTTTGTGCTACTTTTCAACATAGTCTCCATTTCTTTGCATACATTTTGTCCAGCGTTCTACAAGCTTGAAAATTTCCTTATGATAGAAGTCCGTTCCAGCTGCTCGAAGACACTGACGCACTGCTTTCCGAATATCCTCCAGCATCTTGTAGCGTTGGCCTCTCATCTGCTCCTTCACAGAACCGAAAAGATGGTAGTCAGAGGGTGCCAAATCGGGACTATAGGGAGGATGTGGAAGAGTTTCCCACCCAAATGTCCTGATCTTCTCCACAGTGGCACGAGCAGTGTGAGGACATGCGTTATCGTGTTGCAGAATGATCTTCCTTCCAGGGCATTTGTCGTGCAATGCACGACGGAGCTTCACAAATGTCTGGATATAGCGGGCAGCATTTATGGTTTGTCCAGGTTCAAGAAATTCAACCAGAATGAAACCTTGCGCATCCCAGAAGGCACTGCCCATAACTTTCCCAACAGATTGCACTGTCTTCGCTTTTTTATTTGATGGCAAATTCAAGTGGTGCCATTCCATACTCTGGCGTTCTGTTTCAGGCTTGTAGCGATGAAACCAGCTTTCGTCACCTGTCAGAATACTCGTCAAAAAATCTTCTCTGAACTTTGTGGTCTTCACTCGATAAACGTGGAACCCAACGGGCACTAACTTTTCGGTAACCTAAGCTGTGAATCATTTCTTGCACTGCACTGTGTCCTACTGCAAGTTTTGTAGCGATTTCATTCACTGTGATATGCCTGTCGTCTTTAATGAGCGCATCAACTCTTTCGTTGTTGCAATCCGTGGAGGCAGTGCGTGGGCGACCGCTACGAGGCTCATCTTTGATACTCGTGTTCCCATCTTTAAAATGTTTCACCCATCTCCTAACACTGCTGGCACCCATGCAGGCATCTCCGTAAGCACATTGAAGTCTTTGGTGAATATCAACAGCAGATTGTTCCTCTTTAACAAGGAATTCAATGACAGCGCGCTGTCAAAACGAAATATTGATGTCTGCCATTTTGGAAACACTGCATGTGGTCACATGATAGAAGCTATGACGCCACAAAACGGCAATGTTGTGGTATAAAATCTGTAGATTACGATCCTGCAGTTGTTTTTGTTACATTGTTGAAATTTGAATTTTAACAATGGGTTGCTCACAACTTTTGGTATGACTCTCGTATTATCGCCTCACTATGATGGTTGTCCATTTATATAAAAGCGGGTGCCTGCGACAATGATTAACATGCGGAATTATTATAGTGACGGTAATCAGCATCTTTGTATTTAATTATATATAATTGTTATGACCCCCTGGTTTTCTTATGCTTAAAGGACCTTCGGGACTTGGAAAATCTGGTAGCGTGTTTATCTAGCCGAGCGTTAGTATGAGGATGTACAGTTATACATGTTTTGAAATAAACAAATGGAGTCTTATTTTAAACTATTTTATTACTTCTTCTTCTTCTTCCTTCCAAGTATTAGGCCAAGGCCTGTTACGATCCTATAGAAAATTTTCCCTTATGGGAAATTCTCGTATAAGACTTCAAAGCATAATAATAGTCCCTTCGATTGGTTGCTGGCCAAAGGAAGGCAAGACCAGTGATGGGGCTGCCATCTTATAGCCTCTGGTCAGGCTTTTCTGGAGAAGAAAAGAAAATAAAGGAAAGACAAAATGGAAAAAAGGAAGGACTCCCTAGCCCTCGGATGCCCTAATAGCGTTGGGATCGAAAAAACAAGAGTTAACCAAGAGAGGTTAGATAGTAAAGTTAAAAGAGTGCAAAACACAAGTAAGTGGAAGAAATGTTTTGCACAGCTTGGGCACCTTGTGGTCGCCATCCACATATCCCCTAGATGAGGATCCCTGAGGGGTATTTTAAAGTATAATAATTACAATCCCTAAGTATTCTAGCCCTAAATAACTAATCTAAGCCTATTTTAAAAACTACAGTACTTTCTGGGGTTTGAGAGAGTGGGAGTTGTGGAAGTTATAAATCTATCCTAATCTACATGTTTAAAAATGTTATGTCCCTTTTTGAAAATTTAATATGAAAATAGTTAATTGTACTTGATTCCCTTCCAAAAGTCCAGAATACATATTAAGAAAAATGGTCGGTGACTTACCCGTCAGCACTTTACACAGACAGACACGAGACCCTCACTTCTTCCGTGTTATATACTCAAATTGACCTCTAGTTACCCTAACTGTACTCACATTCCAATAAACTAAATGTAGAGATTTTACAGTTGACTAAGTGAAACTTTGCTCTGAACTATATAACATCTAAACTCTATTTCAACAGACTTTGCTTGAATAATTAAAATAATCTATAAGACAATTAAATATCATTATAAACGACTCTTTGTATTCATAACAATAATAGCTGCAGGGAAACAAAGCGAGCCGCTGGATAATCATCATAGTGAGGCTATAATACCTACCCTGGGCCTTATGATATCTGCTGTAATGTAGATAAATGAGCAGTGGAGAGCAGGTGTGATGTAAGTGGGACCTGAAGGATAACGGAAGAGTTCTGTCATCTGGGCTGGGAGCAAGAAGTACACAGACTTGCTTTACGCAGTCTCTTTAATTATTACAATTGACAGTCAATCAAATTAAACTGTGATTACTACTTTTGTACCAGTTATTGCCATTTACAAATTTTATTTACTTTTTTTTTTTTCTGGTTAACGATTAAGCTTAAGAAACATTGATATTCTTCTAGGTATGTACAGTGGATCATCAATAGATCAAATTTTTCCAGCTATTGAGTTCATGCCATCAATTTTGCATACAGTGTCTTCCTGGAGTTTTAAACAATAACAATTCAATACCTATTGTATAGCTGGTTTAACTTGGCAGAGAGATAGAGATACAAGGGTATATCGTTGACCACTTTCCCTCAGTTAGAAAAGAAAGAACCCACCCGGTTGTCAGTTTTCCTCTCCACCCTTGCCCCTATTAACATCTGGTGAAGAAAGACTGACAACACTGGTGCAAGTGAAAGAGGCAAGTACAGTTGTCTCATTCTACGAATTTCTCGTAAAGTTAAACCAGAGAGACTATAAGTCAGGCATAATAACATCACCTGATGATGAATCTTTATGTTTGTTATGTCCGAGGGCTGTTCAATAAACAATAACTAATACATTTTAGAGTCAGTGTAAATATCTCACAACAAAATTGCTAGAATTCTTGAGAACATGCCTTGAATCAATTTGGGTGCAAGGTGGACAAGAGACATTTTGAAAATGAGCTCCTCATATGGTCTATTTTCAATTTTTGTACCGCTTCAACAGACCACTTTACTTATAAGGGAACTGTCAACTTGGAGGTAACAAACTAATTAATTAATTTTTTTTGTAAGCCCATGTTTTCCCTTTACAGAGGTTTAGGCACTCTCCCCCTACAGGGAAAAATTTGAACCATACTAATTTAGTTACACTTGTTTTCGTATAGATGGCATTTTGAGTGGTCCGTGGTCAGCATTCTCCTCATACTGACATCTAGGAAACCAAGGTAGTATTAGGACAGGAAAATTCGGTAAATTTTGCTTAGAGGCCTTTTCATTCAGGCTTAAGGATTTTTTACGAGCCTGAAAATCTTCAGATTTTTCTGTCCTAAAAAATCCATCGACCCCAGCCAGGTTTGAACCTGCAACCCTTGGGACAAGAGGCAAGGAGCATAACCACTAGTCCACCACGGCCGATTTAATTAATTTATTGCTTTAAAAATATTAATAATAGTTTATTGGTGGTATTGCATTCCAAACCAGAGAAATGTCATGATGTACCAAGGTCGTGTCCAAAAAAATAAATCGACTGTTTTTAACTGCAAAGCACAAAAATCAAAGCCAGAATCCAGCAATGGCAACCCACTGTACGGAACAGATGGACATCCCTGCTTGAATAGAGTGGAGTGAGGCATGGTATGGCACAGGCAGCAGGTTATCCAATCCATCAAATCAAGAGTTGTATTATTTCCATGTAGTTTAAATTAGAGATTTGGCACTGAATTTTAGTGCATAGCAGTAAAAAAAACAAACTCCCCCGAGCTGTTATAGCTGTTTTCTAAAGCTGGAGCCGTTACTTATTACAGCTACCCAAATTCCTCACAATGCTGTTAAGACATTGGACCCATACTGGCCAAAATTCCATGGAGACTCAAACCAGCACAAGTCCCATAGCTTTTGCAAAGACATCTTGCCTTAACCACTTGAATTGCGCAGGACCTTGCAGTTAAAAGCTGGAGATAATATTTTGGACGTGGCCTTGGCACATTATAACACTTCTCTGAGAGAAATTTCAAGATCGGTTTTGGCGTGCAACGGTTGACAGTTCCCTTGTTACATGATGCATACTTATATTGTGAACAGGTGTGCAGGATGAGTTATGTTTAAATATTTGTGTAGTGAAAAATTTCAATGATTACAAAAATTATGTAATTGGAGAAAGACGAGAATTAGTGCCTAATCTGATTGATGCCGTTTACGGCATGCCGATACCTACCTTGAGATTTTCCCAGAGAAGCATTGTGATGTAACATGGATGTATCCTAAAATTTATCTGCCTTTTTAACTGCAAGGCACAGAAATTGAAGTCAGAATCCATCAATGACAACCTACTGTGCAAAGCAGATGACTCCCTACTTGAATAAGAGCAGAGTGGAGTGAGGCAGAACAACAATGCAGAAAGCACATAGTGAGGTTATTCAATATACTAATTCTATCTATCTATCTTCGGGTTTTTACAGCTGCTGCCGTCTTCACATGCCAAACCTCAAGCCTACGATCTTGGGCATCTTCTATGCTTAGCCCTCTTGCTTGCCTTGCTATCCTCATGTTAACATTGGTCTCCCTATCTTCTTTCTTCTGGTCGGATGCCATTGATATAGTACTTTTGGCCATCGCTCATCTTCCATTCTTAAAATATGTCCTAACCATTTTAATTCCTTCTTCTCAATTCTTTCAATTATGCTTTCTTCTGCTTCCATTATGTTTATAATTTCCTTATTGTGACAAGTTCTAATTTTGACTTTCTGGCACTTCTACAATTCAGGAGTTTTATTACTTCCCACTAGTTTACATGAGAGATTTGGCACTGGATATTAGTGCCTTGCAGTTAAAAGTGGCAGATTAATTTTTTGGACACTGCCTTGGTACATCACATTCTCAGGGAGAAATTTGAAGGTAGGTTTTTGGCATGAAATTGTTGAGAGTTCCTTTGTCAATAATTCAATGGTAGAGCATCTTGCATAAAAGCTAGAGATCTGTGGTTAAAATCCAAGTTAATGTGCACATTTTTCTGTTAATTGTGTCAAGACTTTTTTTTATGATAAAGAGAAAAAAGTAACAATGAAAATCCACTGCACTACAAACAACTTTATCAGTCAGTGTTACACTAAGCAATCTAAATAAATATATACACCATTCCACTGTTCTTTGTGAAGATAAAATTAAAGCTTTTTACACCGAGCGACCTCACTGGCTAATCAATAAACTTCAAATTCTATTTTAGACAAATTTCTCTTTAAAAATTGATTCAGATGATTGGCTGACTGTATTAGTTCACATATTAACTAACTCACTAGCACTATCGAACCCATTGGTTCATGGCCGTGTGATCTTAGCTCTCTGTCCCAGTCATGTCAGGGACTGTCAATCACTATCATTATTTAAATCCAAATTAACTGATATCTTAAGTTCCACACAATGAAAATACTACCTGCATAACAACTACAGTGGACACCGGTTAATTCAACATTCGATAATTTGAATAATTGGGTATTTCGAATATAAGTACAATCCCCATGAAATTCCTATTTAAAATAATGTTAAGAATCCATGTTTAATTCAACATTTTGAAGCCAACATTTGGATAATTCGAAGCCACAATTCAATTTATTGATAATGAAAAAAGTAATCTGAATTGTATAAAAGTTGAAATATGGTTGAAAAATTACAAGAATTCATCTAGTTAAGTTATGTAGGTAGGAAATAACACTATGAGGTTTATTTTAATATCGTTTAGTTGTTTCTTGACTCACCTCATACTTCTTAACTCCCAAGCAGACTCGAGTTTCTTCACTTCATTTGTGACATTCTAATGCTGTATTACATTCACAACTGACGTCCAACAGCCTCCTCTCCTGCAGAGTGACCTCCGTGCCATCTGATGGCTGACCGACAAAACTTCCAAATCAATCCCCTCTCCTTATCACTAGGTATTTCAAAATTCATAGTTGTGTTATTATTCTTGAAATACCCGATGATAAGGAGAGGGGATTGATTTGCAAGTTTGTCGGTCAGCCATCAGATGGCGCGGAGGTCAGTCTGCAGGAGAGGAGGCCGTTGGACATCAGTTGTGAACGTAACACAGCATTGAGAATGTTACAAATACAGTGAAGAAACTCGAGTCCGCTTGGGAGTTAAGAAGTATGAGGTGAGTCAAGAAACAACTAAACAATAAATCATCTAGTACTCGCATTCCTAGTTACTTATTGTTAAAGGTCCTGTTAAATGGCAAGCGAACTGGACCGTATTGTCCAGCTCTTTGTGTTGTCGGGTATAGTATATAGATACCCACCCCTCACTCATAGCCCAAAAACTTGAGACTAATGCATGTACCCTCCCTTACTTTTACAGTACAGGTATATGTACACACACAGTACAGTTAATTACTTCAGTCAGTACAAAACTATTAAGTGACTCAATTCACAATGTCGAAGCACGGAGTGTACACCAGTTTAACATTAGCAAAAAAAGTTGAAGTGCTCAGGGAAGTACAAAATGGAACAAAGAAGAAGTGTGATATTGCCTAGGAATATGGAATACCACATACGTAAAGAATAAAGAAAAAAATAACGGAGAGTTGGAACCTACAAAGCGGTGGAAGTAGTGAACGCATAAGTGGAGGTGAATTTCCTGAAGTTCATGAGTGCGTGTTCAAATGGTTCAAAGAATCGGGTGATCGCAACATACCATTGAATGGACCATTAGTATGTGCCAAGACCGAAGAATTTACAGAAAAGTAGGGCGTTAAACATTTTAATGCAAGTGGTTTTTAGGAAATAAATGGCATTTCGTTTATAAAGTGTGTGGTGAGAGTGCTTCAGTTAATAGAGAGACAACTATTGAGTTGATTACTTGAATTCACAACGAATTATGAATCAAGACATCTTTAATGTGGATGAAACTAGACTTTTCTTTACATGAAATAAATTTATTTCAGGGTACAGTACTATGTAAAATAAAGTGTCTTTTGATAATTCAAATTTTTAATAATTCCCCTTGAGTTCGAATTAAAAAGTGTCCACTGTATATATACATTCCATTCCATAGTAATTCCGCCAGAATGCAGGTCCTTCACTGCAATCATAGCATTTTCATGCTATGCTTTGCAGCTTTACTAGGGAATTGCAAGTGTGGTAGCTTCCCGTTGCTTTCCACACCAGTGAAGGATGATGATGATGGCCATATGATTTCAGGGACCGTTTGGGCCTTAAAGTTTTCCTGACATTTGTCTTAGAGGTGAGGAAAAACCTCACCCAGAAAAACTGCCCCGACCGGGGATCGAACCCAGGCCCACTGCGTGACAAGGCAGCACGTTACCTTGAGACCACAGCGGTGGGCACTGTATATATATGACATGAAAAGAAAAATGAATGCCTGAACCAGGATTTGAACCCAGGACCTCTAATTTGATACTAGTAGTACACTATAGTTATGCTATCAAGGCATCCTAGCACAAAAATTTATTTTTCCTTCATGTACATTCTCTATAGTCCTGCACCATAGCCAAGTGGTTAAGGCAGGAAGCCTTGGCGCAAAGCAACGGGACTTGAGCTGGTTCGAGTCTCCATGGGGAAAGAAATTTTCTCATGGTATTTTGGCCAGTATGGTACTGGTGCCCACCCAGCATCGTGAGGCATTTGGGTAGCTACAATAAGTAGTGGTTCCAGGTTGAGAAAACCAGCTATAATGGCTGGGGGACTCGACATGCTGACCACACGTCACCCCTACACTGGCTAGATGATCACCTACCTCTACGTTTAATTTCTTTGTGCATCTCATTCCTGTTTGTAATTATAGTTCCTAGGTATTTGAATTCAGCCACTTCTTCAAAATTTCCCTCATTTGTCATTAGCTGTCCATTTCCATTATATAATGTATTTCTATCTGTGACCATATATTTAGTTTTACTGATGTTTACTTCCAGCCCCAATTTTTTAGTGTTACTCAATAAAGAAGTTTCAATGCTACTGGGATGTAGAATTATTTTTTTAACAAAGGTTGTCTTTATGACATTTCTAGGGCAAAGAATTTAAGTATTCTTTCCAAGTACATTTGTTTCAATGAGAAGGAATACCCACAAACATCGCCAGAACTGATCGCTCGATGAAAATTATATCAAATAAACTGCATCATTATAATTATATACACTATGTTAATTTAATCACAGGTAAAAACAGTCATATTACATTAGATGTAGTCAAGGTGACCAACTTTACAATATAAATGAAAAACTACTGATGTTTTACAGTTTTCAGGAATACAAAGGTGTTTTATTTAATTATAAAGTGCTATTATCTCAACTATTTAACCTCTTGTTTTTTTAACCCCAATGCTATTAGGACATCCGAGGGCTTTCCTTTATTTTCTTTTCTTCTCCAGAAAAGCCTGACCAGAGGCTGTAAGATGGCAGCCCCATCACTTGTTTTGCCTTCCTTTGGCCAGCAACCAATCAAAGGGACTATTATTATGCTTTCAAGTCTTATACGAGAATTTCCCGGAAGGTTCAAACTTATACAACATGAAAGCAGAATAACGGCTTGTGAAATGAGATTCATGCGCAGAACAGCGGGTTACACCAGATGGGATTGGGAAAGGAACACCGATATCTTAAAAGAATTGAAGACTACGCCAATTTTGGAATATATTAAACAGTACCAACTACCCCTATGAGGTGAGTTGTTTAAACAATATGTTCTCCGATGAATTTTAATAAGTACCAACTAAATTGGAAACACCATCTAGAAAGTATGAGTTCAAATCGGATCCCCAAAGCTGTTTATAATTATATACCAAGAGGACGAAGATCTCTGGGCCGTCCTATGAAATGCTGGAGGGAAAATTTTCTATAGGATCGTAACAGGCCTTGGCCTAATACTTGGAAGGAAGAAGAAGAAAAAGCTATTATCTCATGCTTAACTCAAGCTAATTAAACTAACATCTAACCTCTTATTATTTGAACAAAAATTATTCATGAAGAATGAGTCTTTCTTTACATCTTACGTCATAGTTTATGTTTCTTAAACACGGGAACTGCAGTTTTTTCCATTTTTAACCAACATTATGACTACCGGATTTTCTTTGGAATCTCTATCTACAATGTTGCCATCTGGTGTTGATTTGATGAACTTCGAGATCAGGTCCTGTTCATTGGGAATTTCAAAATTCATGGCTGAAATTGACAGCACGAATCCTAAGTTCCACAAAAACAGCTACCGAGGCTGAGTGTAGATGGTTTAAGAGAGAGAAATTTGTAATTGGTAGGAAGGGAGGAGGCCTGGATAGTTCAAGTAGTAGCATTTCAGTTCATTAAGCTGAAGGTCCAGGGTTCAAGTCCTGGTTCAGGTAGAAATTTTTCTCTTTTCCATTAATTATGAAATTGAATACTTCCATATTATATACAGGGCTATTCAGAAAGAAGGAACAGACTTCAAACATTTATTTCTACCAAACTACAAAAAATAGGAACAAAATTCTAACATTCCTGTAAAAAGAAAAGTTTGAAGTTCCGATCACAGCCACATTTTTCTAACCATGTCTGACGTTACCTGATAACACCATTCCAGGACGTTGGATTGGAAGAGGAGGAGCAGAAATCAATTTCATCACCGGTTGCCTCCCAGGTCACCAGACCTAACCCCGTGTGATTTTTATCTGTGGAGTTACGTAAAAGACCATGTTTTTATCCCCCTATGCCTTTCTGACACTATTGAAAATCTGCGACACTGAACTGTTGAAGCTGTGAATTCGGTAACCAGAGAGCAGTTGAATCATGTGTGGTAAGAAATGAGCCACCGTTTTGATATTTGTTGTGTAACACGTGGTGCTCATATTGAATGCATAAAATAGTGAAATTTGAACTTTTCTCTTTCCAGGAACGTTGGAATTGTGTTTATATTTTTCGTAGTTTGGAAGAAATATATGTTTGAAGTCTGTTCCTTCTTTCTGAATAGCCAGGTATAACTCTTTCGTTTTTTCTTTTTCATAGTGCAACTGGCCTAATAGACCCTTGGGCTACCACCTAGCTGCTGGCCTCACACCCACAAATGCCGAGATGGATGATCATCCATTGGCTATTGGTAGTGCCATCTATCTGCCTTCAGACGATTAGAGAATTGTATATGAGGAAAGAAAGGTTGATGTTTGTATCATGTCTTGAATAGAGTAATGGACTGCATACTGGTGCTTAGAACCAGAGGTAAGGGGTTTGAGTCCCAAATCAAGTATTAATTTTTCTTTTCAAAATTCTTAATTCACATGTTGGGAACAAACAATAATTCAATATGTTTTTATTATTCATTTCATATGTCTCAATGCTGGATAAATCTAATTTGAAGAGAAAAATTATACACTCAGACTGGGACTTGAACCCAGGACTTTTGGCTTTCTAGACCAATGCCCTACCGACTGAGCTATCTGGGCGAGTTCCAATCTAAACGAAAATTTTTCTCTTATATATGTTGTCAATTCCCGTGCACCAAATGCTATGAGCGTCTCAGTCTGAGCGTATAATTATTCTCTTCAAATATGATTTATCCATCATTGAGATGTATGAAATGAATAATAAAAACATCAAAAGAAGCCGTACTGGCTTTATAATGTAACGTAAAATTCCCAAATAAACATCTTCATAAAGAAGCCGTCATTTGCAAGGATAGAAGCAAAGATTTCATAGCATTTGTTGCACAGGAATTGACAACGTATATAAGAAAAAAATTTGCATTTAGATTGGACAAATTATATTTGAAAAGAAAAATATATGCCTAGACTAGGGTTTGAACCCAGGACCTTTGACTCTCTATGTCAATGCTATATCCAAGTGAGCTACCTAGGCCTCCTAACTCACTTGGAAGAGCACTGACATAGAGAGTCAAAGGTCCTGAGTTCAAACCCCAGTCTAGGCATACATTTTTCTTCTCAAATATAATTTGTCCATCATTAAGATGTTTAAAAACGAATAATAAAACCATTTAGATTGGAACTCGGCCAGATAGCTCAGTCTGTAGAGCATTGGCCTAGAAAACCAAAGGTCCTGGTTCGACCATATAATTTTTCTCTTCAAATAATTCGATATGTTTAGTGGTGCATTTCAAGATACATAGATACTCATCACTGCTAGCTCAGCCCAATCTCTTTTAACATCTCAGGTCATTAGCATCATAAATCAAATCTCGACATGAAAAACACTAATTCTACGACAGAGGACGCACTGCTTAACTTCCTTTCTCGAGAAAGCCATACAAACAATAAACCGGTAGATAAGTTGAGTCTGTTGTCATCTTACCTCATATTCGTTGTTTCTTAAAGGACATGTTTCAGAGCATCTCTGCTCTATCGTCAGCTTGTACAGACAGATGATCTTTAAGTTGTCAGCCCTGGATGTCGACTCCTGCTCCCTCCTTTTGTGGTCCAAAAACTTGCAAATCTCTCTCCCAGGAATTAAAAAAATCATGATTCTCTCTTGGTTCTTTTGAAAGTAGATTTTTTTCCCAAATGGTGAGTTCATTTTCAATACAAGATGAAAAAAAGTCTCAACTTACTTATTAAGTAGAATCTCATAATAATAATTATGTATTTTTTAACATTCTTACCTCATATGTTTTTTTGTTGGACGATTGTTTCAAAGCTTATTGCTCCATCTTCAGCTTGTCACATACTGGTTTCTTTCTTTTCTTCAAGTTGTCAGCCCTAGATCTATGTTCCAAAGAACTTGGTAATGAGGCTCCTTTCTCCCGGAATTTCAAAGTTCATAATTTTTCTCCTTGTTCTTCTGTATATAGATTTTTTCCCATATTGTGAATTCATTGGTATTTTCTAACTGTTTTAATAATTTTGTATTGACATCTATTTTGTGTTTTTCTGTCCAAATGTGAGCTGCTACTGCAGATTTTTCTACTACTCCCTAAACTAAACTAAAGAACACGTAAGAAATGTTAAAAAAGGGAGAAGTATAAAAATCTGCAGTAGCAGCTAATGTTTGGACAGAAAAACACAAAATAGAGCTAAACAAAAAATTATTAAAACAGTTAGAAAATACCAATGAACTCACAATATGGGAAAAAATCTATATACAGAAGAACAAGGAGAAAATTATGAACTTTGAAATTCCGGGAGATAGGAGGCTCATTACCAAGTTCTTTGGAACATAGATCTAGGGCTGACAACTTGAAGAAAAGAAAAAAAAACAGTATGTGACTAGCTGAAGATGGAGCAATAAGCTTTGAAACAATCTTTTTTTTTTTTGTTGAGTTTTTTCTTGACTCACCTCATACTTCTGAACTCCCTCGTAAATCTAGATTTCGTCACTGTATTTGTGACATTCTCAATGCTGTTCATGTTCACAACTGACGTCCAATGGTCTCCTCTCCTGCAGATTAGTCAGTCTGCAGGAGAGGAGACCATTAGACGTCAGTTGTGAATGTGAACAGCATTGAGAATGTCACAAATACAGTGATGAAATCTAGATTTAAAAGTTAATAAGTATGAGGTGAGTCAAGAAAAAACTCAACAAAATTAAAATAAACCTCATAGTGTTATTTCCAACCTACATAACTTTGAAACGATTATCCAACAAAACAAACATATGAGGTAAGAATGTTAAAAAATACAAACTCAATTATTAAATTAAACTTCATAATGTTATTTCTAATGATTTAAAAAAAAAAGAAGAACGTCATAATGTTACTTGCTATTGTATTTTCATAATAAAGTGGTATAAATGTTGGTCACCCTGACTGCTCAAGTAAACTGTATCTACTTAATGGAGAAGCAGATTTATTTGATAGCATGCTGTAAACTCAAATACCATAATATTACATATGTAGCCTATATACAGGAGACATTAATAAATAATTCAAGTGAGAAAACATTAAGCAAGACGTTACATGTACAAATCTAAAATATTCAATTCCAATAAAACTTTTAATATACAATTTATACAATATAATGGTACTGTACATCAACTATATGTAGACTTCAAAAAAGCATATGATTCAATTAAGAGGGAGAAGTTATATAGTATCCTGCTGGATTTCGGAATTCCTAAAAAGTTGGTTAGACTTATACGAATGTGTCTAAATGGCTCAACGAGTAGGGTGCGTGTAGGCAAACAGTTTTCAGACACTTTTGAAATCCAGAATGGGTTGAAGCAAGGAGATGCACTATCTCCTCTACTATTTAATTTTGTACTAGAGCATGCCATTAAATCTTTAGAGAATGAGGAAGGCCTACAACTGAATGGTATTAATAAGCTGTTAGTTTATGCTGATGATGTAGTACTACTGGCCGATAGCGAGGAGATACTAAAGGCCAACACGCACACACTATTGAGTAACACTAAGAAACTAGGACTGGAAGTAAATATCAGTAAAACTAAATATATGGTCACACGTAGAAATACATTATATAATGGAAATGGACAGCTAATGACAAATGAGGGAAATTTTGAGGAATTGGCTGAATTCAAATACCTAGGAACAATAATCACAAATAGGAATGAGATGCACAAAGAAATTAAACATAGGCTCAATTCTGGAAATGCATGCTATTATGCATTGCAGAGACTTTTGATGTCCCAACTCCTTTCAAAAAATGTTAAGCTGAAAATATATAAAACTATTATTCTACCAGTTATATTATATGGGTGCGAAACATGGACTCTTACTTTAAGGGAGGAAAGGAGATTACGAGTATTTGAGAATAAAGTTCTTAGGAAAATTTTTGGACCAAAGAGAGATGAACAGACAGGTGAATGGAGAAGACTACATAACAATGAACTACATGGTCTTTATAGGAAGCCAGATATAATAGGAACAGTTAAGTCCCGTAGACTGCGATGGGCAGGACATGTTGCGCGTATGGGGAATGAAAGACGTGCATGGAAACTTCTTGTAGGAAAGCCAGAAGGAAAACGCCCAGTTGGTAGACCAAGAATGAGGTGGGAGAACAACATTAACTATGATTTGAGGGAAGTAGATTATACAGGGAATGATTGGAAAGCATTAGCTCAGGATAGGGATGTATGGAGAGCTTATGTCCGTGCGGCCATGAACCTACGGGTTCGATAGTGCCAGTGAGTAAGTAAGTAAGTATACAATTTATACAATCAACTACTACTATCTCATGATCACAACACTTCAAGTCTGCCCGCCCCTTTTTAATTTGAATTCCCCTCCTCAGAAAAACACCATATCCTAATGTCTTTTATCACCCAAAACTCCACAAATGTGAAATAATTACAAGTATTTTAAAATAAAGTGCTTAGGAACATTTTTGGACCAGAGAGAGAGAGGTAAATGGAGGAAACTACACAGCAGTGAGCTACATGATCTTGCTTCAAAATACAATAAGAGGAAATATTAAGAGGACCAGCAGCATCAAACATCAACCTGGATGCTGTAGCAAAGAATGAACTGCTGAAGATGGGACAGATGTCCTGAAAGGCCTACAGGCATAAAGATCACATATTTTAAAAGTTCAGGACGACGGATTTTACCTAAGAAGGTATTTTAACTTATTTTATTTTAAGATATTTTGTCTGTACATTCTTACCTCTTATGGTTGTTTTTGTTGAACATATGTTTCAAGAATTAAATTAATGTTTTATTACCTCACCTCATATCCTTTTTCTTTTATACTGCAGTTTCGGAGCTTATCTCCATCATTAGTAGCCTCTGGTTTTCTTAAGAAGAAAACTGCCAAGAAACAACATAACACCGGTTGACCAGAGGCTACTGATGATGGAGATAAGCTCCAAAACTGCAGTATAGAAGAAAAAGGATATGAGGTGAGGTAATAAAAATATTAATTTAATTCTTAAATTAAACCTCATAGTGTTCTTTCCCTGTAAAAGTTAAATAAATATGTTTCAAGACTTCTGAGCACCATCATCAGCGATTACAGACTGATGATAGGGCTCAGAAGCTTTGAAACATATGTTCAACAATAACAACCATAAGAGGTAAGAATGTATAGACAAAATATCTTAGTTATTAAATGATCTTGATTCGAAAACAGCACGAATGAGGAATGAAAGCTCATTGTAGGAAAACAAATGCTATAAAATCTGCTTTCCCATAAATATCATGTAGTTCACTGTTATGTAGTCTTCTCCATTTGCCACTCTGTTCATTTCTCTTTGGTACAAAAATGTTTGCTGTTATTTTCTCATCTTATTCTTGGTCTACCTACTGGGTGTTTTCCTTCTGGTATTCCTGCAACAAGCTTTCATGCCTCTCTTTGATTCCCCATTCGTGCTACATGACTGCCCATCACAGTCTACGAGACTTAACTGTTCTCATTATATCTGGTTTCCTATAAAGATTATATAGCTCACTGTTATATAGTCTTCTCCATTCACTTGTCTGTTCATCTCTCTTTGGCCCAAAAATTTTCTTAAAGTAAACCTTAAAATGTATGTGTTCCCTAGGTGGTGCCGAATGAGCGACATCAAAGACAAACGTCATTCGTAGTTCACACCACTTTGCACACATTGCAATAGTTGCTATTAAATGGACATAAAATCACAGAAATAAAGAGAATAAATTTACATCCAAAAAAACGAGCAACAAAAAAGAAACTTTTTTTGTCTCAGAAAGAAAAATATGTGGTTCTGATAGTATTTTTTCTTCTGAATTTAAATATGATATCGGTTTTCCTCCATCACGCAAGGTTTCCATCCTTTTAGCCGGGAACCAAGCATTTCAGACTGGTTTTTGGATAACTTTAAATTTCATATGAGATCATTAAGATCTTCTTGAGTCAATAAATGAGGTTCAGATGAACAACTTTGTTCAAAAGTTGTATCACCAAAATCTGTTTCTTCTTCTTCCTTACTTCCATCAGAATCTGAGCTCTCTGCATCTAATGTCACATGTTCTGGAGGCTTTGGTATGGGCAATTCTTCGCAGTGTGGAACTGGTCTCATTGCAGATTGCAAGTCAGGGTACACCACTGTATGTTTTGATGTAATCCCTTTAATGTTTGTTAAGCAAAAAATAATGATTTAAATCGTTTAACTGAAATTGAAATAAAAAACTGTGGGTGATGGAGAAATTCCGAATACATATTTGAAAACACGATAAAAAACTGCATTAAGTACAACTATTGGTACTCATGAGACAAAAATCATGTTGACCACTGTAATAAATTTTGACATTTATATGCTCACCATCAGAGGGACACAATATACAAGACAAATGGCTGAGAATGACAGAGCATCAACCAAAACACATCGAGGTGAGAAGAGAAAAAAAAAGTGAGATAAGATTATATTACCATTCAATCTCATGATAATTAGCTTTACTTCCTTTCAGATTTTGAGAACAAGATTAAAATTTTTCAAAACGCTGGCCCTTCCTGCAGACAGTGAAAGAATAAAGATTAATATTGACATAAATAAGGACCTCAAACCAAATAATGGAATATAACAATGATTACAAACATCTTCCATTTTGTTTAAAACAAATTAGATTGACTTTGTCAACTGAAGATTTAGATAATTAATTAAAGGGTGCACAGAAAAAGGAGCAGACCAATAAGGAGATGAATGGTCTAAATCCTTTGATTTAATTGTTGTGTGATCGTGAGATGTAGTTAATAAAGAGTGCATTGTTATCAGCCGTCGAGAGAAGCATCTGTGTCAAGAGTCTTCTTTTCTCTGTAGAGTCGGCACTGAGTTATTACCATTGCAGCAAGTTGTTTGATACACTCGTACGGCTTTTCATTTGCTATTATCTCTTCAAGAATAACTAAACCACCTTCTGCTTCAACCAATGAACAATATCTTGTGGCTGAAACAAAATGTAAGTAATCTAAGTTTAACAACAAATGAAGAAAAAATTAAGATAGAATTTTTTGTAAATTAATGAGTCATTTTTTAACATCTTACCTCATATTTTATGTTTCTTCAAACACGGGAATTAGTTTTCAAGAGAAGGATCTCTCTCATTTTTAACCAACATGAAAATGAGAGAGATCCTTCTTTCGAAAACTAGTTCCCGTGTTTGAAGAAACACAAAATATGAGGTAGCTCAGTTGGTAGAGCACTTGGCCCGGAAAGCCAAGGGTCTAGGCGAAATTTTTTCTCTTCAAATATAATTTATCTTTCAGTGAGAAATGTTAAATCAATAATAAAAACATCATTAGAAGTCTTACTAGCTTTATAAAGTAATGTTAAATTCTCAATAAATGTCTTCTTAACTAAGAAGCCGCCATTTACAAAGATAGAGGCAATGGTTTCAAAAAGCATTTGGGCGATAGGGAATTACAACATATATAAGAGAAAAATTTGCATCTAGATCGTAACTCATCGCGGTAGCTCAGTTGGTAGAGTATTTGGCCCAGAAAGCCAAGGGTCCCGGGTTCGAGTCTCGGTCTAGGCGAAAATTTTTCTCTTCAAATATGAGGTAAGATGTTAAAAAATTACTCATTGATTTACGAATTAAGAACCTAATAATGTTATTTCCCATATTAAACTATGGATAAGATAGAATTTTATTTGAAGAAAAAAATATTGTTTATTTTTTATGTTATTTTTTAAATTAACACTTTCCAGAATTGGATATAAGTTTATTTTAGAGAGAACATTTTTTTAAAATCATTAAAAAGTAACATTATGTTTAATTTAATAATTGAGTTTGTATTTTTTAACATACTTACCTCATATGTTTGTTTTGTTGGACGATCATTTCAAAGCTTATTGCTCCATCTTCAGCTTGTCCAACAAAACAAACATATGAAGTAAGAATGTTAAAAAAATACCGTACATACTCAATTAAATTATTTTCAGTCTGATCATCTTACCTCAATATTAATGTTGATTTGTTCTTGGACATGTTTCAAAACAATTCTGTTTTATCGTCAGCTTATCCAGACAGTCTTGATCTGACTGAAAATAATATAATTAAAATAACCTCAAAATATCACTTCCTAAAATTAAATATTAATTACATACTCAATTATTAAGAAAATTATGTTCGAACCGGGAATTGAATCACGGATCTCTGACTAGCAATAATCGTTATGCCATTTGAACTTCCAACAGCAACATCAAATTTCTTTCCACTTATACAATTCTCCTTTTATCCGAAGGTCAATAGCCATTGTTATCAGCGTCATCTGACGACTTCTATTTGAAGTTTTTTTTATTGAGAATTTAAACATTACTTTTAAGCGGTAAAGTTTGATATTTTCACAAATTGTTCTGTTTCTTCCTCCATCTGTTGGTAGGCCGATGAACCTCCAAATCAAATCACATTACCTAGGAATTTCAAAATTCATTAATTTCTCCTCCTTATCTAAATTATTTTTTTGAATGACATAACAACAGCCATGAAAATACTCAATAATTATTCCGAAACCAGTCTAAAAAGAAGACAAAATATGAGGTGAAGTGATATTTTTAATATTAAATTATTAATACCTCATAGTGTTACGCCCTACTGTGTTTAAAAGCAAGAATATTACTTACGATATACTTCAGTTAGGTTCGCTAGTGCCCAAACAGCCCAATGCTGACATTCTGGTGTGTGATATATTTTTGCTAAATATAAAATTGGTTCAAATGACCTGAAACAATACAAATTATTTTATTTTGGAATGAAAAAAAAAACTAATTTAAGAAACAGGCATATAAGATTTAAAAATTAAATTAATGTTTTTATACGAATGTGTCTAAATGGCTCAAAGAGTAGGGTGCGTGTAGGCAAACAGTTTTCTGACACTTTTGTAATCCAGAATGGGTTGAAGCAAGGAGATGCACTATCTCCTCTACTATTTAATTTTGTATTAGAGCATGCCATTAAATCTTTAGAGGATGAGGAAGGCCTACAACTCAATGGTATTAATAAGCTGTTAGTTTATGCTGATGATGTAGTACTACTGGCCGATAGCGAGGAGATACTAAAGGACAACACGCACACACTACAGTGTAACACTAAGAAATTAGGACTGGAAGTGAATATCAGTAAAACTAAATATATGGTCACACGTAGAAATTCAGTATATAATGGAAATGGACAGCTAATGACAAATGAGGGAAATTTTGAGGAAGTGGCTAAATTCAAATACCTAGGAACAATAATCACAAATAGGAATGAGACGCACAAAGAAATTAAACATAGGCTCAATTCTGGAAATGTATGCTATTATGCATTGCAGAGACTTTTGATGTCCCAATTCCTTTCAAAAAACGTTAAGCTGAAAATATATAAAACTATTATTCTACCAGTTATATTATATGGGTGCGAAACATGGACTCTTACTTTAAGGGAGGAAAGGAGATTACGAGTATTTGAGAATAAAGTACTTAGGAAAATTTTTGGACCAAAGAGAGATGAACAGACAGGTGAATGGAGAAGACTACATAACAACGAACTACATGGTCTGTATAGGAAGCCAGATATAATAAGAACAGTTAAGTCTCGTAGACTGCGATGGGCAGGACATGTTGCCCATATGGGGAATGAAAGACGTGCATGGAAACTTCTTGTAGGAAAGCCAGAGGGAAAACGCCCAGTTGGTAGACCAAGAATGAGGTGGGAGAACAACATTAACTATGATTTGAGGGAAGTAGATTATACAGGGAATGATTGGAAAGCATTAGCTCAGGATAGGGATTTATGGAGAGCTTATGTCCGTGCGCCCATGAACCTACTGGTTCGATAGTGCCAGTGAGTAAGTAAGTAAGTATTAAATTTTTCTCTTCAAATTTAATTTATCTTTCATTGAGAAATGTTAAATTAATAATAAAAAAAACATCAAGTAAGTATTACCTCATCTCATATCCTTTTTCTTCTATACTGCAGTTCGGAGCTTATCTCCATCATCAGTAGCCTCTGGTCAACCGGTGTTATGTTGTTTCTTGGCAGTTTTCTTCTTACTTCAACCAGAGGCTACTGATGATGGAGATAAGCTCCGAAACTCCAGTCTAGAAGAAAAAGGATATGAGGTGAGGTAATAAAAACATTAATTTAATTCTTAAATTAAACTTTAGTGTTCTTTCCCTATGAAAGTTAAATATATAAGATTTAATGATGTTTTTATTATTAATTTAACATTTCTCAATGAAAGATAAATTAAATTTGAAGAGAAAAATTTTCGCCTAGACCGGGACTCGAACCCGGGACCCTTGGCTTTCCGGGCCAAGTGCTCTACCAACTGAGCTACCGAGGCGAGTTACGATCTAGACGCAAATTTTTCTCTTATATACGTTGTAATTCCCTATCGCCATTTGCGTCTAGATCGTAACTCGCCTCGGTAGCTCAGTTGGTAGAGCACTTGGCCCGGAAAGCCAAGGGTCCCGGGTTCGAGTCCCGGTCTAGGCGAAAATTTTTCTCTTCAAATATAAGATTTAAATTAAAATTCTTTATACCTCACTTCATATACACTCTTTTACTTAAACCTAGATGATTTCATCTTCAGTAATATCTTGACTGATGCTATGTCGTTCAGGAGAACTGCTTTTTACTTTTCCTAAACAACATTGTAGAGGAATGTCTTCCCACTAACACTCTTTGACTATGTTTTTATCATTCATTTTATTCATCTCAAGATGGATAAATCATATTTGAAGAGAAAAATTATACGCTTAGACTGGGACTCAAACCCAGGACTTTCGGCTTTCTAGGCCAACTGCTTTACTGACTGAGCTATCTGAGTGAATTCCAATCCTAAACGCAATAAGAGAAAGATTTGCATTTAGATTGGAACTCGCCTAGATAACTGAGTCGGTAGAGCAGTTGGCTTAGAAAGCCAAAGGTCCTAGGTTTGAGTCCCAGTCTGAGCATATAACTTTTCTCTTCAAATACCCTTTGACTGTGTTCGCTCTCTTTCTTGTGAGAGTGAAATATCTTTGTAGTTTTATTAAATAAAAGTAGTTCCACCAATATGGAGCACTTACTTTACACTACTTTGTAGCTCTCCCACAAATATAACATCAGCCGAGATATTATTGAAGATGAAACCACCTAAGCTTTGAAACTGGTATAATTAGAAGACTGGATATGAGGTGAGGTACAAAACGTTTTAATTTAAATTTTAAAATAAACCTCATAGTGATTTTTCCTATAACGACTGTTCAAAGTTTTATAGGATATTTTGGAATCGACCTGGACAAGAAATTAACTTGGAGAACCTATACTGAATCAGCACAAACACAATTGAAAGTTTTGAAGAGACTTACTGGGGAGGCTCAACATCAACTTTAAGGGTCGTATGTTAGAACATTACTCTCTACTCAAATTACTTCCAATCACTAGTGAGCTGATTCACCGTGAGCAATTGCTGAGAACGAATTAACGGCCGACTTAACGGTCATGCACGAGAGTCGACGTTTTCGTAATATTGGCAACGAATTACCCAGAATTCTCAGCGATAAAACCACTTCCGTTATTTTCGTCTGCTATAGAGGAATGCATTTATGCTTGCATCCCGCAAATAATACCGTATACAAACACGTCTGCGACAGCAATATTACGCCGATTCTCCTGTTCTTCCAGTTGAATTCTTTGGTAGACTCTATCAAATTCCTCTTCTCCGTGTATACCGAAAACATGATCGAAGTCTTCAAGGTCCGACATCTTGGATAAATGTTGGATAAAGCAGCAAAGTACATTGATTACCATCGGTTCCCTTCGGGATTTTAATTTGAGTTGCTCATTTAAGCTACCTCCGCAGGTAGCTTACAAATTTAACCAATTATTATCGCATGAACAGATTTCTGAGTAAGCAAAATCGTATTAGCATACAACTTGCTCAGCAGAGAAGGCATTTTACTGTCTAATGCGTCCAAACATGCGACCCTAAGGGTCGTATCTATGAACGCATTAGACCATAAAAGTTGTTCTCTGCTGAGAAAGTTGCATCCAAAGACGTTTTTGCATACTCATAAATCTGTTCATGCGATAATAATTGTCGAAATTCCTAAGCTACCTGGCGAGGTGACTTTGCAGAGAACGAATTGTGAGCAACCCGATGTACTTTGAAACCTTGCTGCTTTATCCAAGATGTCGGACCTTGAAGACTTTGATCATGTTTTTGGTAAATGCAGAGAAGAGGAATTTGATAGAGTCTACCAAAGAATTCAACTGGAAGAACAGGAGAATCAGCATAATATTGCACAATGCAGATGTCGTCGTATACGGTATTATTTGCAGGACGCAAGCGTAAATGCATTCCTCAAGCAGACGAAAATAACAGAAGTGGTTTTATCGTTGAGAATTCTGGGTAATTTCTTGCCAATATTACGAAAAAAACTACTTTCATGGATGACCAGTCGGCAACTCGCTAATTCAAACATTGCACGTTCTCACGGAAAACTCAACTCACCAGAGACTAATGTATTTGCAAGCGGCCCTAAACCAGACATACATGTCTTATATAAAGCCAGTTTTACATTATGGATCTGAAGTGCTGGTTACATATTGTTTATTTTTTATTTCACTCACCTCATACTTCATAACCTCATAGTGTTATTTCCTATCTACATAACTGCTAGTTACATCTCCCATCATTTGGAAAAAGTCCAAAATCAAGCTTTGAGAATAATTACTGATGGTGTTAAAACAACACCAATATTAGCAATGCAAATCTTAACCAACAATAGACCAATACAGTATGATATTGAAGAAAAAGAAATATTGTTATATGAAAAACAAAAAAGACTTCCATATCAGAACTACTGACCTATAATTAATATTTCTCTCTGTATGAAGTTCCCATCTTTCAATAGCTGCTACCATTCTCCGCAGAACATCTTCGCGTTTTGGTGACTTGAGAATCCAAGCTGCTGGTCCATCTGATGCCATGTGTGAAAGAACTCCAGCTGCGTTATAACTCACCTTAAATCAAAACACCCATTTAACATTAAGTATTATATTCTCAAAATTTTAGCAAATATTGTGAATACCCGGCATACGTTGCTATGCCTAAGTAAATTAAATACAGTATTAAACGTTAATTAAATTGTAAGGTAGACGCTGAGATGAACCAAACATGACGGTTGATAGTTTTTAATTTCAGGTAAATGTCCACTTCTAATTATTGATTTTGCTCATTTTTGTATAATACCTCGGTTTATTTTAATAGGATTGTTACACCTTATAAGCTTATTTTAGGGCAAAAAGGACCTTTGGAACATGGATTACTTGTGATGGTAAGATAGCGTGTGATTTACCTACGGATTTGTGCTAGCCGAGCGGTATGGCTGATGACTTTATTAGTTCAGGTTAGTTAAGATGATTAAATAAATATTTAACTATGAACTATAAATAATTAAACAGCTATAATATACTATATTTAAACTATAAGAACAAATTTATATATCATTACAAGTAATTAACTTGCCTAACTTAATAATTAAATGAATCGTGATTTTTTCTTACCTCATACATCTATGTTTCTTTAAACACAGCACTGCAGTATCGGCGACACTTTGTCGTCGTCAGCTGTTTTCACGACTGTCAATTTTTTCTCCTTTTTGCCGGTAATTATCCAGACTGCCCTCTGGTGTTCTTTTGAAGGAATTCCTCTTCAAACTGCCATCTGGTGTTATTTTGAATGAATCATTTCCTAAACTGCTATCTGTTGTATTTTTGCCTAACTTATTTTATTACCTAATTCTTTGGACGAGAGAGAGAGAGAGATTGAAACTAGGCCACATGGCCTGACTACTCGTAACATTTATAACTAATTACGTTCATATCTACTCCAATTCGTGCCTATACACAAAAAAACCCATATTAAGGTAGAATATGTTTATCACTCACCTCATATTCAACAATATGAGGTGAGTGATAAACATATTCTACCTTAATGAATATACCTCATAGTGAGAATTCCTAAAATAAGTAAGTAAGTAAACCCATATTGTTTTAATTTCATAGGCCCCCAAAATCCTATTAAGAATAACATGTTGCAGACTTACCACAGCAGCTATGTGCTTCCACAGACTACATCTTCAACAGAACAGTCAGTCCATCCACTCCACACTTTTATTTCTCCCTCTGAAGACTAACTGTTAAACTATGTTCAACACCTTCGTTCTCCCTCTCTCCAAGCATGGCACGTTCATGTGCCCTAGACGGTATTGTTCTGACTGTCTTTGGAATGTGAAAACCTGACTTTCTCAGTCTTAAGCTACATTTTGTTCTGGATGTTTCCAGAACCTCAACTCCTAACTGTATTGTTTATTTTTTATTTCACTCATCTCATACTTCATAACTCCTAGCAAACCCAGGGTTTCGTCACATTCAATTCCTGCAAATTTTGACCTGATCCAGAGGTTCATCGGTCCACCAACAGAGGGAAGACGAAGAGTTTCTTCCGATCGACATAACACCAGTCGCCAAAATAGTTCTGATGATGAGACAGTTATAGTCTCAAAATCGCGATCAACTTAGAAAATTTATATGAGGAGAGGTAAGAAACATTTAATTTCACCGTAGTTTGACATTCTTTTCTACATCCTGTTACTACATGAATAAGAATTCCAAATAAAACTAATATTTCCTATACTATGAAAACTATAATATTAAGACTATTTAAAATAATTAATTAAAATATCTAGTCCTAGTTATCCTATTTATAACAAGGATATACCGAGTTTCATTGTGAAACACAAAAAATTCTGACCGCTGGAGCGATTTTTATATTTCCACTTTAGGTGAACTCCTACACCTAATGGTTTTAGATAGTCCAATTGTGAATCTAAAACATCCAGGGACCCACTCAAACACACACACAAAAATTTCATCAAAATCTGTCCAGTCATTTAGGCCGTTTTTAATTTTAAACTTCTAATTGTCGGATTTTGCTCAATTTTGGATAATACCTACCCCAGTTTATTTTAATAGGATATACTGACTTTCATTGTGAAACATGGATAAATGTGACCACTAGAGCAATTTTTAAATTTTCACTTCAGGTGAACTCCTACACCTAATGCTTTTATAGGCTCCAATTGTGAATCTTAACCATCGATGGACCCAATCAGACACACAAAAAATTTCATCAAAATTGATCCAGTCGTTTAGGAGTAGTTCAGTGACAAACACACATACAGAAGACTTTTTTTTATATATATATATATATATATAAACTTGTCCACCGCTGTGGTCTCGAGGTAGCGTGCTACCTTGTCACGCAGTGGACCTGGGTTTGATCCCCAGTCGGGACAGTTTTTCTGGGTGAGGTTTTTATTGGGGTTTTTCCTCACCTGTAAGACAAATGTCAGGAAAACTTTAAGGCCCAAACGGTCCCCAAAATCATATGGCCATCACCATCATCTTCCATATCATCATCATCATCATCCTTCACCGGTGTGGAAACCAACGGGAAGCTACCACACCTACAATTCCCTAGTAAAGCTGCAAGCATAACATGAAAATGCTATGATTGCAGTAAAGGACCTGCCTTCGGGCAGAATTACTATGGATGGACGGAAATTAAACCTCATATTGATTTTTCCCATAAAAGTTGAATTTTTTTTTTCAATGCCCCAGGTTGTCATTTCGACATTTCTGGTGTTCTCTCCTGGCATTGGTTTAATTGTAACCCACTTCTGAAGTTGAGGCGCCTAGAAGGCGGAGTTACGTTACCCCGATGATACGATGGGTGATAGATGATAATGAAGTGCCAGGAGAGTTCTTAACCTATACTTAACCTAAATTCCAGACCATGGGCAACCACAGGAATAATCCCCTTTAAGGAAAAATTCCTATGGTTTGACCAGGAATCGAACCCGGGATCTCATGAACAGTAGTCAGGAACACTGACCACTAGCCCATGAGGCTGGTCAAAGTTGAATATAAAAGTGATAAGAATCAAATGAATCATGAATTCTTCTGACCTCATACATCTATGTTTTTTTTTTTAAATGAGGTAAGATGTTTTTAGATGTATGAGATAAGAAGAATTCACAATTCATTTGATTCTTATTAAGAAAACTTCATAATGTAAAAATTTCCAAATTTATTATATTAATTATAAAAGTGATGTTACCTCAATTCCATCACTACAAGAGTCGAGGAGCTCAGCAAACACCGACACAAACTGACTTGTCATCAGTCGATGTCGTAGTGACTTCACCTCGGCCACATTTCCCAGCAGCCCCATCATGTTCCTTAGCAGCTCCTCCTTGTCAGGAAATGTCTGCAAAACACACCATCATATTTATCAATGTCTTCCAGCTATTTTTTCGAGTTATTATCTGCCATCCCCAATGGTTTAGAAACACATGCAATTATTTAGTTCAGGGACTATCATCCCAACTTCTCACAAAAAAATGTTAAATTAAAAATATATAAAGAGTCCATGTAATGCATAATAGCATGCATTTCCAGATTAAATTTAAATGTTTCATACCTCACCTCATATCCAGTCTTCTAACTAGACTGGTTTCGAAGACTGGGCAGTTTCATCTTCAGTAATTTTCCATCGACTGATGTTATGTCGATCAAAAGAACTGCTTCTCCTCCCTCTGTTTTTCTTCATAGAAAAAGAAACTGATAACAGCATAGCATTCCTAGACATCCTGATCAAAAGGGAAGAAGACAGCAACATTTACCACACTATCTACAGGAAACCTACCCACAGGGACAGGTATCTTCATAAAACCTCGAATCATCACCCTAAACAAAAATTTGGAATCATCAAATCACTGACAGATCAAGTCAAAAAACTTTGTCATCCGGATTTATTAAAAACGGAACTTAAACACCTCCAGACGGTATTCACAGCCAATGGATACACCAGGAAAGAAATCAACCGAGCCAATCATCCCAGACGATACAAAAATACAGACATATTATCTAACTGCACACACTATTTTACCCATCTACAACGAGAAGCCATTGAAATATTCAAACATAAAAACAGTTTCAACAGAAAAGAAGAATCATTAAAAGTCAACAAAGTATGGATACCGGTTCTAAAAAATACAAAATGTAAACCTCTACAAGCACAGTCGACTAGACTATCAAACAGCAATCTCAGTGGAACAATGGAAGTCCCTACCGTTGACCAATCAGAAGGCAGATATAACGTACAGTCGATTAGACCATCAAACAGCAATCCCACTGGAGCAGTGGAAGTCATAACGCTGACCAATCAGAAGGCAGATACAACTTACGAACACATCGCGGTGAACGTATAAATAGGACAGACAGTGGACAGAATTGCCAGTCTCAAGACAACCCTTGAGGATGCCAGACGCAGTCTCTGGCGAAATGTCGGGGAACTAAAACCTCACGACCACGGACTACAGCCCGAAAACCTTCTTCAAGATCATCATAATTAAATTAGTGTAAATCAACAGTAAAGAGAAAAATTTAAGGTAAAGGAAGGATTTCAGCTTGGATGGGAATGAAGCCTGAATTAGCTCAGTGGACATAGTGTTAGCATGGATAGCTAAAGGTTCGGGATTCGATTCCCGGTTCAGGCAAAAATTTTTCTCTTTACCGTTGATTTACAATACTTTGTGTTCATTAATTTACTTATTTCTATCATAGTAATAGCTTTAGCTTCTCAATATTAATTTCATAAATAATGCTATAGCTGTGTGGAGTCCCTTCATGTCTTCTTAATGTAGAAGCCATTCATTGTGTATTTGTGAATGATGATTCATTGCATTTGAATGTGGGACCAGTACAATAAGGTAAAGGAAGGATTTCTGCTTGGATGGGAATGAAGCCTGAATTAGCTCAGTGGACAGAGTGTTAGCACGGAAAGCTAAAGGTGTGGGGTTCGATTCCTGGTTCAGGCAAAAAAATTTATTTTTACCGTTGATTTACAATCTGTCTTATATTAAAAATCTGATATATTTTAGACCTTCTTCTAGTCTCATATTCTCGTACCAACGGTCGATATCTTTCTTTTAAATCCATCACCTATTACATCGTCAATATGAGGAGTATGTGCAGATGCTAATATATTTGAGAACTTTGTAAGAAATTGAAAGTAATGAAGATGAGGATGCTTACTATTTTTTACTGTTTTTGTGACATAATAGCATTGCAGAGATTTTAATACTCACACTAAGACAACCTAAAAAGAATTCCATTCCTCGTCCATCTAAGAATCTCTGGCAGTTGACAGCTGTCTCATCTGTAACATTCCACATTGTCGACCAGGCAACCTCCAATGCATCATCAAATACCTTCCTTGCAAGACGATCTTCAATTAAGGTCAACATTTGCTGCAAAAATATTACATTACAATTAATATACAGAGCTCTAACTGGAAACAATTCTACAAGATCCAAAACTGATTACAAAAACTCTATGTAAATCATCATTATCCTCTTTTCGGAAGATCGATTACAAATATGCCTCCAACCATCTCTACTTTCCCATGCTTTACTTCTTTTCAGTTCTTCCCAGTTGTATCCTCTCTCTTGTGGACTTATCTTCACTTGGTTAATCCATCTTTCTCATGGTCTACCTCATGGTCATTTTCCTTGTATCTTGACATTTAACAGTCCTTGTAATAGTCTTTTCTTTTCCATTCTTTTTAAATGTCCAAACCATTTCTGTCTACTATTTTCTATGTCAGTTGTTAATTTTTCTACACTTAGGGTCGTATCTATGAACGCATTAGACCGTAAAAGTCGTTCTCTGCTGAGAAAGTTGCATCCAAAGACGTTTTTGCATACTCAAAAGTCTATTCATGCGATAATAATTGTCAAAATTCCTAAGCTACCTGGCGAGGTGACTTTGCAGAGAATGAATCGTGAGCAACCCGATGGTAACCTATGTACTTTAAAACCTTGCTGCTTTATCCAAGATGTCGGACCTTGAAGACTTCGATCATGTTTTCAGTGTACATGGAGAAGAGAAATTTGATAGTCTGCCAAAGAATTCAACTGGAAGAACAGGAGAATCGGTATAATATCGCACGATGCAGACGTCGTCGTATACGGTTTTATTTGTGGGATGCTAGCATAAATGCGTTCCTCTAGCAGATGAAAATAACGGAAGTGGTTTTATCACTGTGAATTCTGGGTAATTTCTTGCCAATATTACGAAAAAAACTACTTTCATGCATAACCAGTCGGCGACTCGCTAATTCGAACTTTGCACATTCTCACGGAAAACTCAGCTCACCAGAGACTAATGTATTTGCATGCGGCCCTTAATGTCTGATTTTGTCTTTCCTTATTTTATCTCTCCTTGTTTTATTTACCATTCCACATACAAATTTCATTTCTGTAGCTTGGATTCTACTCAAGTCCTTCTTTGTATATGTAATGTAAATCATATGTATATTAATTCCAAGGTAAGTTCCAGTTGTACTGTAAACAAACTTGCATGAGGTATTACTTGGACTATTTAACTCATGCCCCAAATGGGAGTCACTGACCAATCACGTTTCAATGATTTCTGTTTTACAACCAATCAGAGTCGTGTTTCACCAAATATTTATCAGTGTTATAATTACCATATTAAAGAAAGCTCCTCCTTACAACATTGCGTTCCTTTGGCAATAAATAGTATGATCTGGTTGCAGTGATAAACAAAAGAAGCAGTAGAAGCGTACCTACCGTTTCTCATTTGTTTTCAAACATCGCCGTTTACATTAAATATATAAATATTTTAAAATAACAATAGTTAAATAATGAATTGTGAGTAAACAGCTTAATTTTATTCGTTAAATAGTCCTAACAAATGCCACTCTTGATTTCCAAATTCTCTAGATAAATTCACTCCTCACTTCGTGAGTCGTGAATTTATCGATAATTTGGAAATCACTCGTGGCATTACTTATGACAACTCTGTCTATTGGAGGAACCGTGGTGCTACTTTTACCTGCCATATGGCTGAATTGTGTACTGAACTCTCATTGGTAGAAACATTGTTCTTAGGCAACATCGTATTTCACAGGAAATAAGAGTGAATACATGGTAACATTGTTTATTTTTTATTATTTCACTCACCTCATACTTCATAATTCATAGCAGACCCTGGGTTTCTTCACATCTTTTGTGACATTCTCAATGCTGCGTCACGTTCACAACTGACGTCCAACGGCCTTCTATCCTGCAGACTGACCTCCGCGCCATCTGGTGGCCGACCGAAGAATTTCCAAATCAGTCCTCTTTCTTTATAACCGGTATTTCAAAATTCATAGTTGTATTTTCATTCTTGCATATGTAAATTTTTTCCCAAATTGTGAGTTCCTTCGGTTTTTCCAATTGTTTAAGTAATTTTGTTTTGGTTTCTATTCTATGTTTTTCTGACCAGACATGTGCAGCTTTTGCAGATTTTTCGGTTTCTCCATTTTTAACATTTCTGAGGTGTTCTTTTAATCTTGTATTTAGATTCCTTTTTGTTTTTCCTATGTATATCTTTTCACAATCTTTACAATTAATTTGATAAATTCCCGATTTTTTGCAGTCTTCAATCTTTTCATTTTTGTTGGTTTTTATTAAATTACCTAGGCTGTAATCATTTTTCGGTGCTAATTTAATGTTGAATTTGTTGAAAATTTTTTGAAACTTGTCAAATACCAAAGGATGGTATGTGAACTTCTTGAATTTTTTTTATGAAGTATGAGGTGAGTGAAATAATAAAAAATAAACAATATTAAAAAACCTCATAGTGTTATTTCCTATCTACATAACTTAACATGGTAACATGGTACCAGTAATTAGAATCTTTCTCCCATTTCTTATTTATTTATGACAAAAAATTATATATGGGTCTGCCTAATCAGACTTTTATGTTTTTTCCCATGAAGTCAATATATATATTTTATTTATAACCAGCTAATACCCGGCGTGTGATGCTACGCATAAATAAATGAAAATTAATGTGCTTTTATCTTTAGTTGAATAAGTAGATGGAAAAATAATTATAAATTTATATCTTTTAGATACCCTGTGCTGATTACTGGGTGTTGCCCAGGAACCTACTTATCCCGATCTTCTTAGCATAAATGAGCTGAAAGACAAAAATTAATGTACTTCTTATAATTAATTGAATAAGTGAAATGAAAAATAATTATAAATGTATATCGTAATTATTTTAAGATTCCCTGTGCTGATTACCCGGTGTTGCCCGAGAACCTACTTATCTTGATCTTCTTGGCATCAATGAAAGACAAAAATGGTTATTGTGAGTTATCCATAAGAGATAAACATATGCTGTCACGTACTTTTTTGTACAGCTTTTTGAGACATTCAATTCTGTGTACATTAATTTTGTGTATTTGTTATGGTTTAGGCAGCGTAAGCCATTTAACCCATCAGCGAGGAATGACATGCACTGCACGCATGATTTCTTTACTGGAACTAGTTCTAATTTTTCGGAAGAGGTTCACTAAATAAATGATTAATTAATAAATATGGATTTTCATCAAGTAAACACCAACTCAATTTATATATTAAATTTGGGAATTTTTAACATTATGAGGTTCAATTAATAATAATTAAATGAATCGTGATTTTTTCTTACCTCATACATCTATGTTTCTTTAAACACAGCACTGCAGTATCGGCGACACTTTGTCGTCGTCAGCTGTTTTCACGACTGTCAATTTTTTCTCCTTTTTGCCGGTAATTATCTAGACTGCCATCTGGTGTTCTTTTGAAGGAATTCCTCTTCAAACTGCCATCTGGTGTTATTTTGAATGAATCATTTCCTAAACTGCTATCTGTTGTATTTCTGAAGAACTTTGTAATCAAGCTTGGTTCTTCCGGAATCTCAAAGTTCATAGTTCTAGTATGGTTTTTTTGAATATATATTTTTTCCCAAACTGTTAAATCCAAAGGTTTAGATAGATGTTTTAAAAGTTTTGCTTCTTTTTCAATCCTATGATGCTCTAATAAACTATGTGCTGCTAAAGCTGATTTTTCAATTTCTCCATTATCAGCTATAGCAGCACATAGTTTATTAGAGCATCATAGGATTGAAAAAGAAGCAAAACTTTTAAAATATCTATCAAAACCTTTGGATTTAACAGTTTGGGAAAAAATATATATTCAAAAAAACCATACTAGAACTATGAACTTTGAGATTCCGGAAGAACCAAGCTTGATTACAAAGTTCTTCAAAAATACAACAGATAGCAGTTTAGGAAATGATTCATTCAAAATAACACCAGATGGCAGTTTGAAGAGGAATTCCTTCAAAAGAACACCAGATGGCAGTCTAGATAATTACCGGCAAAAAGGAGAAAAAATTGACAGTCGTGAAAACAGCTGACGATGACGACAAAGTGTCGCCAGCTGACGATGACGACAAAGTGTCGTTGATACTGCAGTGCTGTGTTTAAAGAAACATAGATGTATGAGGTAAGAAAAAATCACGATTCATTTAATTATTACCAACTCAATTGATTAAATAATATCATTTTGTAGAGGAAAGATTACCCTTTTATTAATAATGTAACTCATTTTCAAATTGTGTAATTTTGTTTTCTAAACTACAAATTTAAATGCCATTCCAAGGAATCCTCCTGCAGCTGAGAATCATCAGGGGATTTAAATCCTCCCACGCTGATGGGTTAAGCGTCCAAAGAACTACTTTTTTCATGTTTTCCACTACAAACGGCAAATTTAAGGGTGTAGGAGTTGAGCATCACAACTCTCTTATAGCCTATGTTCATCCCGGGAATCTCCTGAACATTTTGCAAAAAGCCCCATCACAATCGGATCAACGGTATGGCCGCGCATAAAGTACAAACAAACAAACATTCATTTTTATATATTAGATTTCATTGACCAAGTCTGCAATGAATGGATGGTGTTGAAGAGGACCTGAGGAAGTTTGGAATTAAAGGGCGATGGCTGGTTGTCTAGAGATAGAGAAGCCAGGAGGATGGTTCTAAAAGGAAACCAATGTTCAAAGTGTACTTTTGTGTCAATGATGAATTAGTTCCAAATAATGAGTTGTAGGATACTATAAAAGAGAGAACATATTTTATGAACTTACGTTGATAGCCCCGAGATCTCCAAGCAGCTGTTTCTGAATTCCATCCACCTGACAAGCCAGCGAGTTGAGCAGGTAAATACCAATCCTCTGCACGAAGCCGCCTTGTTCCATCTCAGATACTATGTGCAGCAGAATGTGCACAAGTCGCTCGTAGTCAAACAGCTGACAATCATACAAACATTATTTATAAATTTAATAAAAATTAATGGGACGTAACAGAATGAGGCCAATTATCAACAGAATATAAATATGAATCGAAAATTGGAAACATGAACAGGCGGTGGGTGATTTTGAATAAAATAATTGAAAAATAAACTAAACTTGATTCATATCTTTTACGTCTTTCGGGCTAAATGGCCATGGTCTGGTTATATTAAAACTTAATGCTTCATCTACAACTGCGGTACACATCCTCAGGAGATTCTGCGTGGTTTATGACCTCCTAAAATTTAAACTGTCGGCTGCAGACTGGCTGTGCGTTGGAAATACTGTCCTTATTTATAGTTGAGTCTTGTGTACAGTACCGCAGTAGTAGATGAAATGCTGAGTGTTAATATAACCAGACCACGGCCATTTAGCCCAAAAGACATAAAATACATGAATCAAGATACCTGCCGTGAAAGTCTACAATTTTACATAAACTAAACTATTAAAACATTTAGAAAAATCAATAGAACTTACAAAAGGGAAAATATATAACAGAACATAAGAATGGTTCAAAATGAATACAGGTGTTAAGACAAGATTGTGGCCTCTCCCCTCCTTTGTTTATAAAATACACAAATAAAATTATCCAAGAATGGTGAGAAATATTATATGGATGCAAAACATGGACTCTTACTTTAAGGGAGGAAAGGAGATTATGAGTATTTGAGAATAAAGTTCTTAGGAAAATTTATGGACCAAAGAGAGATGAACAGACAGGCAAATGGAGAAGACTACATAGAGCTACATGGTCTTTATAGGAAGCCAGATATAATGAGAACAGTTAAGTCTCGTAGACTGTGATAGCAGGACATGTGGCACGGATGGAGAATGAAAGACATGCATGGAAGCTTCTTGTAGGAAAGCCAGAGGGAAAACGCCCAGTTGGTAGACCAAGAATAAGGTGGGAGAATAACATTAACTATGATTTGAGGGAAGTAGATTATATAGGGAATCATATTTGAAGAGAAAAGTGCTCTACCAACTGAGCTACCTGAGCAAGTACCGACCTAAACGCAAATCTTTCTCTATATACATTGTAATTCCCGTCCACCAAATGCTGTGAAGCCATGCTTCTATCTTGCAAATGGCGGTTCCTTTATTAAGAAGACATATTTGGGAATTATACATTACAGCCAGTACGGCTTTATCCAAGTTTTTATTATTGATTTCGTACATCTCAATGATGGATAAATCATATTTGAAGAGAAAAATTATACGCTCAGACCGGGACTTGAACCCGGGACCCTTGGTTCTCTAGACCAAGTGCTCTACCAACTGAGCTACCTGAGCAAGTACCGACCTAAACGCAAATCTTTCTCTATATACATTGTAAATCTCTTCAAATATGATTTATCCATCAATGAGATGTACGAAATCAATAATAAAAACTTGGATAAAGCCGTACTGGCTGTAATGTATAATTCCCAAATATGTCTTCTTAATAAAGGAACCGCCATTTGCAAGATAGAAACATGGCTTCACAGCATTTGGTGGACGGGAATTACAATGTATATAGAGAAAGATTTGCGTTTAGGTCGGTACTTGCTCAGGTAGCTCAGTTGGTAGAGCACTTGGTCTAGAGAACCAAGGGTCCCGGGTTCAAGTCCCGGTCTGAGCGTATAATTTTTCTCTTCAAATATGATTTATCCATCAATGAGATGTACGAAATCAATAATAAAAAAAATAAAAAAAATATAGGGAATGATTGGAAAACATTAGCTCAGGATAGGGATATATGGAGCTTATGTCCATGTGGCCATGAACCTATAGGTTTGATAGTGCCAGTGAGTTAGTTAGTTATGGTTAGAAATGTGTCAAGGTTACTTCCAAATAAACAAAAACTTAAAACTACATTCACTTATTTTTGCAGATGATCTTGTTTTAATATCACATTAATAAAATTAAAATGAGTCATATATCTCACCTAATTCTTCTCCTTCTTCTTCCTTCCAAGTATTAGGTCAAGGCCTGTTACGATCCTACAGAAAATTTTCCCTCCAGCGTTTCATAGGACAGCCCAGAGATCTTCGTCCTCTTGGTATATAATTATAAACAGCTTTGGGGATCCGATTTGAACTCATTCTTTCAAGATGGTGTTTCCAATTTAGTTGGTACTGTTTAATATATTCCAAAATTGGTGTAGTCTTCAATTCTTTTAAGATATCTGTGTTCCTTTTCCGATCCCATCTGGTGTAACCTGCTGTTCTGCGCATGAATCTCATGTCACAAGCCGTTATTCTGCTTTCATGTTGTCTTTTTTTAGTGTCCATGCTTCACTACATAGGTCAACACTGGTCTAGCCAAAGTGTTATATAAACGTAATCTGGTGTTTTTTTGTGCAAGGGATGGTTTCATAAATTGATTAATAATTCCCAAACTTTTATTATAACTAGTAATTTTTTTCAGGGATATGCTTTTCATCCCGGATAGAGAGATAATATCCAAGATATTTAAATTGATTAGATCTCTCTAAAATTTATTCTGGAGACAGATTTTACTTTGTATGGGGTCCTTCCAACTTCCAAGATGTAAAATTTTCCATTACTCATAGAAACATTCACGAAGTAAGCCGGACTGTCCCCGGACCTGTGGTGAATGAACATGCAACAAGCTGCCAGCTTTCATGAGTAGAGGAAGAAGAAGAATTATTTCTTTTATTATATTATTATCTTATTAACTCCACTATTGCCGGTCCCAAGCTCGGATGAGAAAGGAGGAGTAACACCTCGTTAAAAAACCTAGGTTCAGCTTATCCAGCTGATAGTACCTAGTAAGGGTCCCTAGCCAGGGTTACGGGGAAGACCATAATGGCAGATCCAGCAGAGTAGATTTACGGTATGGTGCAGATGGCAGATGAGGCAATAAAGGGTGGATCAGACTCTTAGCTGCAGTGAAAGCAACTGATCTATGGTGGACTCCAGAAAAAGTCTCTGGTCCTCCAGGTTGGGGGTTGATGCTATGGGCTAGCTCCTCATACATTGTAAAAAAACTTAATGCTAAAAAACCAAAATATATAGCCTCGGATAGAAAACACATACAATGACAAAAAATAAACATTTTTAAGTCATCAAAATCCAGGCTTACATGGGTGTCAACTTACCACATCGTCTGGGATCTTGAACTGGAAAAGTGTGAGACATCCGTTTCTCATCATGGTATCATCGCCTTTATGTGCGCTCATTCCATTTATCAGAGTGCAGATTATTCTTCGCTTCTCTTTCACTCCAAATAGGTTCTTCTCCTTCCCTTTCACAATGTAGAACAATGTGGCACTGTAACACACGAGAGGTCCCAGTTCAAGCATTAATTTTTTTAAAAGTAGATTCTATCCAGATTGGAAAATGTTAATTTAATTATACATATCAAAAACAGTTTGTTCTCTAATATAAGTAACAAATTTAAATAAAAACATTGGAAGAAAAAAAAAAACGATTTTGTCTCCGGTACCTGCAATGTAGTTACAAAGGGTGAGAAGAACTTTGAAGGGGCTCCAGTGATGCTGTGACAGGCCCAGCAAGTCAACAGTGGATAAAAACATGCTTTCAAAACAGAATTTGGCCTTGGAAGAGTTTACATACTTAGAATAAAAAGGATTTTTTTTTTAATTTCCCATGGTTAAGCTGTAAAACAATTTATCTACGTGATGGTTGTTTAAGTGAGAAAATTATTACCTCGATGTTTTTATTATTAATTTCATACATCTCAATGATGGATAAATCATATTTGAAGAGAAAAATTATATGCAGTAGCAACATTCAGACTGCAAACGGGACATGACTGCTTGAATAAACACCTACACAGAATTGGCATAACAGATTCACCTAAATGCCCTTTTTGCAATTTAAATGAAGATATGGAAAGAAACCATCTCCTCCGTTGTCCAGCTTTTGTAGAAGAGACCAGCCTTTCTGCTAAATATTGGAGTGCAAGAGAGCGAATGATTTCATTATCAAGTGCTCGACATTAGATACCAACCAACCATATGCTCAGACCGGGATTTGAACCCGGGACCCTTGGTTTTCTAGTCCAAGTGTTCTACCATCTGAGCTACCTGAGCAAGTACCGATCTAAACGCAAATTCTTCTCTATATACATTGTAATTCCCGCCCACCAAATGCTTTGAAGCCTTTGCTTCTATCTTTGCAAATGGTGGTTCCTATATTAAGAAGACATATTTGGGAATTATACATTACATTATAATTGCCAGTACGGCTTTTTTCCATGTTCTTATTATTAATTTCATACATCTCAATAAAGGAGCTGCCATTTGCAAAGATAGAAGCAAAGGCTTCAAAGCATTTGGTGGGCGGGAATTACAACGTATATAGAGAAGAATTTGCGTTTAGATCGGTACTTGCTCAGGTAGCTCAGATGGTAGAGCACTTGGACTAGAAAACCAAGGGTCCCGGGTTCAAGTCCTGGTCTGAGCGTATAATTTTTCTCTTCAAATATGATTTATCCATCATTGAGATGTATGAAATTAATAATAAATACATCGAAAAAAGCCGTACTGGCATTTATAATGTAATGTATAATTCCCAAATATGTCTTCTTAATAAAGGAGCTGCCATTTGCAAAGATAGAAGCAAAGGCTTCAAAGCATTTGGTGGGCGGGAATTACAACGTATATAGAGAAGAATTTGCATTTAGATCAGTACTTGCTCAGGTAGCTCAGATGGTAGAGCACTTGGACTAGAAAACCAAGGGTCCCGGGTTCAAGTCCCGGTCTGAGCGTATCATTTTTCTCTTCAAATATAAAAAAAATTATTACCTTCCTGATATCTGAATGTGTTTCTCGGTGAGGTGTCTGTCCATGGCTTCTAATACAACATTCAAAGCATAATTGATGTTTTGACACGTCTCATATCTGAACAAATGGTACAAGTCATTCAGAACTTTCTGAAGCACGTCCGGGCGTTCAATGTACGCTGCAGCTGCCACTAGTATCTGGGACTCACTCGCATCTCCCGATACCTGCAACATTTCATAGCACATCACAGAATTTCATCTCTATCTTACTTTACGACCAAAAACAAGTCTGCAAGTCAGGATATCGGTAATGGAATATGGAGTTAACACCACTAGTAAATAGGAAGCTCTGATCATAAGACTGTGATTCTGGTCATATTTACACTTCAGGACAAAAAAGCTACAACAATGTTTCTCATTATATTTGAAGAGAAAAATTTTCGCCTAGACCGAGACTCGAACCCGGGACCCTTGGCTTTCCGGGCCAAGTGCTCTACCAACTGAGCTACCGAGGCGAGTTACGATCTAGACGCAAATTTCTCTCTTATATACATTGTAATTCCCTCGCGCCAAATGCTTGAAACCGTACCTTCTAACTTTGCAAATGGCGGCTTCTTAGTTAAGAAGACATTTATCGGGAATTTAACACTACTTTATAAAGCCAGTAGGGCTTCTATTGACGTTTTCATTATTGATTTAACTCTTCTCATTGAAGGATAAATTATATTTGAAGAAATTATATTTGAAGAGAAAAATTTATCCTTCAGTGAGAAGTGTTAAATCAATAATAAAATCGTCATTAGAAGCCCTACTGGCTTTATAAAGTAGTGTTAAATTCCCAATAAATGTCTTCTTAACTAAGAAGCCGCCATTTGCAAAGTTAGAAGCTACTGTTTCAAGCATTTGGCGCGAGGGTATTACAATGTATATAAGAGAGAAATTTGCGTCTAGATAGTAACTCGCCTCGGTAGCTCAGTTGGTAGAGCACTTGGCCCGGAAAGCCAAGGGTCCTGGGTTCGAGTCTCGGTCTAGGCGAACATTTTTCTCTTCAAATATAATTTATCCTTCAGTGAGAAGTGTTAAATCAATAATAAAATCGTCAATGTTTCTCATGATACTAGATGTAATCAATAAATGAGATATTAATAAATAAGGTGAATCTGGAGTCGCTTTGGATATCAGCTCCCACTCCATGTTTTGGCTAACCAAAAAACTTGCAAATCAAATATTTTTCCCAGGGATTTTATTTACAAGTTCTTCAGCCAGTCAAATGATGGAGTGGGAGCCAACATCCAGGGTTGACAACATCAAATTCAACAGTCTAGAAAAACTGATGATGATATGCATGGCACATCATAACATTTACAGTTAAATATGGGAAATAACAATATGAAGTTCTTAACTCAATGAATGAATGAGTCATATCTTATCTTATTTGGACACTTGCACAAAGGAACACTTTAGAAATATTAAAAATTATCAAATTGAAAAATCAGTTATTCCAGCATATAGTTTGTTAGAGAGTCATAGAATTGAAAAAGAGGCTAAACTTTTAAAAATTTGGAAAAAAAAAACCTTTGGAATTTACGGTCTGGGAAAAGATATATATTCCGAAGAACAAATTTAGATCCATGAATTTTGAAATTCCCAATGATCTCAAAGTTCATCAAATCAGCACCAGATGGCAACGTTATAGATGAATATTGCAACAAAAATCCAGTAGTCATAATGTCAGCTGAAGATAAGAGGGACTCCTCTTGAAAACTGCAGTTTCTGTGTTTAAAAAAACGTAAGTTATTAGGTAAGATAACATTTATGCTGATGATGTAGTATTGTTGGCCGATAGCGAGGAGATACTAAAGGACAATACGCACACACTATTGAGTAACACTAAGAAATTAGGACTAGAAGTAAATATCAATAAAACTAAATATATGGTCACACGTAGAAATACATTATATAATGGAAATGGACAGCTAATGACAAATGAGGGAAATTTTGAGGAAGTGGCTGAATTCAAATACCTAGGAACAATAATCACAAATAGGAATGAGACGCACAAAGAAATTAAACATAGACTCAATTCTGGAAATGCGTGTTACTATGCATTGCAGAGACTCTTGATGTCCCAACTCCTTTCAAAAAACGTTAAACTGAAAATATATAAAACTATTATTCTACCAGTTATATTATATGGGTGCGAAACATGAACTCTTACTTTAAGGGAGGAAAGAAGATTACAGGTATTTGAGAATAAAGTACTTAGGAAAATTTTTGGACCAAAGAGAGATGAACAGACAGGTGAATGGAGAAGACTACATAACAATGAACTACATGGTCTTTATAGGAAGCCAGATATAATAAGAACAGTTAAGTCTCGTAGACTGCGATGGGCAGGACATGTTGCACATATGGGGAATGAAAGACTTGCATGGAAGCTTCTTGTAGGAAAGTCAGAGGGAAAACGCCCAGTTGGTAGACCAAGAATGAGGTGAGAGAATAACATTAACTATGATTTGAGGGAAGTAGATTATACAGGGAATGATTGGAAAGGATTAGCTCAGGATAGGGATGTATGGAGAGCTTATGTCCGCACGGCCAGAACCTATGGGTTCGATAGTGCCAGTGAGTAAGAGTAAGTAACATACGACTCATTCATTCATTCATTGAATATCAAAACATGTTCAAATAGAACACAACAAGTTATGAGGTAAGATGATTCCAGATTTACCTTATTTATTGAAAAGAACCTCATAATGTAATTCATTATTAAATGAGATATTAACCATTTTAGCTGGAATATCATGTCTGCGACAGGCCTCATGATGTGTTCCATACAAGCCCAAGAATTCAAAAGGGTTGAGAACTCGGCAGCTCAGACCAGGGATATCTGTTTTGGCTACAGATGCTTCATTCTCATTCTTCGAAGCTGGACTGCACTCTGCTACACCTGAAAACACCAATTACTTCAGGTATAAGTATTAAAGGCAGACTGCCTAGTAATATAGAGCTGTCTATGACATCCTCCCTATGGAAATCCAAATATAAGAACAGAGCACAAGGAAATGTACCTTTTGCTCAGCAAAAATTGTAATAAAAGCTAATAAGATCACAAATTAAAGAAAAATGGGTTGCTGGTAAGATGAATAAATCATGGTAAACTATAATTAAAAATCATGTGTTTAATAAAGCAAGACATTAAGCAGTGGCTTTGTTCCACACATAAGTGAGGACAGTTCATATTATAGATATATAAATGTGTTTTTATTATTGATTTAACACTTCTCACTGAAAGATAAATCATATTTGAAGAGAAAAATTTTCTTCAAATATAATTTATCCTTCATTGAGAAATGTTAAATTAATAATAGAAGCCCTAATGGCTTTATAAAGTAGTGTTAAATTCCCAATAAATGTCTTCTTAACTAAGAAGCCGCCATTTGCAAGATAGAAGCAAGGTTTCAAGCATTTGGCACGAGGGAATTACAACGTATACAAGAGAAAAATTTGCATCTAGATCGCAACTCACCTCAGTAGCTCAGTTGGTAGAGCACTTGGCCCGAAAAGCCAAGGGTCCCGGGTTCGAGTCTCGGTCTAGGAGAAAAATTTTCTCTTCAAATATAATTTATCCTTCATTGAGAAGTGTTAAATTAATAATAAAGACGTCAATAGAAGCCTTACTGGCTTTTATAAAGTAGTGTTAAATTCCCAATAAATGTCTTCTTAACTAAGAAGCCGCCATTTGCAAAGATAAAAGCAAAGGTTTCAAGCATTTGGCACAAGGGAATTACAACGAACATAAGAGAAAAATTTGCGTCTAGATCGCAACTCGCCTCGGTAGCTCAGTTGGTAGAGCACTTGGCCCGGAAAGCCAAGGGTCCCGGGTTCGAGTCTCGGTCTAGGCAAAAATTTTCCTCTTCAAATATATAAATGTGTATTTTAGTTTCTGTTCTTACACAATTATGTAATTAGTTTCGACATAATCCTCTGGTATTAATTAAACAGAATTAATTATAATAAGGAATTACGGTACATCAAAAATATGGCTACAAGCAATGGATACAACAGCAAAATTATAGATAAACTTGTAAGAAAACAGAAGAGGAAAACCGATATAATTAAAATAATGAAACTGGAAAGAGAAACACATATTAATAATACATGGACTACACTAACATACACAGGCCACAAAACCTTAAAATTGGCAAAAACATTGAGAAAAATAAACAAAAATTTAAACATAGCCTACAAGACTAATAATAAACTAAATAATGTAATAAGTAATAAATTAATGAGTCATTTTAACATCTTACCTCATATTTCATGTTTTATCAAACACGGTAACTATAGTTTTCAAATGATCTTGTCATTCATTTTCAACCGCCATTATGACTACCGGATATTCGTTGGAATCTCCCTCTATAACGTTGCCATCTGGTGTTGATTTGACGAACTTCGAGATATCGTTGCCATCTGGTATTGATTTGATGAACTATAGTTACCGTGTTTGATAAAACATGAAATATGAGGTAAGATGTTAAAATGACTCATTAATTTATTAATTAAGAACCTCATAATGTGTTTCCCAATTTTAACTTTGAAATGTAATAAGTTTTTATTATTAATTTAACATTTCTCAATGAAAGATAAATTATATTTGAAGAGAAGAATTTTCGCCTAGACCGAGACTCGAACCCGGGACCTTTGGCTTGCCGGGCCAAATGCTCTACCAACTGAGCTACCGAGGCGAGTTGCGATCTAGACGCAAATTTTTCTCTTATATACGTTGTAATTCCCTCTCACGAAATGCTTTTGGAACCATTGTTTCTATCTTTGCAAATGGCGGCTTCTTAGTTAAGAAGACATTTATTGGGAATTTAACATTACTTTATAAAGCTAATAAGGCTTCTAATGATGTTTTTATTATTAATTTAACATTTCTCAATGAAAGATAAATTATATTTGAAGAGAAAAATGTCTTCTTAACTAAGAAGCCGCCATTTGCAAAGATAGAAGCAATGGTTTCAAAAGCATTTGGTGATAGGGAATTACAACGTATATAAGAGAAAAATTTGCATCTAGATCGCAACTCGCCTCAGTAGCTCAGTTGGTAGAGCATTTGGCCCGGCAAGCCAAAGGTCCCAGGTTCGAGTCTCGGTCTAGGCGAAAATTTTTCTCTTCAAATATAATGTAATAAGTAACAAAATAGAAAAACATAATAAATTTAATGGCAAGGGAATATATAAATTAACATGCAAACACTGTGACAAGTTCTATATAGGTAGAACAAAAAGAAGCTTCAACATAAGATTTAAAGAACATCGTTACGATTTTGTATACGCATATGGAAAGTCTAATTATGCTAAGCGCATAATAAACACCGGTCATAAAATGAACGGATCTTACCTAAGAAGTTATATTTTAACTTATTTTATTTTAAGAATATTGGGAGTTAAGAACTTGGAGATCTGTAGTTTTAAATACAGAAAACTGGTCCAGACTTTTTAAAAAGGCCACGGCCCACATGGTATTATCGTATCAATGAAGAAGGTGGAGAAGTGGAATGATTGAGACTATTCAACTCATGCGCCAAATGGGAGTCAATGACCAATCACGTTTCAATGATTTCTGTTTTACAACCAATCAGAGTCATGTTCCACGAAATATTTATCAGTGTTAAATTTACCATATTAAAGAAAGCTCCTCCTTTTTAATATTCTGAACAGGTCTGACCATTATATTGCAGTGACTGAGCCTGTAAGAAATACGGCTACCAGATTGTATATATAGCGCATAGATGTCAACACATAGCGCTTGCAGGAGTTAATATGAAAACATTTGTAGCAATTTATTATATCGCCAAGAAAAGAAACCACTGTTTGCACTTTCTTAAATGTATTTTTTCCCAGGTAATAATCCTGAAAAATATAATTGTCATATTTACATCATACGACATCAGAAATGAATTAATATACAGTTTGATATGTTTCATTTTTTCTCCACTAGAGAACATTCTTACAATATTGCATTCCTTTGGCAATAAATAGTATGATCTGTTGGAGTGATAAACAAAAGAAGCAGATGAAGCGTACCTATCGATTCTCATTTGTTTTCAAACATCGCCGTTTACATTAAATATATAAATATTTTAAAATAACTATAGTTAAATAATGATTTGTGAGTAAACAGCTTAATTTTATTCGTTAAATAGTCCTAACAAATGCCACTCTTGATTTCCAAATTATCTAGATAAATTCACTCCTCACTTTGTGAGTCGTGAATTTATCGATAATTTGAAAATCACTCGTGGCATTACTTATGATAAATAAAGGGACACGAAGAAAGATGAAAAAAACTTGCCTGTTCCAGCCAAGTTGGTGCCAGATATGTCGAGCGACACGAGATACGGCAAACTCTCTACTAACATTGCTAGTGTCTGGTTCTCATTCCTGAACATGCCGTGCTTCTCCTTCGACTGCGAGATGTCTAGATGCCTGTCACAACAACATCCTACATTAGTCAACTCATCCACAAATTACCAGGTCATCTAATGGTTACAACACTCACCTCTCATTACAAGGTTCACTAGTTCAAATATGGTCATTGAAGGATTCTTAACCCATCTACATATGGTCAAATAAAGAAATAAAGGCTCAACTGCACTTCTACTAGCGCTTATTTTTCAGTTATATTGCTGTAAACTATAGCTCTTCTTCTGTATTTACTAACATTATTTAATATTTTAAACTTTTTCAAACAATTTTTATAACATTATTAGATAATTTTCAAGTATTTATTTAAATATGCAAATCACAATATTATGACACGGTTAGACAATATTGTGATGCTAACTGCTATTTTCTCCACAGAGTATATTACTTAGTCTATGATTTTTCTATCGCTATTTTGGATTATCGCTGGTTGGATCAGCGTTAGGGAGTGATAAGCAAGTGTACACCCATTTTTAATAAACGCTCGGTAATTTTACTATTATTAATATATTTTCTTAACATAGAAATGGGGATTTATTGCAAATGTTGGTCATTTAAATTTCATAGTGACGGATGGTAATCGAGGATGATAATCGATATGTGGTTCGATTGTGAGTTATCGCTGGCTCTATAAACTCTGGCGCATGCGCACTGTTGTTCTATAGGACTTTGAAAATATTTCACGCTAGTTTAAATGCAGTTTTTCCAATAATTGTAAAAAAAGTTTCAAGAATCAGTAAAAAAATGTTTAAATAGCAGGAAAAGCTAGGGAAAAAGTTGGTTATTTGGCAGATACGAATTCTTCTAAGTTCCACAGAATCGCAGTGCACATGCGCGAGTTGCTGTAATAGTTAATGTAGCCTCTGGTAGATGGCTCTGCAGTCGGTGTTACCAACCTTGGGAATAACTTCCCAAATGCTAAAAAAATGGACGTAAACTAACTTGCCATTTCCTAACCAAAGAAAACAATTTACATGCATATTATTTATTCCCAAAACCTAACAAAACAATATACGCATGTATTATTTAATAAACTATAAACTAATTTTACCTACACTAACACTAAATATAGTTTGAAATTATTTTCAAATGTTGGTAACTCCGATTTGAGAGCCACCTAGCGGATGTTACATGAAGCATTTCCGTGTCTCTAGAACCCGATGCACACATTTCGCGTATTTATAAATATTTAATAATCGTAAGAAATGTTTATAAAATGGTTCCAAAATGTTATAAATTAGTACGAAATGTGTTTTCAAGTGTTTAGTGCATCAGTGGCATAAGGATGTAAGTGTAGAATTGTGTCCGCCAAAAAACGTACTTCATCCAAAGCTAGCAGAAACAAAAAAAGTAAATAGTTAAACAGTGTCATATGAATGTTGTATTGTATAGCATGGTGAGTTATGCATTATAGTTCAGCTGATGTGCTACAATAATCCATGAATTCTATGCACTTGGCCAGGTTTGAAACCACGAACCTTGGAACCAGAGGCAAGTAAGATAATTACTAGTCCATCGGGACCGGTGTTAGCAATTAAGTTTGGTTAGGTTTTCTAAGCAATTATCAAACTCACCTTAAATTTTGAAGTTTGCAGAGAGATCCTATGGCGTCTTGAAGTCTCTGAACATTGTATAATATGAGACACACGAGATTTTTTAGCTCACTTAAATAAGATAAATCTCCCAAATCAAAACAACCTGATAAATCAAGGTAGGTTAAATTGTGAAGTGGACACAGTAACAAAGGAAAATACATCTTCTCACCATCGACAATAAAATTACGTATTGCCAAACGTCGTAAGTTTGGAGTTCGTAAAATATATCCTCTTTTATAATAAACACTTGCATTTTCTCCATCTTCAACACGTGAATTTTCTGGGAAAAGTGTGTCTGGAAGGAGATGAACTGATGATCCAATAATTAATGACAGTAAATTGTCACCACTTTCATTTATATGCACCAGAGAACCTTCAGTGATATTAGAACAATTTGCAATATCCAATTCAATCAGTTTATGCTTTAAAAGTGAGCATAACCCATCGTCAGTAATGCTAGAGTTTCTCAAATTGACTCTTTGAAGTCTTGTAGTATGAGGATTTTCAAAAATGTTTACAAATCTATCATCTAGAACATGACCACCTTGTTGATAAACTTGTAGAATTTTTTCACAAATTTCACTTGGTAGGGCAAGCCCTTCTTTTAACTTATAATCATTAGAGAAAGGATCAACTGAGCAAATTGTGTCAAGATTATCGACTACATATTTCAAACACAATTCTAATAAAGTCTCTGGAGCACTATCCTTGCAAGCTGTCAAAAAGGGCAACATAGTCATTTGAGACTTTTATCCTTCACTTCTGCAAAAACAAACAAACAAAAAAATCAATTTAAACATGTCAACAATCGATAAAATATTGTATTTTCATATTAGGTTAAAGCTTCCGCGTTGATTAATTTTACGGTATATTATCTTTAAAAAATTGTGGAATTAAATAAATTAGAAATAGTATTTATTACTGTCAACAAGACATTCAATAATGTATTTTTACAGTAATACTTGTTCCAATTGTAAAAATTATGTTTATTAATCATCAATGTGCTAATTTTTTAATGCTATAAACTGACAAATAATATATTACTTGCAATTTTTGTAAATATTTTTATACAAATAAATTATTACCTTTCCAAAATAATATGCACAGATGGTTCTCCACACATATCCCATTACGCATGCGCAAACTACTTCGCCCTCCGCCTCCAACATCCCTTTAAAACCCGTATTACACTATCGAAAATGCTTTGATAAACTTTTGACATATTTTGATTTAAGTCATCGCCATTATATTACCCAAGTATTTGCACTCATTTTGTCAAAATCTACCTTGCTCAATTGTAGCAAATATTTGATTTATAATAAATACCGATCTTGCAAAATACAATAAAGTCCACATTGTGCGCATTTATATTAAAAGTAAACTATTACAAACCCAATATATGATCCATGGTTACTTGTATTAGTTTTGTATTTTATTTAACGACGTTTTTTAATAACTCACGTCATTAACATTGCAATTCAAATCTGGACGTGAAAAGGACGACCAATTTTGCTTAAAGGCCTCTTATTTCAAGCTTGAAATATTCTACACGCCCTAAATCTACAACATGAGACCCACGACTTTTCTTCTCCTCCGAAGGAAGTCATACTCAGGATTTATACGCCCTGTAAAAAAAAAGTCCATCAATTCCCGTCGGGTGTGAACCCGCGAATCTCGGAATTAGTGACGAATGTAGTAATCACTAGTCCACTGGAACCATTTTATTAGTAAAATTTTAATGAATGGTATAATTAATTGCAACTTTAAAGAGAGGAATAGAAAATGGAGAAAACATTAAATAAAATACACAATCTAACAACACAAAACCTCTATTATTGATTAGATAAAATGTCTTAATTTGTTACCATCATCAATTTTATAATGCACATGCAATTTAATTCAATTAAATATTTAAAATTTTTGTCCCTCCATGGTATCTTTACCTTGTCGTGGTGGAGTGGCTTGCGTGCTTAAATGATCCCAAGAGCTATGCCGGCGGTAGCATTTGTTGAATAACATTATGATTTGAGGGAAGTAGATTATACAGGGGATGATTAGAAAACACGGTTCAGGATAGGGATATATGGAGAGCTTATGTCTGTGCAGCAATGAACCTACAGGTTCGATAGTGCTAGTGAGTTAGTTAGTTATTTAAAATTTTGTAGGAAAATATCTTTATCATTGATGTTTGTTGGGTCTAATGACACCCACTGCACATTTTGTGATACCCAGATAGATGCTTAAAGTATATTTTCAATTTATGCACCACTTCAACAGATCCCTTCACACTGATGTCGTGTTATGTACAGAAAGAATTGTAGGATGAGAGTAATAAAATAAAATAATTTAAAATATACATTCTAAGGTAAAATCCATCGTCCTCAACTTTTAAAATATGTGATCTTTATGCCTGTAGGCCTTACAGGACATCCGTTCATGAACTGCTGAAGATGGGACGGATGTCCTGAAAGGCCTACAGGCATAAAGATCACATATTTTAAAAGTTGAGGATGACGGATTTTACCTAAGAAGGCATTTTAACTTATTTTATTTTATCACTCCTCACTTCGTGAGTCGTGAATTTATCAATAATTTGGAAATCACCCGTGGCATTACTTATGACTGTTTAACTCATAATGTCACTTCCAGTTAATTATTGAAAAAATATCTAATCTCTAACTTAATTAACAAGTTGTTTAGTTCATTTATCTTAATTATTGACAATATAAGTTCCTATTTTTATCAGATGATTTAAAGGATGAATCCAATATAATATAAATTGATTATTTTTATCATTGGTACATTATATGTTTGTTCTTATGAATGTATATCCTTGCCTAAACTGTTAATTCCAAAGGCTTCTCTAAATGTTTCAAAAGTTTTGATTCTCTTCCAATTTTGTGATTCTTTAGCAAACTATGGGGGGCATGCCATAGCGTAGTGGTTAAGGCACTGGGCTACAAGCCGGAGGGTCGAGGGTTCAAGTCCCGCTGGGGTCAGGATTTTTAAACTGACCCAAACCCTCTGGCGGCACTATGGCCCTGGGGTCGACTCAGCCTCTAACGGAAATGAGTACCAGATGCTTGTTCTTGGGTAAAGGCGGCCGTCACGCAGGGCTGACAACCCGGCTGACATCAAGTGCCGATTGTCTAGAAAAAGTGGGAGCCTTAACCTCCTACTACCCCAAAGGCCTCCTGAGGCCTGTTGTGGGATCACTTTTTTTTTTCTTTTAGCAAACTATGAGCTGCATTTGCTGATTGTTCAATTTCACAATTTTTAATATTTCTAAAATGTTCTTTTGTACGAGTCTCTAAATTCATTTTAGTTTTCCCATTATCTAAATATAGGTCCATGAATTCTGAAGTTCCCGGTGAGCAAAATTTAATCTCCAGGTTCTTAAAATTGGCACCAGATGGCAATTCAGAAGATGCTGGTAAAGGCAATATTTCAACAGTTTGAGCAAGGATCATTTAACGTATGCTCTGTGGTTGGAGTTTGACTAATAATGAAAGCAAAGGCTTTTGAGACCTTTATCATAAGTAATTAATTAATAAGTGTAAAGCACAAAATATGCATGATTAGTAAATAGTTTATCTTGCTCACTTGTCACTCAATTGGGTCAGGGATGATTGTCTGTTCTCGCACCATATGGCGTGGTATCTGTCACACTTTTTCTCACACCACTCGCACTTACACTCGTTCGTCGGTTGGTGATATGTCATGGTCTTACACACTTTGAAGTGGAAACCGTGCGTCGCTAGTCTTGTCACAGCGTGTCGAAGGTCATACAGGGGTTCCATCCAGTCTTTGTGTACCATCGCGTCCGTGCAAAAGAAGTCATCCCATATCTCTCTGCGCTTCCTTTGCATGTCTTTCAGTAGTTTCTCATAGTTGGGGGTGGATTGTAGTAGAAGCTGTTGTCTCAAGTCCTCCACCAATGGTAACTCTCCTGTCAGTACATACGCTAGGCGTGAGGGTGTGAACTTCGATAGGCCCAGAGCTCGTTTCAGGTACGTGCTCTTAATTTTTTCTAGGTCTACTAGATTCTGGTAACTTAGGTGCGTCCATATATTTTCTAGTCCATAAGTTGCTACCGGGACTATTTTCAGCTGAAAGAGTTTCAATGCTGTCTGTAGTGACATCTCCCGGAGGTGCCTAATGTCGCTCATTGCTCTTACTGCAGCATTCTGTCTGTCTTTAATATGTGCTGTGAACGTTGTCCCTGTCGTCTGCATCGTTACTCCAAGGTATTTGAACTGTTTTACTGATGTCAAGTTTTTCCCTTTGTATGTTAGGTGTGCCTCTTTACCTCCTTTTCTGAAGGTCATTGTAACTGTCTTTGATTCATTGAGGGTTAGGTCATTTCTTTCTGCCCAGTCCGCTACACCGTTGAAGGCTTTCTGTAAGTCCCCAAGACTTGTGGATGACAGAGGCATGTCGTCTGCATAGAGGTAGATATTTACGTTTGTTGGGATTTCCAATTTATCTAGAGAATTTGGAAATCAAGAATGGCATTTGTTAGGACTATTTAACGAATAAAATTAAGCTGTTTACTCACAAATCATTATTTAACTATAGTTATTTTAAAATATTTATATATTTAATGTAAATGGCGATGTTTGAAAACAAATGAGAAACGATTCGTATGCTTAATTTGCTTCTTTTGTTCATCACTGCAACCAGATCATATTATTTATTGCCAAAGGATCATAATATTGTAAGAATGCACCCTAGTGGAGAAATTTATAACCAACATTATAGGTATTAACAAGCGAATGATGACAAATCAAGAGCTTCAGAACATCTGAATAGGTATTAATTAATTTCTGATGATCTATGATGTAAATATGTCAATTATATTTTTCTGCAATGTCATTTCCTGGAAAATAATTCGTTTAAGAAAGTGCAAACAGTAGTTTCTTTTTTTTTTATGGTAAAATCAACTGCCACAAATGTTTTTATATTATCTCCCGCATGCACTATGAGCTGACATTCATGCACTATATATGCAATCTGGCAGTCGTATTTCTTGTGGAGTGGGTCACTGTAAAATAATGCTATGACATATTCAGAATGTTAAAAGGAGGTAAAAGTAAAGTAAAGTGATCCCACAACAGACCCGGAGGCCCTTGGGGTAGTAGGAGGTTAAGGCTCCCACTTTTTCTAGACAATCGGCACTTTATGTCAGCCGGGTTGTCAGCCCTGCGTGATGGCCGCCTTTACCCCCAGAACAAGCGTCTGGTACTCATTTCCGTTAGAGGCTGAGTCGACCCCAGGGCCATAGTGCCGCCAGAGGGTTTGGGTCAGTTTAAAAATCCTGACCCCAACAGGACTTGAACCCTCGACCCTCCGGCTTGTAGCTCAGTGCCTTAACCACTACGCTACGGCGTGCCCCGTTAAAAGGAGGTGCTCTCTTTAATATGATAAACTTTAGTTGATAAATTCGAGGTGAAACTGACCGTGATTGGTTGTAAATCAGAAAGCATTGAAATGTGATTGGTCATTGACTCCCATTTGGGGCATGAGTTAAATAGTCATGAAAAATTGTATGAGGTGAGATGAAAAAAACATTTTATCCAACTCAATTTTTAAATTAAAAAAAAAGTATATATAGGTATTAATAATCATACAAATGGGGTTGGGACAGGGTTGGCACATTCTATATGTTCAATGGTTCATAGAACCTGCAAGATTCTTCATAACTACAACCAGTTGAAAGTCTGATCTGCTAACCTGGAAGACCAACAACTTTAGTTCATCAAAGCTGTTATACCACAAAAAGTAGAAGTCTTATTAAAGTTTTTTTTTGTTTTGTTTTTAAGTTAACACGAACTATGGGATTACAGTCTAACAACTCATAATTAATTAGATTTAAAAAAAAAGAAGCTTACTACTGCAGATAAAACATGGATTAAATATTCATTAACATGATAATTGCATCACATGAGTTTATTATATAAAAGCACACCAAGATTGTAGCTGCAAGAGTCACAATGTGGTGTTTCTACCTGCTGTGTGTGTTTCTTGCTACAGTTTCTACTGGTGAGTGGATATAGATATCATCATCAGCCCAGTTTTTTAAAAACCCGATGGAGCTTTGCAATTTTAAGTTTTTTGAGAAATTTACCTGTGATTTAGAAATGTCTGCAAGAGGATCTATTAGTAGGTCTACACATTAATAAATGAATTGGAGAAATGTTTTAACATCCCACCTCACAAAGTTGCATGTCTTCACGATACCGGTTTCAAAAGTGTAGTATTACTTCCATCTTCAGTCAAATTCCAACTAATAATAATTAAATGAATCGTGATATCTTCTTACCTCATACTTCTATGTTTTTTTAAACACAGCACTGCAGTATCGGCGACATGTTGTCGTCATCATCAGCTGTTTTCACGTGAAAACAGCTGATGATGACGACGTGTCGCCGATACTGCAGTGCTGTGTTTAAAAAAACATAGAAGTATGAGGTAAGAAGATATCACAATTCATTTAATTATTATTAATTGAACCTCATAATGTTAAAAATTCCCAAATTTAATATGCAAATTCCAACTGTTGAAATTTTGTTGTTAACATCATCTTTTGAACTGCCATCTAATGTTGATTTGTTCTGGACATGTTTCAAAACAATTCTGTTTTATCGTCAGCTTAAGTTTAATGTTGAGGTAAGATGATCAGACTGAAAATAATTTATTATCTTGTTCTCTGTCTTCCTCAACTATTATCTGTATAATTTTTTAAAGAGGTCTTTTGAAAGCAAATGTCAATAAATAAATAGTCAGTAAGGAGAAGAGGAAACATTGCTTTCAAAAGGCCTCTTTAAAACATTATACAAATAATGGTTGAGGAAGACTGAGAACAAGGTAATAATATATAATTTAAAGCCTTATACATAACTATGTAATCAAATATGTATTTGTGGGTTTCCAGAATTTGCTACAGTTACAAAATAATTATTTAAAATACCAGCTACTTCAAAAGGATTTTCTAATATCTGGTGTAAGATAATAATGGGTGAAATTCTAATGGACATGAATGTTTCAGGAACATGTCAATGTGAAATACCAAAACATCACACTGAAATTGGATGTCAACCTGTTCATGATGATGATCCTGAGTGTCCAACTAGATTTGACTGTGGTAAGTATTTGTGCAACAACAACAACAGTAATAATAATAATAATAATAATAATAATAATAATAATAATAATAATAATAATAATAATAATAATAATAATAATAATAATAATAATAATAAACTAAAAATAATAAAATAAAAATAATAAAACTAAAAATAATAAAAATAAAAATAATAAGATTAAAAATAATAAAAATAATGTGGGTCGACCTTTTCGGAGATGGCGGGAGACCATAACGGGCCACTGGGCCTAATACATGAAAGGACGATGATGATGATGATGATAATAAAAATAAAAATAATAAAAATAAAAATAATAAAAAATAAAAAAATAATAAAAAATAATAATAATAATAAAAGTAATAAAAATAAAATAAAAATAATAAAAATAAAAATAATAAAAATAAAAATAATAGAAATAATAAAATAATAATAATAAAAATAAAAATAATAAAAATAAAAATAAAAATAATAAAAATAAAAATAATAAAAATAAAAAAATAATAAAAATAAAAATAATAAAAAATAGAAATAATAAAAAATAATAAATAATAAAAAATATTAAAAAAATAAAAATAATAAAAAAATAATAATGACAACCACAACCACAACAATAACAACAACAATAATAATAATAATAACAATAATAATAATAATAATAATAAATATTTGAGATCCATTTTAGCTGATAAGTATAGGTAGAAAAATACCAGTATGTTGAATTCAGTTCTTTGGAGCAAGAATGTTGTAAATAACAAAAAAAGAGTAATTGATAATCCATTAATTCAAAGAGTAATGTTATATCTTGGACATTAGACAGGTCACTTGCAAGTAAATTGTTGGCTACAGAAATAGACTATTGGCGTAGAACGGCAACAAAATCAAGAATGGATAAAATTAGAAAACAAAGAAGTAGAGAGATGATGAAAGTGAGTAACAATATTCTTGAAGTAATTGAAGAACAAAAGTTGAGATGTGAGACGGTATGAACATGTTAAAAGAATGGGAGAAGACAGAATTTCGAAAAATATTTTGGAATGGAATGCTGAAGTCAGAAGAGGAAGAGGAAAATCACAAGAACAATGTATGGATGCTATCAGAAGGAGTATGAATAGAATGGACTTGATGGAAGAAGATGCAGAAGACAGGAATATTTAGAAAAATAAAATTACTTTAGGTTGAAGGAAAAACTACTGCAGTATAGAAAAAATTCCTAATTAAGTAATAATAATAATAATAATACAATTTTTGGACCAAAGAGACAGGTGAAGAGATAAAGTTACATAACAGTGAGCTGCATATCTTACGTCCATCCATCCATAGTAATTCTGCGCGAGGGCAGATTTTTTACTGCAATCATAACATTTTCATGCTATGCTTTGCAGCTTTACTAAGGAATTGTAGGTGTGGTAGCTTCCCATTGCTTTCCACACCGGTGAAGGATGATGATAAGGATGGTGATGATGGCTGGATGATTTTTGGGGACCGTTGGGCCCTAAGCTTCCTGACATTTGTCTTACACAGGAGCCTGTCCCAAACGGAATCGAACCCGGGCCCGCTGCACTTGAGACTTCTGAGTGATAGTTTTTTTACTTGGATGGGTTACCAGCCCAACTGCAAAACCCCCAACCTGGAGGACCAGAGTTTAATTTCGGAGTTGTCTTTCTCCTAGACAGACTGCCTTAAAAGGCTACAGAGCTCTGTCTGCCCCGAGCATCTGGTTTTATGGCATCAGAAACTCGCCATTCACCCTCCATCTTCAGTAAAAACAGTCCCACCACGTGAAGGTAGATGGAAGGGTTTGGTACAGAGAGGCTATATTTTGCGCTGACTATTTGGTGCATTTTGTAGAGTCTGAGAGCTCATCCTCAGATCTGCCCCAGTCATTCTCTACCCTTTAGGGACCACAAACATATGTTACATATAAATACAAAAAATTACAATAATAGTACATATAGGGGATAATTGGAAAACATTGGACGTATGGAGAGATTATGTCTGCATGGCCATGAATCTATAGGTTTGATAGTGCCAGTGAGTTGATTAGTTAGTTCATAATTAGCTTGAACTATATTTCCTGCTAATCTTGGAGTAGGCCATCTAAAGCAGAGAACATCATATTTCAACATGAAGGAATCATCATAATCGTTCAGGAGACTCTCCTGTTCCGGCCTACATTACAGTTAAATGGACTCTTTCCAACACTTTCTTGGTCATCCCAGATTCCATCTTCCTGTTGCTTTGTAGTCATATACTTGTCTTGGAATGAAAAACGTTGATATCTTCAATACATGGGAATTCCATTAACTTCTATAATCCAACATTTTTTAAAGCAGGGATAAGATCTTAAGGTCATTGCAGATTTAACATTTTCCAATACTGTTATTTTAACACAGTTCCAATAATGGATCATATTATAATATTATAATGATATTGTGAAAAGAAAAATTAATGTCTGAACCAGGAATCGAACCGTGGACCTCTAGTTCCCCAGACTAGTGTGTAGCCCACTACACCATTCTAGATCTGGCACAAACATCAACATTTCTTTCCACATATACATTAATGTCTGGAGAACTAGAGGTCCACGGTTCGATTCCAGGTTCAGATATTAATTTTTCTTTTCACAATATCATTATAATGTCATTGCAGATATCTTCGTTTCTTATTTTACCTATTTTAGAACATTCCTTAATGGATCTTAAAAATTTAATTTGTGCTGACTATATTTTATTTAAATCTCTCTTTTCCAGTGTCCAAGTTTCACTCCCATGTAACAGTGCTGTAATTGCCATAACCTTGTAAAATTTTAAACTTGTATCCATTCTAATCTTCTTTTTTAATGTTCTAGCTGTAATTCTTGTGATTTTGTCAAAGTGCTTATTACTTATATCTTTATCTTTGTCAAGTAATGTGACAATCTTAGTAACTGAAACTATTGTATATCTGGCTTAACTTGGCAAAGAGAGAGATGGAGATATAAGGGTAGATCATTGACTGCTTTCGTCCAGATACAAAAGAAAGAACCCACCCTGTTGTCAGTTTTCATCTTCCCCCTTACCACTACTAACATCTGGTGAAGAAACACCGACAACACTGGTGCGAGTGAGAGAGGTGAGCACAGCTGTCTTTTTCTACAGATTTCTTGCAAAATTAAACCAGACGAACAATAGAGATTTGTTCCAAACATGTTTTGTCATCCAATGGAATTACACTGGTCAACAGTAGTTTTGTTGCCCTTGATATAAGATTAATTTCAGATATATTTATGCTCACAATTCATGAACTATCAATGATTTTGGAAGATTTGCTCTGGTTTTTTTTTAAATCTTTATTTTCATTTTACACTACAAAAATCGGAAAATATAAAAAAAATATAACAGATATATTTATAGTGTCAATTATTTTTTGAAAAATTAGTATGCACTGATGTAAATAGAAAGAAAAATATTGTACTTCAGTGAAATGCCTTTTATAAGATTTTCTTCTACAATTTTTAAAGACCAGCAGTAATCTGCCATCATGTGACAGTCCCATCTACCCTGATACCTTTCCTCCATTACTTTTAGATCCTAGTGAAAGCACACTCCCTGTTCGTCACTATAATTTCCTAAATTATCCGGAAATCTATCCAGGTGACTGTGGAGAAAGTGTAACTTTATACTCATATTTGCTCCCAGAATCTTGAAGCTTATCAACATGTTTTGCACAATTTCTTTATAATTTGGTGCTTTATAGTAACGTAGGAAATTGTCTACTACCAATACAAAACTCTTCCATGCTTCACTTTCCGGAACAGTCATAACTTTGATAAAATTTGCATCTTTCATCAATTGCCGAATTTGAGGACCATCAAATATTCCACCTTTTAACTTTTACATACTGAGCTTAGGAAATTTTCTACAAATGTATTTGAAACATTTCCCTTCCTTGTCCATCGCTATGATGAATTGTTTTATCATATCCAGATGCATGTCGTGAGTACTTTAATTTTGTCAAATAAATGAGATCATGGCCGATGTGTGGAGTGAGGGGTGTGAGAGTGGGGATCATGTGATGTTTGTATGTGCGAAAAAATGCACAGAAATCAAATCATGACTGGAAACATAAATGTTATTAGTAACAAGCTGTTTACTGTTTAAGATATAAGATACGCAAAAATCAAAAACTAGAGCACATTCAGCACTTTCATGAATATATTCGTAAACTGTGCACTTGAAAACATAGAAATTTGCTGAGATATCCAGGGCAACAAAAATTTTTTTTTTCTAGAGCTGTGTTATCAATTGAATTGGATAATTGCTCTTAAAAGCAATTGAAGAAATCATCCCTGATGAATCATTGTTTTTTTTTTAGATCACCTGACTACAAGAAATTCCTCAAAATGTCATTATAAAGGCATATCATATGACCTAGGCGAACAAGTGTATGCAGAAGATATATGTTTGGATGCGTGTACATGCACAGATTATGGCTTTGACTATGGGTGAGTGACATCAGCACATTCTGTACACACCTCAAAAGAAAGTCCATCGTACTTAAAATTTAAAATAAATTTTGTTCACCTCATATCCCACCTTCTAATTATACCGGTTTCAAAACCTAGTCTGTATCATCATCAGTAATTTCATGACTGATGTTCTGTTGTCCAGAAGCCCTGCTACTTACTCCATCTGTTGACCAATGAATCTCCAAATCAAATCAACTTCCCCGGGAATTTGAAAATTAATTAATTTTTCTTTTTTTTTATGTGGATTTTTTTTCCTAACCATGAGCTCTTTTGATTTTTCTATTTGTTTCATTAAACTAGGTTTTTTTTTCAATTAGATGGTTTTCAGAAAAACATCTAATGGAAAGAAAGTTAGTTTTTCAGAAAGAAATATAATTTGAAATATTGCACTAATTTTGTAGAACAAAGTGACAATTAGAAAATTTTTTGCAACTCAGAGATCCCAGGTTCATTTCCTGGCTATATCATAGACTTTTTCATTGAGTATAGACTCTAGAAAGGGATTCATTCAACCTTATGAGTACCTATGGTACTTAATATGAGAAGTAGCAGAATCCAGTTAAGAAAACTAAAACTAAGGTTTAGAGACTTCATCAAACTAACTACATGACTTTCTGCATTGTCTTGTACTTGCTTTTGACATAAATTAATTCAGTTGGTTTTAGTTATGTACCAATTTGAAAAAAAATCAGCTATAATAGCTGGTGAAAATAATATGCTCACCACATGTCACCCTTATACTGGCTGGATGATTGTCCATATTAGTAACATATATGGATGTGAGGCCAGCTGGAAGATGGGGTCAAAGACTTTCTTATGTCTGTCATGCCATGGAGTTTATTTTGGTTATTTCTAGTTGTCATGTCTCAAATTCATTTTATATTTCTAGAGAAGAACAAAGAAATTGCATTCTCTTTCACTTCTTTTCAAGCTTCTGAATTCCTACTCTCCTAGTTACTTGGCGTCTAGATTTGAGAAGTTATCTTTTTACCACAATATTGTCACTAGGTCACAAGATAACAGTCTGCTAACTGGAACCGCTTTCTCACTTCATATGCAGAATCGAGCAACAGCTGCAACGAAAGCCATGTACGATATCCCTAAATTCCAAAGACTATCCCTCTCAACTGCAATGAAACTCTTCAAGCTTAAAGTAATGTCAGCCGCAACATACGGAATCCAGCTAATATGGAATCACTTGACGGTGAAAAACCTTAAGAAACTGGAGAACGTCAAATCAAGGTTTTTCAAAAGAGCACAAGAAATTGTTATGCCTATACAATAGCCCAGGAATCCTTCTTCATCGAGGATATCAGACACTGCTTCAGACTACTGGAAACGCAAGCATACAGAATCGTCATCGAGGAGAGACAGAACAAAGCCGCCGAGATACCGACAGAAATTATGGAAACAGATGCAATGAAAACAGAAACCTGGAAGCAACCGAACTTTGACACATGTACACACGTTTTGCAGCCCATGGATTTCATGGGAATATATGCCTCAACAAAATGTACCATGAACCCAAGGAGGACTGCGTCTGTAAATTATGCAACAATCCATGCCCCAAATATCATCTAGCGAAGTGTAAAAAGAGGACTCTATCACTAAACACTGTAACTATAGACTGGTAAAAAGCAAAATTAAATTTAATGTACACATTGTGTTTAATAAAGTAAAAAAAAAAGATAACAGTCTGCTAACAATCCCTCTTCACAGCACCTATTCTTATTCTACTTCTTTCACAGTAGCCTCTGACTGCTCCTGGAATTCCCTTCTTCAAGATAAAAGGTGTTGCCACACACTTGACACTTATAAGTCACGCTTGTACAACTACTTGTTAAATAATTAATTTTTCTACAGAATTAAATTTATTCTATGTCATTAGTAGGATACGTTTTTTATTATTCTATGTTGTACATTTTACTTTTTGTTCATTAATTTAGAATAAATCAAAATATATTGTAAATATAAATAGGTTGTAAAAGGGAAGATACTAAGGAGGAAGGAGAGCCCCTAATTGCTTTAAATTGTAAGACTTAGAGGAACTGACCTGCACATCTTCCCACCTTCACGTGGCCCAGCTGTTAGTAACCATATAACTTAATATTTAATTTTAGGAAGTGATATTTTGAGGTTATTTTAATTATATTATTTTTAGTCTGATCATCTTACCTCAATATTAATGTTGATTTGTTCTTGGACATGTTTCAAAACAATTCTGTTTTATCGTCAGCTTGTCTAGACTGGTTTGATTTATGTTGCATTATGTTACACACCCTGGATGTCGATGTCAGCTCTATCCTGTGGTTTTAATTTTGAAATACCGACAGAGCGTGACCTTGTTTGGAGGTTCTTTGGCCAACCACAGGATGGAGCTGACATCGACATCCAGGTTGTGCAACATAATGCAACATAAATCAAACCAGTCTGGATAAGCTGACGATAAAACAGAATTGTTTTGAAACATGTCCAAGAACATATCAACATTAATATTGAGGTAAGATGATCAGACTAAAAATAATATAATAACCATATGACTTATACGTATAACTTATGTGGTGAACGGACGGGATGGGCTTATTCACCAATCGCACTGGTCAGCATGGTGAGATATTGACCGATATGGTATTACTTCCACTTCCATACCATATCTCTTTTTTATCTTTCCTATCCAGTCTCTCTGGACTGAACACTTGTTGTTTTCCGACCGCGATGGTATTAGAGTATTAAAGGCTGAGGGAATCATTTCATCTGATCTTTTCTGTCAAATTCTTCCTAAAGGGCAGATCAGGCTCTTAGCTGTAGTGAAAGCAACTGATCTAAGGATGGACACCTGAAAAAACAATCCCTGGTCCTCCAGGTTGGAATGCTAAAAAACCTAATAGAGATAATAACCTGAGGGAAGACAAGGCAGAGGAAGAACTAAAACATCCTGGAGTCAGGGAATATGTTTATACATGAAGAAAAATCATCTACAACCAGGAGATTGGATGGATCGACAAAATTGCATATTAGGAATCGGACGATGTTAAAGACATTAATCAACTGATGATCTATCTTTCTATATTGTAAATAATAATTGTATTACAGATATACGATGTAATTATTTATAATCAATTGAGATGGTGTTTACTTGATGAAAATCCATATTTATTAATTAAATAAAAATAAAACTTAGTTTTATTTGATTTTCATATTTATTAAGATATAATTCAGTGACAGCTGTTTCGGTACACTGTACCTTCTTCAGACATGTTAAAAAATTATGAATTGTGTTATTATAGTACATATCAACTGATCTAAGCAACAACACAACAATAATTTATTTAAATTTTTTAATTTAACAAAGGTGATTCATTCAAATCAAGTTGAGAATTTAACAGTTTATTACTACTTCTTAACTTGATTTGAATGAATCACCTTTGTTAAATTAAAAAAATTAAATAAATTATTGTTGCATTGTTGCTTAGATCAGTTGATATGTACTATAATAACACAATTCATAATTTGTTAACATGTCTGAAGAAGGTACAGTGTACCGAAACAGCTGTCACTGAATTATATCTTAATAAATATGAAAATCAAATAAAACTAAGTTTTATTTTTATTTAATTAGTAATTATTTATGTTTATTATAATTTCGATGAAAGACTAATTAAGAAAATTGTACAGTGTTGAGCCACATGTATTGTTTTTTCAGAGTGAACTGGCACTGCCCCAGTGTTGATTGCAGTCTGGGCACAACCATTGCAGGATATGAATGCTACAAACAGCATAGTTTCGACAGATGTTGTGGTGAAAACTTCTGCTGTAAGTGTTTGACAGGAATTGGATGTGTAAATGGGTAAAAAGTTACTTTTTATATAAATTACTTGGATATTTTTACATTTCACCTCATAAAACATTTGTGATTTTCACTGGACTGGTTTCAGAAGATGTCCCCTCCATCATCAGCTAAACTCTTGACTGTAAAATATTCAATTCATTTATATAATTGACATAGAAAGCCAAAGGTCCTGAGTTCAAACCAAAGTCTGAGTATATATTTTTTCTTCAAATATAAAATATAATTTATCATCATCATCATCATCCATGCAAGTAATAGGCCGTGTGGCCTGTTACGGTCTCAAAGAGTAATTTTCCATCCAGCGCTTTTTTGGACGTCCCAGTGATCTTTTGCCTTGGGAGCAGTAGCGAAGTATGGCTTTTGGAATTCTATGAGACGGCATTCGTTGAAGATAGTGACGTGCATTTCATCACCTCTCCTATCCTCAACCTGCTCGTGGTGCAACCTGATATTACAAATGAGGCTCTGAGGACCGAGTACTGGCGGTATAACCACATCACCTTAATGTAGAGGAAATGCTACATTAGTGGGAACCCCACAATAATACCCCTCTGGGCCAGCAACCCATTGGGCGAAAAAATTTACATTTGCTTTCAAGTCTCAAATCAAGCCTCGGATGAATCAGACAAAATATAACTTATATTCTTCTTCTTCTTCTTCCTTCCTTCCAAGTATTAGGCCAAGGCCTGTTACGATCCTATAGAAAATGTTCCCTCCAGCGTTTGATCCTTCTGGGAAATTCTCGTATAAGACCTGAAAGCATAATGACAGTCCCTTCGATTGGTTGCTGGCCAAAGGAAGGCAAGACCAGTGATGGGGCCGCCATCTGACAGCCTCTGGTCAGGCTTTTTCTGGAGAAGAAAAGAAAATAAAGGAAAGAAGAAATGGAAGAAAGGAAAGACTCCCTAGCCCTCAGATGCCCTAATAGCGTCGGGGTCAAAAAAAACAAGAGTTAACCAAGAGAGGTTAGATAGTAAAGTTAGAAGAGTGCAAAACACAAGTAAGTAGAAGAAATATTTTGCTCAGCTTGGGCACCTTGTGGTCGCCATCCACATATCCCCTAGATGAGGACCCCTGAGGGTATAACTTATATAAATTGATAATTTACCTCATAGTGTTATTTCCCATAGTATATTTTTTTTAAATTAGCTTGTAATCAAAAAGTTATATTTTTGATGTTATTTTCTTAACGTTTCTTTTTTAAAATTTTTTTATGAAAAGTTGTACATTTTCATGATGCCATGAGATATTTAAGCTCCTGATTTACACATTGATTTTTCTCTTACTTATATAATCTCATGCGCTTGGAGTTGAGACCTTCATTCTACACACTTCCTAGCAGCTTCTCATTCAAGAAGACATTTTTTAATGGAACTTTAACATTATCTTTAGGGGTAGTATAGCTTCATTTTCTATGTTATTTTGTTTTTAACATAATCTTTTTTTAACAAAGCTTATATATTTGGTATTTTAATATTAAATTCATGACGTATATTAAAGGACAAATTAATATTTTAAGAGAAAAATTACTAGGATTTGAAGCCAGGGTCTCTGGAATTCTGTTCCAGCATTTTTTCCATTAAGCTATCTAGGCTTTGATGTATGTATATATATATTTTTTTTTACTTATACAATCTCACCAAGTCCACCGCTGTGGTCTCGGGGTAGCATGCTGCCTTGTCACACAGTGGGCCCGGGTTCGATCCCCAGTTGGGACAGTTTTTCTGGGTGAGGTTTTTATCGGGGTTTTTCCTCACCTTTAAGACAAATGTCAGGAAAACTTTAAGGCCCAAACGGTCCCCGAAATCATATGGCCATTGCAATCATCATCATTCATATTCATCTTAGGTTAAGCTTAGGATTAGGGACTCTCCTGGTGCACCATTATCATCATCATCACCCATCATATCATCGGGACAACGTAACCCCGCCTTCCAGGCGTCCCAACCTCAGAAGTGGGTTACAAGTATGCCATGCCAGGAGAGACACCAGGAATGTCGAAAAGACAAACCTGGGGCATTTAAAAAAAAACAATCCCACCAAAAAAAAAGTCTTCCTGAATATGAAAGGAAAAAAAATCATATCAGCAGACAGGTCTCGAAACACATTGTACCATGGTCTCTGATAATAAAATATACATGGAATGATTGAAAGGCACTAGCCCCAGATATGGATGCTTGGAGATTTTACGCTTGCATGACCATGAACCTTTGGGTTCGATAGTGATAGAGAATTAGTTATAATTCCACTTGAAGAATGAAGAGATTATGAAGTGAGGTGAAAAGTTTTTGGTTTTATTGACGTTGTAACTGTGTTTGCAGACGCACCTGATGAAGAACTACCTGTGGTACAGTGTGAATACAACAATGTCACATATCTACATGGACAGCATATTGAAACAGGTGTTCCCTGCGTTAAGTGTATCTGTGAACCTGAATTTGACGGCAAGTATCACCAACAGAGAGGAGTGCAGTGTGTTTTGTGAAGGATTATGTAATTATTTTCCTTCTTCTTCTTCTTCTTCCTTTCATGTGATAGACCTAGTGGTCTGTTACGGTCTCAATCCAACGTTTGAAGGGTCTGCCCAAAGATCTCTTGCCTGGTGGCTGGTAATTTAAGATTTGACATGGTATTCTTTTTCTGCTCATTCTTCTTACATGAGATTTCCAGTTGTTTCTTTATTTTTGTACATATTCCATGACTGATTCTGTTTGTAATTCTTTGAGAATCTCAGAATTCCTTTTATGGTCTGTCCTTGAATAGCCCACAGTACGTCTCATAAATTTCATTTCTGCCGCAGTTAGTCTTTGCTCATCTACACTGCAAATTGTCCAGGCCTCACTGCCGTAACATAATATGGGTCTGCCCAGTGTTTTATAAATTCTAGTTCGTGTGTGTTGCTATACTGTGTTTGGCTTGAAAATATTATTTATAATTCCTGTTACTCTGTTAAATTTTATAAATTTTTGACTAAAATATTTTTCTTCTTCGTATGTAACTTGGCATCCGAGATTGTTAAATGTGTTAGTTTGTTCTAATATTTTATTATTAATAACAATTTTACTGCAAACTGGGTCTTTTCCTAGGACAGTCATGAATTTAGATTTTTCTGTTGAGATTTCCATGTTGTAGTTTATTGCAATTTGGTGAAAAGAGTGGACTGAATTTGCTATAAACACAATGTCATCTGCAAATAATAGTGTGTAAATTATATAATCTATTAAGTGGTATACTGCCATGTGGTTGTAGTCTCCATTCTTTAATAATTGAGTTCATGTATATTATGAAGAGCATTGGTGAAAGACCACATCCTTGTCTAACTCGTTGATTAATTGGTCTCCATTCAGAGATTTTATTTTCAATCTTAACTTGGATGTAATTATCCTTATAAATATCATATATAGCTTTTATCAGTTGGTCTGGGATGCCATCATATTTGAGGATTTCTAATAATTGATTTCTATTTAATTGTTTTCCTTCTATTCTATAAAACAACACTTATTTAGGTACCAAGAGCATTATTATGGTTATTATGTGGGTGACAGGTTACCCTTGGCTTGGTAAGTCATCTTGTCTTGTAAGCCCATGTTTCCCTTAACAGAGATTTAGGCGCTCTCCCTCTATAGGGAAGAATTTGAACCATACTAATTTAGTTACACTTGTTTTCATATAGATGTCATTTGAGTGGTCCGTGATCAGAGTTCTGCCTCATACTGACATCTAGAAAACCAAGGTAGTACTAGGACAGGAAAATATGGTAAATTTTGCTTAGAGGCCTTTCATTCAGGCTTAAGGATGCTTTACGAGCCTGAAAATCTTCAGACTTGGGACCCACGGCTTAAAGTCCCTCTCGGAGGACTTGCTCCTTGGATTTTTCCATCCTAAAAAATCCATCGACCATGGCTGGGTTTGAACCCGCGACCCTCGGGGACCAGAGGCAAGGAGCATAACCACTAGTTCACTGCGGCCGGTAAGTCATACGAGGGCATAATAACTAATAGGACTCTTCTAACTTTACTATCTAACCTCTCTTGTTAACTCTTGTTTTTTCGACCACGATGCTATTAGGGCATCCGAGGGCTAGGGAGTCTTTCCTTTCTTCCATATCTTCTCTCCTTTATTTTCTTTTCTTCTCCACAAAAGCCTGACCAGAGGCTTGTGAGGTGGCAGCCCCATCACTGGTCTTGCCTTCCTTTAGCCAGCAACCAATCGAAGGGACTATTATTATGCTTTCAAGTCTTATACGAGAATTTCCCAGAAGTATCACGCTGGAGGGAAAATTTTCTATGGGATCGTAATAGGCCTTGGCCTAATACATGGAAGGAAGGAAGAAGAAGAAGTTAGAGTCCGGATTTCCATGTAATTACATTTTTTTTTCCTCAGTATGTATCGTTCTGAGAACTTAAAATGTTCACGAATTAGGCTACTATGACCAATATATTCCATGTTCATGTCTTATATTTTTATATATTTGGATTAGTACTACATATTATAAACATAATTACATATTTTTACATATTATGTCAAATATTTAGTTGAATACACCTGTTCATCTGCTTGAGTATCAGTACCTAATTATAAATGTCGTTCTGTGATGTCGAGTGATCATTTTCAAAATTAAAAAAAAATAATTTCTGCTCATTGACAAATAGTAACCCCTCAAAATATCAAAAAAAATTTTTTTGATTAAATTAAATTGATAATAAAAACATCAATAGAAGCCCTACTGGCTTTATAAAGTAGTGTTAAATTCCCAATTAATGTCTTCTTAACTAAGAGGCCGCCATATGCAAAGATAGAAGCAACGGTTTCAAAGCATTTGGCGCGAGGAAATTACAACGTATAAAGCGAAAAATTTGCATCTAGATCACAACTCGCCTCGGTAGCTCAGTTGGTAGAGCATTTGACCCGGAAAGCCAAAGGTCCCGGGTTCGAGTCTCGGTCTAGGCAAAAATTCTTCTCTTCAAATATAATTTATCCTTCAGTGTTAAATTAATAATAAAAACATCAATAGAAGTCCTACTGGCTTTATAAAGTAGTATTAAATTCCCAATTAATGTCTTCTTAACTAAGAGGCCGCCATATGCAAAGATAGAAGCAACGGTTTCAAAGCATTTGGCACGAGGAAATTACAACGTATAAAGCGAAAAATTTGCATCTAGATCACAACTCGCCTCGGTAGCTCAGTTGGTAGAGCATTTGACCCGGAAAGCCAAACGTCCCGGCTTCGAGTCTCGGTCTAGGCAAAAATTCTTCTCTTCAAATATAATTTATCCTTCAGTAAGAAGTGCTAAATTAATAATAAAAACTTTATATAGAGTATTGGAAATATTGCAGGAACACTTGATGGACCTGGGTGCACGACAACTTATGATCGTCACTCGATAGAACTGCATGGCAGCACCTTGATCTCAGCAGGATGTGCTCCTATCTACTATGATATTTCTCCACAATGTCTCTACACTTACATCTGTCGTAAGTACTTCATTCACTTCCCAGGTTTCACACCAGCGGCAAAGTGTGACATTTTGAACAAGGAAACTGCCAGAACCTGTATAATCTAAGATAAATAGTATCATCATGGTGATATAATATTTTGTTTTGTGTTGACAGCTGTCGGAGGTGAATACGTCGTAACACCTGACAACTCGACAGAATCGGGTTAGTAACAAAGTCTCTAGTTGTTTTATTCGACATCAGCACAAAACAAACATTAGTATTTCATTTAAATTCATCGGAGAACATTTTGTTTAAACAACTCACCTCATAGGATTCATGCTTCCATGATACAGCGGTTTCAAACACAGTCATGTTCATCCTCAGCCATAACTCAGATTTATGGCTGAAGATGAACACGACTGTGTTTGAAACTGCGGTATCATGGAAGCATGAATCCTATGAGGTGAGTTTTTAAACAAAATATTCCCCGATGGATTTTAATGACTATTTAACTCATGCCCCAAATGGGAGTCAATGACCAATCACGTTTCAATGATTTCTGTTTTACAACCAATCAGAGTCGTGTTTCACGAAATATTTATCAGTGTTATAATTACCACATTAAAGACAGCTCCTCCTTTTTAATATTCTGAACAGGTCTGACCATTATTTTGCAGTGACTGAGCCCGTGAGAAATACGGCTACCAGATTGTATATATAGTGCATGAATGTCAACACATGCCGCATGCGGGAGTTAATATAAAAACATTTGTAGCAATTTATTATACCACCAAAAAAAGAAACCACTGTTTGCACTTTCTTTAATGTATTTTTCCCAGGTAACAATCCAGAAAAATATAATTGTCATATTTACATCATAAGACATCAGAAATGAATTAATATACAGTTTGGTGTGTTTCATTTTTTCTCCACTAGAGAGCATTCTTACAATATTGCGTTCCTTTGGCAATAAATAGTATGATCTGGTTGCAGTGATAAACAAAAGAAGCAGATGAAGCGTACCTATCGTTTCTCATTTGTTTTCAAAACATCGCCGTTTACATTAAATATATAAATATTTTAAAATAACTACAGTTAAATAATGATTTGTGAATAAACAGCTTAATTTTATTTGTTAAATAGTCCTAACAAATGCCACTCTTGATTTCCAAATTCTCTAGATAAATTGGAAATCACTCGTGGCATTACTTATACCTCATAATGTTTACTTCCCAACACTAATTGAATATATTAATATTTCCATTTTCTAAAATTTATAATGCCATCTGGTGCCAATTTTATGAACTTAGAGATACAATTTTGCTCACCAAGAACTTCTGGGTAATGTACTAATAAATAATACAAAGGATAATGTCCCAGATAGTAAGAAATATAGAACTTGTAAAAGTAGTTTATATATATCCATCCATCCATAGTAATTCTTCCAAAAGGCAGGTCTTTCACTGCAATCATAGCATTTTCATGCTAGGCTTTGCAGCTTTACTAGGGAATTACAGGTATGGAAGCTTCCCGTTGGTTTCCACACTGGTGAAGGAAGATGATAAGAATGATGATGGCCAGATGATTTTCTGCATTCTCAGTATCATCCATATGTGTATCATAAGGATTATATACATTTATTGATGGAATATTTTGAGGAGGCTTGCTGATTTCATTATACTTTCGTTTTTTTCTACGAACTTGTTGGCAGTTTGGATTCTCGTCATTATCAAGAAGTCTCTGTATAGTAATATCATCTTGTGATATATTATAGTCATCTTGTTTTTCATTTAATTGAGGCATGGAGATTGTTTCTGTAATTTTAGGCATATTATTATAACTAACAGACTTATTTACAGTTATGTTATTCCGTTCCTTATGACCTTCATATGTTTTTAAATTGACATTCTTCTTAAATGTAAGATTTATGTCACATAGGCCTATACCAATTTGCGGAAATTCACTTGATATCTTATCATTCATGGTCTCTAGAACTGATTCGCCATATTGTTCAATGTCCCTTCTCGGTCCAGTTAAATTTAAATTAAGTTGCTGTCTTTCAGCCAGATTACTTAAAACTAATACTTACACACGAAATTAATATTATTATCAATATATTGAAAATAAACACTGAACACACTTAAATTATGAAATAATCAATATTTGTAATTCAATTGAAATTCGCGGTTGCAACAAAAAGCACAGCCACCTGGATCTCTCTTTGTTAAATAATAAACCAATTACCTTACACCGTCATCTGTTAGAATCGTATGGAACTCACAGATAATTATAACTCTTTGTTAAATAATAAACAAATAATTTGCAATAAAAAATAATGCTACTATAAATTTAGTTATAAACAACCGTAAGTCTCAAGTTGGATCAAACAGCACACAGTGTGCATAATTTTATTAAAATTGGTTCAGTAGTTTAGGATTCCATCGCGGACAAACAATGTGACATGTAATTTTTATATATTAAGATATAATTATATTATTTTTATTATAATTATATGTTTGTTTACAGATTACAAATGTACATTTGGTGACTTGACATTCAACGTGGGAGAGAAGTTGTTCACTTGGGCAATTAGTGAGTGTGCGGAATGTACATGTTCCACACCAACACTGCTCACTTGTCTGTGGAACACAGAGTGTGGCACACTCTAACAGATATAACAGACACTCAAACCTGTATCTTATGTTTTGTTTAAATATAACCAAGGACATTAATTTGCAGCCATTGTTCTACAGGATGAGCAAATTGTAAACATTTTAAAATAGCAACCTGTTTGTTTATCTTATTTTCCTGGAAGTGTCAACTGTATTATTTAAATAAAATTGTAGACTTTCACGGCAGGTGTCTTGATTCATGTATTTTATGCTTTCGGACTAAATGGCCGTGGACTTGTTTTATTATAGCACTCAACGTTTCGTCTACTACTGCGGTAGACATTCTCAGGAGATTCTGAATGCATTAGACCTCCTAACTCTTCAAATGTCGGCACAACTATAAATAAGGACACGATTTCCAACGCATAGCCAGTCTGCAGCCGAAATTTGAAGAGTTAGGAGGTCAAAGAGCACGCATAATCTCCTGAGGATGTCTACCGCAGTAGTAGACGAAACGTTGAGTGCTAATAAAACAAGACCATGGCCATTTAGCCCGAAATACATAAAATACATGTTTTATTTAATTTTTGTTGTTGTTATGGGAACAGTATATTTGTCTTGTTAACAGAATTTATATGAAGAAAACATGTGTTATTGAAAATGGATTCAAATGGTAAAGAGAAAAAATTATGCCTGAACCGGGAATCAAACCCCGAACCTTCAGCTTTCTGTGCCGATGCTCTTAACCATTGAACTAATTCAGGCTTCCTTCCCATCCAAGCATTCATCTTTCCTTTACCTTATGCTTGGATGGGAAGGAAGCCTGAATCCATATTGGCAGGATGACGTTCACCTCTATGAATTTGAGGCCAGCAGCCAGTTGGTAGGCCTGTCGCGTTATAGATTTTTTAAAGTGTATATGGGAGGATAAGATTCGCTTGGATCTAGATTGTATTTGTGTGGATCTAGGGAACATGAAGCTGATTATAGAAAAACATAGTGAGTTTGATGTAGAAACCCAATGGCCTTTATAGACCTAGAAAAAGTCTTCAACATACTTTATGCTATACTATAGGGGCACTAATGCATTGGTAATATCTATAATTTACGTCAATTCCAATGGTTAGTTTTCGAGAAAATGGCGCTTTTATGATTCACCTCCTGTTATACATGCTGATAATTTTAGTAGCTATAGATACATACTTTATGTTATACTATAGGGGCACTAGTGCATTGTTAATATATAAAAATTAGGTCAATTACAATAGTTAGTTTCCGAGAAAATGGCGTTTTTATGATTCACCTCCTGTTATGCAGGCTGATAATTTTATTAGCTATAGATACATACATTATGTTATACTGTAGGGGCACTAATGCTTTGTTAATATATATAATTTAGGTCAATACCAATGGTTAGTTTCCGAGAAAATGGCGTTTTTATGATTCACCTCCTGTTATACAGGATGATAATTTTAGTAGCTATAGATACATACATTATGTTATACTGTAGGGGCACTAATGCTTTGTTAATATATATAATTTAGGTCAATACCAATGGTTAGTTTCCGAGAAAATGGCGTTTTTATGATTCACCTCCTGTTATACAGGATGATAATTTTAGTAGCTATAGATACATACATTATGTTATACTGTAGGGGCACTAATGCTTTGTTAATATATATAATTTAGGTCAATACCAATGGTTAGTTTCCGAGAAAATGGCGTTTTTATGATTCACCTCCTGTTATACAGGATGATAATTTTAGTAGCTATAGATACATACATTATGTTATACTGTAGGGGCACTAATGCTTTGTTAATATATATAATTTAGGTCAATACCAATGGTTAGTTTCCGAGAAAATGGCGTTTTTATGATTCACCTCCTGTTATACAGGATGATAATTTTAGTAGCTATAGATACATACATTATGTTATACTGTAGGGGCACTAATGCTTTGTTAATATATATAATATTTAGGTCAATACCAATGGTTAGTTTCCGAGAAAATGGCGTTTTTATGATTCACCTCCTGTTATACAGGATGATAATTTTAGTAGCTATAGATACATACATTATGTTATACTGTAGGGGCACTAATGCTTTGTTAATATATATAATTTAGGTCAATACCAATGGTTAGTTTTCCGAGAAAATGGCGTTTTTTATGATTCACCCTCCTGTTATACAGGATGATAATTTTAGTAGCTATAGATACATACATTATGTTATACTGTTAGGGCACTAATGCTTTGTTAATATATATAATTTAGGTCAATACCAATGGTTAGTTTTCTCCGAGAAAATGGCGTTTTTTAGATTCACCTCCTGTTTTACAGGATGATAATTTTAGTAGCTATAGATACATACATTATGTTATACTGTAGGGGCACTAATGCTTTGTTAATATATATAATTTAGGTCAATACCAATGGTTAGTTTCCGAGAAAATGGCGTTTTTTATGATTCACCTCCTGTTATACAGGATGATAAATTTAGTAGCTATAGATACATACATTATGTTATACTGTAGGGGCACTAATGCTTTGTTAATATATATAATTTAGGTCAATACCAATGGTTAGTTTTCCGAGAAAATGGCGTTTTTTATGATTCACCTCCTGTTATACAGGATGATAATTTTAGTAGCTATAGATACATACATTATGTTATACTGTAGGGGCACTAATGCTTTGTTAATATATATAATTTAGGTCAATACCAATGGTTAGTTTCCGAAAAATGGCGTTTTTATGATTCACCTCCTGTTATGCAGGCTGATAATTTTAGTAGCTATAGATACATACATTATGTTATACTGTAGGGGCACTAATGCTTTGTTAATATATATAATTTAGGTCAATACCAATGGTTAGTTTCCGAGAAAATGGCGTTTTTATGATTCACCTCCTGTTATACAGGATGATAATTTTAGTAGCTATAGACACATACATTATGTTATACTGTAGGGGCACTAATGCTTTGTTAATATATATAATTTAGGTCAATACCAATGGTTAGTTTCCGAGAAAATGGCGTTTTTATGATTCACCTCCTGTTATGCAGGCTGATAATTTTAGTAGCTATAGATACATACATTATGTTATACTGTAGGGGCACTAATGCTTTGTTAATATATATAATTTAGGTCAATACCAATGGTTAGTTTCCGAGAAAATGGCGTTTTTATGATTCACCTCCTGTTATACAGGATGATAATTTTAGTAGCTATAGATACATACATTATGTTATACTGTAGGGGCACTAATGCTTTGTTAATATATATAATTTAGGTCAATACCAATGGTTAGTTTCCGAGAAAATGGCGTTTTTATGATTCACCTCCTGTTATGCAGGCTGATAATTTTAGTAGCTATAGATACATACATTATGTTATACTGTAGGGGCACTAATGCTTTGTTAATATATATAATTTAGGTCAATACCAATGGTTAGTTTCCGAGAAAATGGCGTTTTTATGATTCACCTCCTGTTATACAGGATGATAATTTTAGTAGCTATAGATACATACATTATGTTATACTGTAGGGGCACTAATGCTTTGTTAATATATATAATTTAGGTCAATACCAATGGTTAGTTTCCGAGAAAATGGCGTTTTTATGATTCACCTCCTGTTATACAGGATGATAATTTTAGTAGCTATAGATACATAAATTATGTTATACTGTAGGGGCACTAATGCTTTGTTAATATATATAATTTAGGTCAATCACCAATGGTTAGTTTTTCCGAGAAAATGGCGTTTTTTATGATTCCACCTCCTGTTATACAGGATGATAATTTTAGTAGCTATAGATACATACATTATGTTATACTGTAGGGGCACTAATGCTTTGTAATATATATAATTTAGGTCAATACCAATGGTTAGTTTCCGAGAAAATGGCGTTTTTTTTTTATGATCATCACCTCCTGTTATAACAGGATGATAATTTTAGTAGCTATAGATACATACATTATGTTATACTGTAGGGCACTAATTGCTTTGTTAATATATATAATTTAGGTCAATACCAATGGTTAGTTTCCGAGAAAATGGCGTTTTTTTAATGATTCACCCCTCCTTATAACGGCTGATAATTTTAGTAGCTATAGATACATACATGATGTTATAATGTAGGGGCACTAATGCTTTGTTAATATATATAATTTAGGTCAATACCAATGGTTGTTTCGCGAGAAAATGGCGTTTTTATGATTCACCTCCTGTTATACAGGATGATAATTTTAGTAGCTATAGATACATACATTATGTTTATACTGTAGGGGCAACTAATGCTTTGTTAATATATATAATTTAGGTCAATACCAATGGTTAGTTTTTCCGAGAAAATGGCGTTTTTTATGATTCACCTCCTGCTTATACAGGATGATAATTTTAGTAGCTATACAACATAATTATGTTATACGGTAGGGGCACTAATGCTTTTGTTAATATATATAATTTAGGTCAATACCAATGGTAGTTTCCGAGAAAATGGCGTTTTTATGATTCAACCTCCGTTTACAGATGATAAATTTTAGTAGTTAGATACATACATTAGGTGATACTGTAGGGGGCACTAATGCTTTGGTAATATATATAATTTAGGTTCATAACCAATTGTTAGTTTTCCGAGAAAATGGGCGTTTTTTTTAATGATCATCACCTCCTGTTATCAGCGCTTATAATTTTAGTATCTATAGATACAATACTTATGGTATCTAATACTGTAGGGGCACTAATGCTTTTTAATATATATAATTTAGGTCAATAACCAATGGTTAGTTTTCCGAGAAAATGGCGTTTTTTTTATGATTCCTCCTGTTAATAACAGGATGATAATTTAGTAGCTATAGATACATATACATATGTTATAAAACTGTTAGGGCACTAATGCCTTGTTATTATATCTAATTTAGAGGTCAATACCAATGGTTATCTTCCGAAAAATGGCGTTTTTTAATATGATTCCACCCTCCTGTTAGGCAGGCCTGATATTTTAAGGTACTAATAGATCATACATTATGTTATACTGTAGGGCACGAATGCTTTGTTATATATATAATTTAGGTCAATAACAATTGGTTATTTCGCTCGAGAGAAATGGCGTTTTTATGATTCACCCCTTTACAAGATGATAAATTTTAGTAGCATAGATTACATACCTTATGTTATACTGTCAGGGGCACTAATGCTTTGTTAATATATATAATTTTAGAGGTCAATACCAATGGTTAATTTTCGAGAAAATGCCGTTTTTTTATAGTCACCCTCCGGTTATGCAGGCTGATAATTTTAGTAGCTATAGATACAATACTTTATGTTATAACTGTAGGGGCACTACTTCTTTGTTAATATATATAATTTAGGTCAATCCATGTTATTTCCGAAAAATGTCGTTTTTATGATTCACCTCCTGTTATGCAGGCTGATAATTTCAGTAGCTATAGATACATACTTTATGTGTTTATACTAAGGGCACTAGTGCCATTGTTTAATATAAAAATTAGGTCAATTACAATGGTTAGTTTCCGAGAAAATGGGTTTTATATGATTCACCTCTTGTTATAACAGGATGATAATTAGTAGCTTGATTACATCTTTATGTTATACTATAGGGGCACGAGGGCATTGGTAATATATAAAATTAGGTCAATTACAATAGTTAAGTTTCCGAGAAAATGCGTTTTATGATTCACCTCCTCTTTAGCAGGATGATAATTTAAGTAGCTATAGATGCATACATTATGTTATACTGTAGGGCACTAATGTTTGTAAATATATATAATTTTAGGTCATACCAATGGTTAGTTTCCGAGAAAATGGCGTTTTTATGATTCACCTCCTGTTATACAGCATGATAATTTTAGTAGCTATAGATACATACTTTATGCTATACTATAGGGGCACTAATACATTGTTAATGTATATAATTTAGGACAATTCCATTAGTTAGTTTCCGAGGAAATGGCGTTTTTATTGATTCACCTCCTGTTATACAGGATGATAATTTTAGTAGCTATAGATACATACTTTATGTTATACTACAAGGACACTAAAGCTTTGTTAATATATATAATTTAGGTCATACCAATGAATAGTTTCCGAGATAATGGCGTTTTTATGATTCACCTCGTGTTATACAGAGTGATAATTTTAGTAGCTATAGATACATACTTTATGCTAAACTATAGGGGCACTAATTCATTGTTAATATATATATAATTTAGGTCAAATTCAATAGTTAGTTTCCGAGAAAATGGCGTTTTTATGATTCACCTCCTGTTATAACAGGGTGATAATTTTAGTAGCTATAGATACAATACTTTAATGCTATACCATAGGGGCACTAATACGTTTGTTAATATATATAATTTAGGACAATTCCATTAGTTAGTTTCCGAGAAAATGGCGTTTTTATGATTCACCTCCTGTTATACAGAGTGACAATTTGAGTATAGCTATAGATGCATACATTATGTTATACTATAGGGGCACAATGCTTTGTTATATATATAATTTAAGGTCATTGCCAATGTTAGTTTTCCTAGAAATATGGCGTTTTTTTTGATTAACCCCCTCCTGTTATAACAGCATGATAATTTTAGTAGCTATAGATACATACTATATGCTGTTCTATAGGGGCATTAATCCATTGTTAATATATATAATTTAGGTTAATTCCAATAGTTAGTTTCCAAGAAAATGGCGTTTTTATTGATTCGCCTCCTGTTATACAGGATGATAATTTTAGTAGCTATAGCTACATACTTTATGTTATACTACAAGGACACTAAAGCTTTGTTAATATATATATAATTTAGGACAATACCAATATTTAGTTTCAGAGAAAACGGCGTTTTTATGATTCAACTCCTGTTATACAGAATAATAATTTTAGTAGCTATAGATACATACTTTATGTTATACTATAGGGGCGCTAATGCTTTGTTAATATACATAATATAGTTCAGTTCCAATAGTTAGTTTCTGAGTAAATGGCGTTTTTATGATTCACATCCTGTTATACAGGGTGATAATTTTAGTAGATATGGCCTATAAATACATGATTTATGTTATAATATAGGGGCACTAATGCTTTGTTAATATATATTATTTAGGTTAATTCCAATAGTTAGTTTCCGAGAAAATGGCGTTTTTATGATTCACCTCCTGTTATACAGAATGATAATTTTAGTAGCTATAGATACATACTTTATGTTATACTATAGGGGCACTAATGCATTGTTAATATGTATAATTTAGCTCAATTCCAACAGTTAGTTTCCAAGAAAATGGCGTTTCGATGATTCACCTTCTGTTATACAGGATGATTATTTTAGTAGCTACACATGCAAACTTTATGTTATACTATAGGGGACTAATGCAATGTTAATATATATAATTTAGGTCAATTTCAATACTTAGTTTCCGAAAAAATGGAGTTTATGTGATTCACCTCCTGTTATACAGGATGATAATTTAATACCTCTAGATACATACTTTATGTTTTACTATAGGGGCACTAATGCTTTGTTAATATATACAATTTAGGTCAATTCCAATGTTTAGTTTCTGAGAAAATGGCGTTTTTATAATTCAACTTGTGTTATACAGGATGATAATTTTAGTAGCTATAGATACATACTTTATGTTATACTATAGGGGCACAAATGCACTGTTAATATACATAATTTAGTTCAATTCCAATGGTTAGTTTCCAAGAAAATGGCGTTTTTATGATTCAACTTCTGTTATACAGGCTGAAAATTTTAGTAGCTATAGACACATACTTTATGTTATACTATAGGGGCAAAAATTCACTGTTAATATATATAATTTAGTTCAATTCCAATGGTTAGTTTCCAAGAAAATGGCGTTTTTATGATTCACCATCTGCTGTACAGAATGATAATTTTAGTGGCTATAGATACATACTTTATGTTACACTATAGGGCACTAATTCATTGTTAATATATATAATTTAGGTCATTTCCAATAAATACTTTTCCGAGAAAATGGCGTTTTTATGATTCACCTTCTGTTATACAGCATGATAATTTTAGTAGCTATACATACATACTTTATGTTATACTATAGGGGCACTAATGCATTGTTAATATATATAATTTACGTCAATTCCAATGGTTAGTTTCCGAGAAAATGGCGTTTTTATGATTCACCACCTGTTATACAGGTTGATAAATTCAGTAGCTATAGATACATACTTCGTGTTATACTATAGGGGCACAAATTCACTGTTAATATATATAATTTAGTTCATTTCCAATGGTTAGTTTCCAAGAAAATGGCGTTTTTATGATTCAACTTTTGTTATACAGGCTGAAAATTTTAGTAGCTATAGACACATACTTTATGTCATACTATAGGGGCACAAATTCTTCTTCTTTTTCTTCCTTCCAAGTATTAGGCCAAGGCCTGTTACGATTCTATAGAAAATTTTCCCTTATGGGAAATTCTCATATAAGACTTGAAAGCATAATAATAGTCCATTCGATTGGTTGCTGGCCAAAGGAAGGCAAGACCAGGATGGGGCTGCCATCTTACAGCCTCTGGTCAGGCTTTTCTGGAGAAGAAAAGAAAATGAAGGAAAGACGAAATGGAAAAAAGGAAGGACTCCCTAGCCCTCGGATGCCCTAATAGCATTGGGGTCGAAAAAACAAGAGTTAACCAAGAGAGATTAGATAGTAAAGTTAAAAGAGTGAAAAACACAAGTAAGTGGAAGAAATGTTTTGCACAGCTTGGGCACCTTGTGGTCGCCATCCACATATCCCCTAGATGAGCACCCCTGAGGTTGGGGCACATTGTTAATATATATAATTTAGTTCAATTCCAATGGTTAATTTCCAAGAAAATGGCGTTTTTATGATTCACCATCTGCTGTACAGAATGATAATTTTAGTAGCTATAGATACATACTTTATGTTATACTATAGGGCACTAATTCATTGTTAATATATATAATTTAGGTCATTTCCAATAAATAGTTACCGAGAAAATGGCGTTTTTATGATTCACTTCCTGTTATACAGGATGATAATTTTAGTAGCTATGGATACATATCTTATGTTATACAATAGGGGCACAAATGCATTGTTAATACGTATAATTTAGGTCAATTCCAACTGTTAGTTTCCAAGAAAACGGCGTTTCTATGATTCACCTTCTGTTATACAGCATAATAATTATAGTAGCTATACATGCATACTTTATGTTATACTATAGGGGCACTAATGCATTGTTAATATATATAATTTACGTCAATTCCAATGGTTAGTTTCCGAGAAAATGGCATTTTTATGATTCACCTTCTGTTATACAGCATGATAATTTTAGTAGCTATACATACATACTTTATGTTATACTATAGGGGCACTAATGCTTTGTTAATATATATAATTTAGGTCAATACCAATGGTTAGTTTCCGAGAAAATGGCGTTTTTATGATTCACCTCCTGTTATGCAGGCTGATAATTTTAGTACCTGTAGATACATACTTTATGTTATACTTTAGGGACACTAATGCATTGATAATATATGTAATTTAGGTGAATTCCAATGGTTATTTTCCAAGAATATGGCGTTTCTATGATTCACCTCCTGTTATAGAGGACGATAATTTTAGTAGCTATAGATACATACTTTATGTTATACTATAGGGGCACTAATGCATTGTTAATATATATAATTTACGTCAATTCCAATGGTTAGTTTCCGAGAAAATGGCATTTTTATGATTCACCATCTGTTATACAGCATGATAATTTTAGTAGCTATACATACTTACTTTATGTTATACTATAGCGGCACTAATGCATTGTTAATATATATAATTTACGTCAATTCCAATGGTTAGTTTCCGAGAAAATGGTATTTTTATGATTCACCATCTGTTATACAGCATGATAATAATTTAGTAGCTATACATACACTACTTTATGTTATACTATAGGGGCACTAATGCATTGTTAATATATATATAATTTAACGTCCAATTCCAATGGTTTAGTTTCCGAGAAAATGGCATTTTTATGATTCACCATCTGTATACAGCATTGATAATTTAGTAGCTATACATACATACTTTATGTTATACTATAGGGGCACTAATGCATTGTTAATATATATAATTTACGTCAATTCCAATTGGTTAGTTTCCGGAGAGAAATGGCATTTTTATGATTCACCTTCTGTTATACAGCATGATAATTTTAGTAGCTATACATACATACTTTATGTTATACTATAGGGGCACTAATGCATTGTTAATATATATAATTTACGTCAATTCCAATGGTTAGTTTCCGAGAAAAATGGCATTTTTATGATTTCACCATCTGTTATACAGCATGATAATTTTAGTAGCTATACATACATACTTTATGTTATACTATAGCGGCACTAATGCATTGTTAATATATATAATTTACGTCAATTCCAATGGTTAGTTTCCGAGAAAATGGCAATTTTTATGATTCACCAATCTGTTATACAGCATGATAATTTTAGTAGCTATACATACATACTTTATGTTATACTATAGGGGCAACTAATGCATTGTTAATATATATAATTTACGGTCAAATTCCAATGGTTAGTTTCCGAGAAAATGGCAATTTTTATGAATTCACCATCTGTTATACAGCATGATAATTTTAGTAGCTATACATACATACTTTATGTTATACTAATAGGGCACTAATGCATTGTTAATATATATAATTTAACGTCAATTCCAATTGGTTAGTTTCCGAGAAAATGGCATTTTTATGATTCACCATCTGTTATACAGCATGATAATTTTAGTAGCTATACATACATACTTTCTGTGATATAGGCGGCACTAATGCATTGTTAATATTATATAATTTAAGTTAACGAAGTCAATTTCCATGGTTTAGTTTCCGAGAAAATGGCATTTTTAGTGATTCACCATCTGTTATACAGCATGATAAATGTTAAGAGCTAATACATACATACTTTATGGTTATACTATAATATGGGGCACTAATGCATTGTTAATATATATAATTTAGTTTTACGGAACGTCAATTCCCATGGGTTAGTTTTTCCGAAAAAATGGCATTTTTCTGATTCACCATCTGTTATAACAGCAGGATAATTTTAGTTAGCTAATACATACATACTTTAGGTTATACTATAGGGGCACTAAGGCATTGTTAATATATATAATTTACACGGTCAATTATTCCAATGGTTAGTTTCCGAGAAAATGGCATTTTTATGATTCACCATCTGTTATACAGCGTGATAATTTTAGTAGCTATACATACATACTTTATGTTATACTATAGGGGCACTAATGCATTGTTAATATATATAATTTACGTCAATTCCAATGGTTAGTTTCCGAGAAAATGGCATTTTTATGATTCACCATCTGTTATACAGCATGATAATTTTAGTAGCTATACATACATACTTTATGTTATACTATAGGGGCACTAATGCATTGTTAATATATATAATTTACGTCAATTCCAATGGTTAGTTTCCGAGAAAATGGCATTTTTATGATTCACCTTCTGTTATACAGCATGATAATTTTAGTAGCTATACATACATACTTTATGTTATACTATAGGGGCACTAATGCATTGTTAATATATATAATTTACGTCAATTCCAATGGTTAGTTTCCGAGAAAATGGCATTTTTATGATTCACCATCTGTTATACAGCATGATAATTTTAGTAGCTATACATACATACTTTATGTTATACTATAGGGGCACTAATGCATTGTTAATATATATAATTTACGTCAATCCCAATGGTTAGTTTCCGAGAAAATGGCATTTTTATGATTCACCATCTGTTATACAGCATGATAATTTTAGTAGCTATACATGCATACTTTATGTTATACTGTAGGGGCACTAATGCTTTGTTAATATATATAATTTAGGACAATTTAAATACTTAGTTTCCGAAAAAATGGCGTTTTTATGATTCACCTCCTGTTATACAGGATGATAATTTTAGTTGCTATAGATACATACTTGTTATACTATAGGGGCACTAATGCTTTGTTAATATATAAAATTTAGGTCAATTCCAATGTTTAGTTTCTGAGAAAATGGCGTTTTTATAATTCAACTTGTGTTATACAGGATGATAATTTTAGTAGCTATAGATACATACTTTATGTTGTACTATAGGGGCACTAATGCATTGATAATATATATAATTTAGGTGAAATTGAATGGTTATTTTCCGAGAAAATGGCGTTTTTATGATTCACCATCTGTTATACAGCATGATAATTTTAGTAGCTATACATGCATACTTTATGTTATACTATAGGGGCACTAATGCATTGTTAATATATACAATTTACGTCAATCCCAATGGTTAGTTTCCGAGAAAATGGCATTTTTATGATTCACCATCTGTTATACAGCATGATAATTTTAGTAGCTATACATGCATACTTTATGTTATACTGTAGGGGCACTAATGCTTTGTTAATATATATAATTTAGGACAATTTAAATACTTAGTTTCCGAAAAAATGGCGTTTTTATGATTCACCTCCTGTTATACAGGATGATAATTTTAGTTGCTATAGATACATACTTTGTTATACTATAGGGGCACTAATGCTTTGTTAATATATAAAATTTAGGTCAATTCCAATGTTTAGTTTCTGAGAAAATGGCGTTTTTATAATTCAACTTGTGTTATACAGGATGATAATTTTAGTAGCTATAGATACATACTTTATGTTATACTATAGGGGCACTAATGCATTGATAATATATATAATTTAGGTGAAATTGAATGGTTATTTTCCGAGAAAATGGCGTTTTTATGATTCACCATCTGTTATACAGCATGATAATTTTAGTAGCTATACATGCATACTTTATGTTATACTGTAGGGGCACTAATGCTTTGTTAATATATATAATTTAGGACAATTTAAATACTTAGTTTCCGAAAAAATGGCGTTTTTATGATTCACCTCCTGTTATACAGGATGATAATTTTAGTTGCTATAGATACATACTTTGTTATACTATAGGGGCACTAATGCTTTGTTAATATATAAAATTTAGGTCAATTCCAATGTTTAGTTTCTGAGAAAATGGCGTTTTTATAATTCAACTTGTGTTATACAGGATGATAATTTTAGTAGCTATAGATACATACTTTATGTTATGCTATAGGGGCACTAATGCATTGATAATATATATAATTTAGGTGAAATTGAATGGTTATTTTCCGAGAAAATGGCGTTTTTATGATTCACCATCTGTTATACAGAATGATAATTTTAGTTGCTATACATACATACTTTATGTTATACTATAGGGGCACTAATGCATTGTTAATATATACAATTTAGGTCAATTCCAAAGTTTAGTTTCTGAGAAAATGGCGTTTTTATAATTCAACTTGTGTTATACAGGATGATAATTTTAGTAGCTATAGATACATACTTTATGTTATACTATAGGGGCACTAATGCATTGTTAATATATATAATTTAGATCAATTCCAATGTTTAGTTTCTGAGAAAATGGCGTTTTTATAATTCAACTTCTGTTATACAGGATGATAATTTTAGTAGCTATAGATACATACTTTATGTTATACTATAGGGGAACTAATACATTGTTAATATATATAATTTAGGTCATTTAGAGTAGTTAGTTTCTGAGGAAATGACGTTTTTATAATTCAACTTGTGTTATACAGGATGATAATTTTAGTAGCTATACATACATACTTTATGTTATACTATAGGGGCACTAATGCTTTGTTAATATATAAAATTTAGGTCAATTCCAATGTTTAGTTTCTGAGAAAATGGCGTTTTTATAATTCAACTTGTGTTATACAGGATGATAATTTTAGTAGCTATAGATACATACTTTATGTTATACTATAGGGGCACTAATGCATTGATAATATATATAATTTAGGTGAAATTGAATGGTTATTTTCCGAGAAAATGGCGTTTTTATGATTCACCATCTGTTATACAGAATGATAATTTTAGTAGCTATAGATACATACTTTATGTTATACTATAGGGGCACTAATGCATTGTTAATATATATAATTTAGATCAATTCCAATGTTTAGTTTCTGAGAAAATGGCGTTTTTATAATTCAACTTCTGTTATACAGGATGATAATTTTAGTGGCTATATATACATACTTTATGTTATACTATAGGGGCACTAATACATTGTTAATATATATAATTTAGATCAATTCCAATTTTTAGTTTATGAGAAAATGGCGTTTTTATAATTCAACTTCTGTTATACAGGATGATAATTTTAGTGGCTATATATACATACTTTATGTTATACTATAGGGGCACTAATACATTGTTAATATATATAATTTAGATCAATTCCAATTTTTAGTTTATGAGAAAATGGCGTTTTTATAATTCATCTTCTGTTATACAGAATGATAATTTTAGTGGCTATATATACATACTTTATGTTATACTACGGGGGTACTAATGCACTGTTAATATATATAATTTAGATCAATTCCAATGTTTAGTTTCTGAGAAAATGGCGTTTTTATAATTCATCTTCTGTTATACAGGATGATAATTTTAGTGGCTATATATACATACTTTATGTTATACTATAGGGGCACTAATACATTGTTAATATGTATAATTTAGGTCAATTCCAATGGTTAGTTTCGGTGAAAATGGCGTTTTTATGATTCACCTTCTGTTATACAGGATGATAACTTTATTAGCTATAGATACATACTTTATGTTATACTATAGGGGCACTAATGTATTGTTAAAATATATAATCTAGGTCATTTCCAATGGTTAGTTTCCGAGAAAATGGCGTACTGACCGCTAGCCCATGAGGATGGTCATTTTTTGCATATTTTATTATTTATTTATTTTGAAGAAGAAAAGGATGTAAATGCAAAAATATCTAAATTTTTAAGAATTTTTAGGATTAATAAATTCTATCTTCAAGCCACAGCTAGTAGTCCAAAAACATTCAAGACTAAAAGTGCATAAAACGCTGGCTCTTCCAACTCCTTTGTATGGTAGCTAAGTTTGGACGTTGAAACAGAAGGATATACAGAGACTTAGATCTGCTGAAATGAGATACCTTCGGAGGACTTCAGGATACACACTACAAGATCACAAAAAATGAAGACATCTTAGAAGAATTACACATGGAACCTTTAGAAAACAAAATTTCTGATTATGAGTCAAGAAGGATGCAACATGTTCATCGAATGGAAGATCATAGGATACCCAAACAAATTTTAAGATATCAACCTGCAGGAAGAAGAAGACTTTTGGATGGTGTTTCTCTTGAGGCCGAAACAGGTCAACAAATTGCCTAAATTCGTGAATGTGCTATGAAGATGATGATGATATTATTTATTTATTTATTTTTGGCGACTCGTAAGAAGTGAGGATTTGAAGAAAAAAAAACTTTTAAATAATTTTTTCATGAATACAACCAGAATGGAATTCGCTGAGCATAGCATTTTATTGAGTGATGATGAAGAAAGCATTGGCAAATATTGTTGTGTAATCTATTTTGGTTTGACAAGTTTATTTTTTGTTGAAATCGCAGAATCAAGTTTGGAAATTCCATAAAATGTGCTGAAAAGGTAAACTTACAACTGTTTATTATTACGAACAGTGACGTAATTTTGCTATCTCATCAGAATAAAAATGCTTAAGCTATCCGGTAAACACATGTTAATACGATAGCTGTCAAGCAACAATGAAGACGTTTCTTTTTTCGCTGTTCCTGTGCATCGCCAAGGCCGCTGCTGGTAAGTAATCACAGATTTATTACTATTAGTGGTCGCCCAGCGGTCGACATTCGACCAGAATTCATTAAATTTTTAGATTTGTCACAAATACCTCATCACGCATTAATTTACGATTTATTTTAAAAATACGAACGATAGGAAATATGCTGTATAGCTTGGCTAAGCGTCATTTGACATTTATATACTATTCATACTATTTAAATTTGCATTTGGCCTATTATTATGTGTACGGGAACATATATCCCTTCTCCTTTGTCTCTCACTCCGACACATTAATGTTCTATGTCGAGGCATAATGGAAATAAAAAGAAATGTAATGAAATTACTGAAACGAGATTGGACAGGGTTTAATTTAAATTTAGGCCTATATAATAAAGTGTCCAGATTATAATAGGACAAGATAAAGAAGATACAGAATATATGATCAGAAAGTTCGATGCATTTGAGGTAGGTGGACTGAAGATAAATTATATTAAAACAGAATATATGGTAATCGGAGGAAATTCAGAAGACCTACAAATAAATAATATGATAATTAAACGTGTTGAAGATTTTAAATATCTTGGATCTATAACAGATAAATCTGGTACTTGTGAAAAATATATTAACAGAGTAAATTGTGCAAGGAAGGCGATTAGATCCCTGAATGGTCTTTTATGGAATAGAAATTTGACCAGAAAAAACAAGAAAAGAGATTATACAGACAATAATAGAAAGTATACTTACATATGGATCAGAAAGCTGGACAATAAATGAAAGGATGCAGAAAATAATCTTGGCGACAGAAATGGATGGATTACGGAGAAGTATGAGAATATCCAGGCTACAACATATTCGAAATACATATATCAGACAAGAAATGGATGCACAAGAAACTGTTATCGATAGGATAACAAAGAGAGCTCTACAGTGGTATGGGCATGTAAAACGGATGTCGGAAGACCAGTGGCCTAAACAGGTGTTGGATTGCATGGTACCAGGCAGAAGGAAGAGGGGAGAAGTAGAAGAGCATGGTATGAGGGAATATATGATGCCATGATGAAGAGGGGTATGGAAGATGGACAATGGGAAGATAGGAATCTCTGGAAAGCAGGAATCAAAGGCAAACTGCTGTAAAGTGGAAAGCCTGTATTAATTAATGAATAATAAAATGTACCCACTTTTTTAAACCACTAATAATAAATACGCGAGAGTAAGTCAATTCACATTGCTGCTGCACAATTTTCTTTTGCAACAATGCACTTTCAGTATGAACGTAAACAAATGAGTAATACACATAAATTCCTTAGATACAATTCATTTTATTTTGTTTAATTAAATTTATTTGTAACATATATTATACATAAATTTTATTTTTCTGCACTCCTTCTCTATATGAACTTTAATTATGCCAAATATCACACCTCTGTGCACGCAATGTGCTTAAAAAGGGGTACAAAGTTTTTTCTTTGCGTATTAATATATAGATTTCACGTTATGTACAAGATATCATATCGTCGGTTTGGAAGAAGACTGTCACAACTCAAAATAATTCATTTTTATGTTTTCACAATGAAACGACTGCAATTTGTCTATATTTTTATGTGGAAGAGAGTTACAAGTTGTAATTCTTGCTGTGCCTGCTAAATGACGGAAGTGACGGTAGGCTATATGTTTTTGACAAGTCGACAACTTTATTCTGAGCAAGAGAGTCACATGTCAGTTGTGTTTCTATTGTTGCCGACTTAAAAAAAACTTGTTATAATAATAATAATAATAATAATAATAATAATAATAATAATAATAATAATAATAATAATAATAATAATAATAATAATAATAATAATAATAATAATAATAATATGCTTTATTTCATTCTGGCAGAGTTAAGACTATAAGGCCTTCTCTTCCACTCAACCAGCACAAATACAAATTAATATTTGACAAATATAGATATTCACTATACTAATTATAAACAGTTTAAGATATATTAAATGTAGCAATGTAAATTTCATGTACAAACAACATTTTATACGATAATAACAATAATACTTAGGATAATAATAATAATAATAATAATAATAATAATATAATATAATAATGATAATAATAATAATAGTATAAATATGATAAATTATACGAGAAACACCAATTAATGTATATGTATATATATATATATATATATATATATATATATATCTTACACTGGGTAATGATGAAGTCGAGGTTAGAGCTAATATAAATTTAGATTTCTTTTAAAAGTTGCCAATGTCCGGCACCCCCTTATTTCTTGTGGTAGGGAATTCCAGTTTCGAGAAGTGAAGATGGTAGCATTGATTAAAAAATTCTTCTTCATGATCATCATCCAAGGATTAAGCCTGTTGGCTTGTTTTGCTTTCACGAAAGCTAGAATTGTTAAAATTGTTCAGACCATCTTCTGTGTAGGCGTCCAACTTTCTCCTTCCGTGTGGTTTATAATTCAGCAATAATTTTGAAAAACTTTCTTCTGGCATTCTATCAACATGTTCTATTAAAAAAAAATCTTGACTATTGAATCCATCCATCCATCCATAGTAATTCTGCCCGAAGGCAGGTCCTTCACTGCAATCATAGCATTTTCATGCTATGCTTGCAGCTTTACTAGGGAATTGTAGGTGTGGTAGCTTCCCGTTACTTTTCACACCGGTGAAGGATGATGATGATGATGATGATGATGACGGCCATATGATTTTGGGAACCGTTTGGGCCTTAAAGTTTTCCTGACATTTGTCTTACAGGTGAGGAAAAACCCCGATAAAAACCTCACCCAGAAAAACTGCCCCGACCGGGGATCGAACCCGGGCCCGCTGCGTGACAAGGCAGCACGCTACCTCGAGACCACAGCGGTGGACATGACTATTGAATAGCGTCTTTAAATAAAACAATAACAGCAAGAAATGAAAAGTGAAGTCCTTCCCATAAGCTAAATGAATTCCTCAGCAAATCTAATTGATGGTCCGATTTTGTTAGTTTGCGGAATATATCTTTCTTTTGTTAATTAATTATGTAATATTCAGTTTCGGTTGCGAGAAAAAGGACTAAGGCCGATATTCAAGAATCAAGCTCTCTATGCCATGCCATTTCCGTCTTCCGTTCATCTTTAAATGTGTTCCCGGATTTTTAAAAAATAAATAGCACATGATGTTGAATAAGAGTGAGCCAGTTAGAGAAGGTTCTGCATCACCCACATAGTTAACCACGGAGAGACGGGCTGCTGCTGATGGTGACGATGTCTTGGCACCGTCCAGTGCTCTGCATAGTGTTACCCACTGAGTAATCTTGGCAGTCAAATTCCTTCATGGCTATCGATATAGGGTTGTGGTTCATTTAACCCTAGCCTAATGGTAGTAAGATGGTTTCTTTTTTGAGTCTATGTATCGGGATGATAAATTGTGGATATATCCACATAGTATTATGGCATCAAGTTGCCCTGAATTAGTGCAAAATTTGCCACCATATTGCTATGCGAATATCTGGTACAATTTATTTAGTGACTCACATTAATTTTAACCTATATTAAATAGGTTAAAGGTTTTATGCATGAAGAGGAATCTCTCCATGGGGGTGGATAATTCAGTCAATATTGGCTGCACACGCTGGAGATAATCCTCAGCATGCTGGCCCTGGCTTGAACATTGTTGTTCTCCATTTTGGTTTGGGAAGAGATGCCAGTTTGTATGGCTTGGGGGAAAGAAACATTAGGATGGGCTTTCACCGAAGTGAAAGTCCTAGGTTGGGTTATTTTTGGTTTAGTTGGGATGGGTTTGGTTACCCTGCTATAATTTTCCAGCGCCGCCTGGAATGCAGGGCAGCCACGATAGGATGCTGGGTGTCCATTCGCCCCGCAATTTGCACACTTTAGCAAATTTGGGTCTCTCTGTGCAGAGGCCTTGATGGCACAGTCCTTATGTTCATGAGCCCCGGCACAGATTACGCAACGTGGCGTCCGGCAGCATGCAGGAAAGGTATGGTTAAAAAGGACTGACACCTAAAACATTGTTTAAGGCCAGACCTTGGTTTGTATGGTTCGATTGATACTACACAATATAAGAGCCGCTTCAGATTGAAAATTTCGTGAGCCTCAGCTGTCCGCTCAAGGTCCAAAATGAAAATTGGTAATGTTTTGTCTAAATGTTCTCTTTTGGCAGTAATTTGCTTGATACTTTTTAGAGTAAATCCTCTCTCCGCGGAAAGTTTGGTTCTTGAATACCGGCCTTAGTGTAGGGCATATTACACACATCATTACCTTATTATTTATCACACCGCTTCACTAAACTCTCTGATACACATAAATTAGATACCCGATCCCTTGAGCGGTGTCCTTTATATCGCTCCTCATCATACTACCTATTATTCAAAATCTTTTACAATTTCTCTTGCTAGAACACGGAATTCCCTTCCACCCTATGTCATAGACTGCCAAACTTTACCATCTTTCAGAAACAAATTGAAAATAAAATTATTAACAGAAACAACTCACTCATATTACTTTTTAAAAATTAATAACGTGTTTTTTTCATTATTTAATAAAAATAGTTTTAAGATTTGTTAATATATTTACCTAATGCCTTGTATAATAAGCGATAAATTTATTCATTGTAGTTTATTACTTTCTTTGTATTTTTTCTTTCTTTTCTTTTTATGTATAGTAGATTCGAGCTGTTATTCCTTTCTGTATTCATTCTATCATTAATTTAATTTTAATTGTATTTAATTTTATTGTATTATTAGACATTATTTTCATTATTATTCAATTTGACAGATAATTAATTGTTTAGTTTGACTATTATTGTAATTTTTTTTGTATTTATATGTAACATATGTTTGTCCTGGTGAGTGGAAGAGAAGGCCACATGGTCTTAACTCCACCAGGCTAAATAAATCTATTCTATTCTATAACACACCTGTATAAATATATGAAATGCATTTCATGTTATTACAGATACCGAACCATGTTCAATTCCGAAAATTTACACCGAAATTGGCTGCAAACCTATTTACGCGAGAGGTCAGCCTAACTGCCCAATAAGCTTTGACTGTGGTAAGTTATTATCATTATGTATATATATTTCCGGTTTTAACAATATTGATACATTTTTTCTGGCACCAATGATTTGTCTTCAATTTCGCTTTATAATTGTTCTCCATTCGTCTCTATTATAACACATATCTTCCTCTATTTCCCAGTCCTTCAAAGTTTCTCTAATCCCTTGGATTCACGTGAGATTTGGTCGTCCTTTCCTTCTCGTTCCTGATGGTGTCCATTCCATTATTTTTTTTTGTAATCTTTCATCCTCCATTCGCCTAATATGCCCGTACCATTTCAATTGCTTTTCTTGTTCACATTCTAAAATTGAGTTTTGTACATTATGTTCTCTTTTGTAATTTCATTTTTAATTTTCTCTCTCCTTGATATCCTAGCAGATCTTCTCCAATAGTCCATTTCTGCTAACCATTAGTTTTCGTTTCATCTTATAATTGAGTTATTATTATTATTATTATTCATCCGGTATCATGGCAGCTGCCGTCGTCTTCCGGAAATCAAACGCCATTCCTCTCTGTCCATCCATTGATCTTCCTCAATTCCTCTGATATTCATAGCTGCTTGTGCCCCTTCTATCCAAGTTTTCTTCGGTCTTCCTCTCTTCCTCCTTTCCATTGGGATCCATTCCATAACAATTTTTGGCAATCTTTGCTCTGGCATTGTTTTGACATGGCCATACCACTGTAATCTTTTCTTTTATATAATGTCTATGATGTCCGGCTCCTCTTGTACACCCATAATTTCCCTTATTTCTTTATTTCGTATTCTATCCATTCTAGATTTTCCAGCTGATCGTCTTAAAACATCCATTTCTGTACTTAAAATTCTTTTCATTTCCCTCGTAGGAATTTGCCAGACTTCAGGACCATATGTTAAAATGCTCTGAATTATGGTTTGATATATTTGTAATTTTCTATTTTTTGTAATATTTTTGCTCCACCAAACAGAGTTTAAAGCATTTATTGCTTGTTTTGTTTGCGCGATTCTATTTTTAATTTCCACTGTATATTATTATTATTATTATTATTATTATTATTATTATTATTATTATTATTATTATTATTAGTATTATTACCTTTAAAATCAGAGAAATAATGGATGTTCAAAAATGTTCTGCGTGTTATTGAAGAAAGGCGACTAAAATGGTTTCGCCACGTAAAGAGGATGTCAATTCACAGGATACCTATGATAATGTTACATTTTGAAGTGAAGGGCAACAGAAGAAAGGGGAGACCAGAAGAACAGTGGGTTCGAGGAGTGCATAGGAGTATGGTGTCGAGAGAATTAACAGAGGGTGAGGCAGAATATAGGGATGTATGGAGGAGTAAATTTACAATGGGTTGTAGGAAAACGACTGTAACGTAGAGAAATACCTAATAAAATTTTTATCTTTGCTATTAAAATATGTGATAACATTCCTTTGAGATATCGGGAAATATACAATTTTATATTGTTTTACAGATTACTGATGTTCCTTTGTTTCCCTTTTTCATATCTTTCTGTCTAAACCAGTGGTAGTTAACCTGGTCCCTACCATCCGTTAGTGGGCGCTACAGCTTGCATGGAGGGCGGTAGGGTATTTATATTACAACACGAGGATGAAAAGTGGCTTTTACAGAAGTGAGGATATGATTAATACCGAGCGATACCGGGGTTTTTATTTTCCGATATTCTCTAAAACACTTCACAAACGTGCGTTGTACGTTATTTTTTGAGCGATGGTGTTTTCAAAATAATAACATCTTTGTTCGAAATATTTGCGTTCATTATAGACAACTGACTAACGTTAACAGTGTGGGCAATGTTTATTAGTTGAGGCTACAGCAGGCCGTGAAACCAATCAGTGATAAAACGGCGGCAAGTACGAATTTATTGTTTTATATTGCTTCAAATAAAGTTCAGTTCATTTAAAATGCAGTGATTTGTTTCGTATAATGTAGGCCTGTATTAACACTGCCTTTTGGATACTTTTTGTATACATTGTACGTAGTTTACATAAAGGGCAGTGATTTTACTTCCCGCACAAGGTCAGTAATATGTAATATTACAATATAGTTATTTAGGTGGCAAACCCGAAATTTAGGAAATTGAAGATTTCAATCATAGTCGCCATTGCTGTGAGTACGACAGAACGCACTATCGCGCAAAAAAAAAATCATTAGGTTTTCATAAAATTCCAGGGACAATTCAAATTTCAGAAAATATACTAATTATATCGCCCGCGTATAAGTTTAGTTCATTCGCATAGCTTCACTTATCCCTCCATGGTATCTTTATCTTGTCGTGCTGGAGTGGCTTGCGTGCTTAAATGATCCTGAGAGCTATGCTGGCGGTAGAATTGTTGTCGAAAGGGTTACCCATGACAAACAGGTAGAAGGTGATAAGCCACAAGAAAAAAGGACCTTGGTCAAAAGAGTGGCGATCTTTCACCATAAAAACACAATCGTCAAGAAACGCGGACATGGGTTCCACTGGGGTAAAATTTTCCGGAGGTAAAATAGTCCCCTATTCGGTTCTCCGGGCGGGGACTACTTCAGGGAATCCATGGCAAGGGGAGTAGATTATACAGGGAATTATTAGAAAACATTAGGTTAGGATAGGGATGTATGGAGAGCTTATGTCTGCGCAGTCATGAACCTGCGGGTTCTATAGTGCCAGTGAGTTAGTTAATCAGTTGATGGAACATCTTTTGTAAGGCCTTCAACATTTTTAAACTGAACGGTTACTTTGATGGGATCTCAGCTATGTATTTTATGGTTTTAACCTTTTAATGGAGCCAGGGATAACCTTGTGGAACATCTATATAGATAAAAATATAAATGCTCGTTTGTTCAAAATCTTAAAACTCCGAAAGTTCTTCACCAATCTTCATGAAAATTTGTACATACAGGTTTTCAGGTACCTCGAGTGTTTAGCCACCATCTGTTATTCTCTAAAACTATTAGGTGTAGGAGTTCACCTGAAATGCAAATTAAAAAATCACTCTACCGGTCACAATTCTTTATGTTTCACAATAAAACTCAGATAATATTATTGAAAAAAAACCTAGGTAGGTTTTATAAAACAAATTAAGTAAACTCCGGTTACTAGAAGTGGGAGTTTACCTGAAATTAAAAATTTACTCTAGCAACCGCCATGTTTGGTCTATTTAATTTTCAGTCACATGAGGTATCTAAAAAGAATTACAATATAAATTTATAATAGTTTTTTTTACTTATTAAACTAAAAATAAAGCAATCCAACTACAGGTCTCGGGAGGCCCTTGGGGTAGTAGGAGGTTAAGGCTCCCACTTTTTTTGGACAATCGACACTTGATATCAGCCGGGTTGTCAGCTCTGCGTGACGGCCGCCTTTACCCTCAGAACAAGCGTCTGGTACTCAATTTCGTTAGAGGCTGAGTCGACCCCAGGGTCATAGTTCCGCCAGAAGTTTTGGGTCAGTTTTAAAATCCTGACCCCACCGGGACTTGAACCCTTATTAAACTAAAAATAAAAACACATTTAGTTTATTTTGGGGTAGCAGCGCATACCAGGTATTAGTTTTTTTATTATTTCAGGATAGTTTCTGTTATTTACACGGGTATCCTCAACCAAAATATACAATTTTTTTCTTCCACACTTCCCGATCTTGCGTGTCTGCTTCTGTCATATTTCTCTTCTTCATGTTGTCTTGAATTTCTTTTATCCACGTTGGCTTTGGTCTACCACGTTTCCCTTTTCCAGGAGGTATCCATTTCAATACTTCTTTGTTTGTTTCTGTGTCCCTTCTTCTCATTATATGTCCATACCATCTTAGCTGGATTTCTTCAATCTCTTGTACAATATCCTTTTCTACATTCATTATTTCTCCTATTGTATTATTTTTTATTTTATATAATTTTGATATTCTTGCTGATCTTCTTAAAAAGTTCATTTTTTTTTATTTCTGTGTTTTTGCTACAACGTCCATGTTTCCGCATCATATAATAAAATACTCTTCACAATTGTGTTAATAATTTAGTCCTCTTGATTACATGCTTACTCCATTACATTTAATTTAATATGCCAATAATACAGAAAAATGAAGACGACTTACAGAAATCAATGCATGCATTAAATGAAATATGTAAATTATACGATCTAAAGATTTCTGTAAGGAAAACGAAGACCATGGCTTTTAGAGGAAGAGATCCAAAATTATTTTAGAAAATCAAAGTATAGAACAGGTGTCTAGTTTCAAATATTTGGGCTGTGATGTTGGCTACAATGTGGAAAGAGATATTGACTCCAAAATAAATACATTTCAGACAGTGTGTGGAACAATACAGAGAACATTCAAAAATAAAATTAGAAAAGAAACCAAGATAAAAATGTATAATGTTATGGCGGTTTCCACAATATTGTATGGATGTGAAACTTGGGCTCCAGTGAAAAAACAGAAGGATAGAATACAGAATAGAGGTTCCTAAGACAAGTAAAAGGATGTACAAGACTTGATAGAATAAGAAATGAGGATATAAGAGAAGAATTGAAAGTACAGCCTTTATTGGATAAAGTCACGAATTACAGACAGAAATGGATTGATCACATGGATGGAATGAGTAAGGAGAGATATCCATTGTTAGCAAGAAATTATCAAGCAAGAGGAAGACGTGATGTTGGAAGACCTAGAAGACATTGGGCTGATGCATTATGAAGTCGGAACGGGCAATTGCCTAATCCCTGGAGTGATGATGATGATGATAAATCTGCATCCCTGATTTTCTTCTTCTTCTTCTTCTTCCTTCCAAGTATTAGGCCAAGGCCTGTTACGATCCTATAGAAAATTTTCCCTCCAGCGTACCTCGGGAAAACTCTCGTATAAGACTTGAAAGCATAATAATAGTCCCTTCGATTGGTTGCTGGCCAAAGGAAGGTAAGACCAGTGATGGGGCTACCATCTTATAGCCTCTGGTCAGGCTTTTCTAGAGAAGAAAAGAAAGTAAAGGAAAGAAGAAATGGAAGAAAGGAAAGACTCCCTAGCCCTCGGATGCATTAATAGCGTCAGGGTAAAAAAACAAGAGTTAACCAAGAGAGGTTTAGATAGTAAAGTTAAAAGAGTGCAAAACACAAGTAAGTGGAAGAAATGTTTTGCACAGCTTGGGAACCTTATGGTCGCCATCCACATATCCTCTAGATGAGGACCCCTGATTTTTTACTGACTTTTAGTGCAATTATCACTAAGGTTTAGAATTATAATATATAATTATACACCTTTTTGGTCCGTCTCCTCACTGTTAAAACATGAAGTTACTGTAGGCCTTTCGGGACTAGTTCCATCATCAGCAGAAAGTACATCTGCATCCACTGGCTTTAAATGTAAGACTGTCTGTTATAACTTTAAAGAGAGGATTTAAAGTACTGGATGTGTTCTCGTTTAATAGCAAAGCTTGATTTATTTCTTGCTTAAATAAATCCCTTCCTTTTACTTTTTTCTTTATATCTGATGTTAAAACAACAATAATCACAAATAGGAATTAGATGCACAAAGAAATTAAACATAGGCTCAATTCTGGAAATGCGTGCTATTATGCATTGCAGATACTCTTGATGTCCCTACTCCTTTCAATAAACGTTAAACTGAAAATATATAAAACTATTATTCTACCAGTTATATTATATGGGTGCGAAACATGGACTCTTACTTTAAGGGAGGAAAGGAGATTACAGGTATTTGAGAATAAAGTACTTAGGAAAATTTTTGGACCAAAGAGATGAACAGACAGGTGAATGGAGAAGACTACATAACAATGAACTACATGGTCTTTATAGGAAGCCAGATATAATAAGAACAGTCAAGTCTCGTAGACTACGATGGGCAGGACATGTTGCACGTATGGGGAATGAAAGACTCGCATGGAAGCTTCTTGTAGGAAAACCAGAGGGAAAACGCCCAGTTGGTAGACCAAGAATGAGGTGGGAGAATAACATTAACTATGATTTGAGGGAAGTAGATTATACAGGGAATGATTGGAAAGGATTAGTTTAGAATAGGGATGTATGGAGAGCTTATGTCCACGCGGCCATGAACCTATGGGTTCGATAGTGCCAGTGAGTAAGTAAGTATCTGATGTTAAAACTTCTCCTGGTTCTTCCGATACAAAATTTGTTATAATCTTTGCACGTTACTTTATATACACCTTTGTTATTGAAACTGTTACTTTCTTCAGTGGTATTATTGATTATGTTGTTTAATTTGTTACTAGTTTTAAATGCTAACATTATGTTTTCGTCACTTCTTTTTATTGTGATAGCCAATTTCGATGTTTCTTTCCTGGTGTAAGTGAGGTATAAAGTTTTATTTTGATTTTAACCTTTAAAAAAGTATCTATGATTATTTTGGGGGAAGGGAGGTACTTTAAGTCCTAAAGAAAGTGTAAAATTGTTCTTCCATTTATCCTTGATAGCCTAATTGCAGCTTCTCAAAGTAATAATAAGAATAAAGAACATATTTATGTTGCATTTGCAGACTTTCTCTCAGCAAGAAATGATTTCCAGTGCTATTATAAAGGTAAAGCATATACAGTAGGACAACAACTTGATGCAGATCCTGATAATCCTTGTGCAGTTTCCTGCTCATGCGTCCTTTATGATCAAGGGTGAGTGGAATACAACACATACATTGTTTTAGGATGTTGCCTGTGTGTTTTGATATACTTTTAAAAGCCATTATGTACCACTTTTTAGATTACAAAGTAAAATGATAAATCACCAAGCTGTTTTCATGGTCTTATTTTGCTGGTTTATGCAATATATATATATATATATATGATATGAAAAGAAAAATGAATGCTTGAGTCGGGATTTGAACCCGAGTCTCTAAACTCTGTAAGTTTAGCGCTCTAACCAACTGAGCTACTCAAGAATTCCAACACAAACATACATTTTTCTTTTATATGTAGTATTCTCAATTCACACAAGAGGTAGTGGGAATTCGTTCCAACACCATCTAGTGCCAACATAACAGTTAAGCAATTTTTAAAGAGAATATTTACTTTATAGCAGTAACGCTTGTATATTTAGATGTTATAACTATATATATATATATGAATATGAAGGGGGCACGCCGTAGCGTAGTGATTAAGGCACTGCGCTATAAGTCGGAAGGTCGAGGGTTCAAGTCCCAGTGGGGTCAGGATTTTTAAACTGACCAAAACCTTCTGGCGGCACTATGGCCCTGGGATCGACTCAGCCTCTAACGGAAATGATTACCAGACATTTGTTCTGGGGGTAAAGGCGGCCGTCACGCAGGGCTGACATAAGGTGCCGATTGTCTAGAAAAAGTGGGAGCCTTAACCTCCTACTACCCCAAGGCTTATAGTGGGATTACTTTTTTCTTATATGAATATGAAAGTTTTCTTGGGTTTTCCGCGTCTTGAATATAAGTTCGGCCTCTGGCCACTGATTCCGACATTTCGGCATGATCCCACATGACATTATCAAGGAATAATAAGTTTGAGTCACACCTACAATTTCCTAGTAAAGCTGCAAGCATAGCATGAAAATGCTATGATTGTAGTGAAGGGCCTGCCTTCGGGCAGAATTACTGTGGATGGATATTGCAGTGAACCAAACATGGCATTTACTGTGGTCAATTAATTTCAGGTTTTAAGTAAACACCACACTTCTAATGATTGGATTTTTGGAGAGTATCTTCCTCAGTTTATGTTAATAGCATATACCGATTTTCAATGCGACCTATAGAGCGATTTATACATTTTCATTTCAGGTGAACTCTTATACCTAATGGTCTAATTTTGTTGACTATTTAACTCATGCCCCAAATGGGAGTCAATGACCAATCACATGACTTTTTATTTACAACCAATCACAGTCGTGTTTCGCCTAAAATTTACCAACTAAAGTTTATTATAATAAAGAAAGATCCTCCTTTTTAGCATTATTTTGCAGTGACTGACTCTGTAAGAAATATGGCTACCAGATTGTATATATAGTGCATAAATGTCAACAGAGAGATAATATAAAAACATTTGTAACAATTGATTATACCACAAAAAAAAAACCACTACTGTTTGCACTTTCTTAAACAAATTATTTTCCAGGAAACGTTCCAGAAAAATGTAATTGACACATTTACAAGAAGACATCAGAAATTAATTAATACCTATAACATTGGTTATAAATTTCTCCACTAGTGTGCATTCTTACAACATTGTGATCCTTTGGCAATAAATAATATGACCTGGTTGCAGTGATGAACAAAATAAGCAAATGAAGCGTATCAATCGTTTCTCATTTGTTTTCAAACATCGCCATTTACATTAAATATATAAATATTTAAAAATAACTATATATAAATAATGATTTGTGAGTAAATAGCTTAATTTTATTCGTTAAATAGTCCTAACAAATGCTCTTGATTTCCAAATTATCTAGATAATTTGGAAATCACTCATGGCATTACTTATGATTAACCCATTCGCCTCAAAAGATGAGGTAGACTCGCCGGCTGTTAAATGTCCAACTCAGAAGACAAGATACACTCGCTTAACTCTGCTGTTATATATTTTGCAATATTGTGTACATTCCTTGGCAGTGTAGTCTTTTGTTAACATTAATGAATAGTAGATGAATGTGTTTTGGCCTTCACCCTTATTGTGATCTCAAGTACCGTTATCATTTGTTTCTTTTGAATGTCTGAAAAATAAACAATAACATTTTTGGTAACTTAAATCCAGTTTCTGGGGAAATGCATAGAGCATTTAAACCTGAAGCAAATGGGTTAAGGATGTAGGCTTGCTTTTTTAAATTAATTGATATATGCCAACTTTGATTTTGATCAAACATATATTTTGGTTATATTATTTTGAGTCTGTTCATCTTACCTCAATATTAATGTTGATTTGTTCTTGAACATGTTTCAATCATCTTCAGCATATTGCCCAGACTGGTTGGGTTTATGTTGTAAACCCTGGATGTTGATGTCAGCTCCATCCTGTGGTTGGCCAAAGAACCTCCAAACAAGGCCACGTTCTGTCGGTATTTCAAAATTCATAACTCTGTTTTTGTTCTTCTGAATAAAGATTTTTTCCCAAATAGTCAGCTCTTTTGTATTTTCTAACTGTTTTAATAATTTAGTGTCCGAATTTATATTATGTTTTTCAGACCAAACACGAGCAACAACTGCAGATTTTTCTATTTCCCCATTTTTAATATTTCTTATGTGTTCTTTGGTTCTAATTTTTAGGTTTCTTTTTGTTTTTTCCTATATATATCTTTTCACAACCGCTACATTCAATGATACATTCCTGATTTTTTATTTTTATCAGTTTTTTTCATTTTTGTTGGTTTTAATTGGTTTATTTAAACTGTGGTTATTTTTCGGGGCTAATTTAATATTAAAACTTCTCAAATATCTTTTAGAATGTATTGTGTGCCCAAGGGTGATATGTGAATTTCTTCTATTTTTTCAAGAGTATTTTTGTTGAACATTTTTTGTTTCTTATACTTTTCTATCCTTTTGTGTACCATTTTTTCATCAAACCCATTTTCTCTTGGTACTTTTTTGCATGTGAGTGGGTTCCTGGATGGTTTACATTCACAATTGGACCCTCTAAAACCATTATATGTAGGAGTTCACCTGAAGTGAAAGTTTTCTACCAGTCACAATTTTCGATGTTTCACAACAAAACTCAGTATATTCTACTAAAATGAACCGAGGAAGGTATTGACAAAAAATGAGCAAAATCCGACAATTAGAAGTGGAGATTTATGTGAGTATGAAATATAAAACTGTCTAAACGACTGGACCGATTTTGATGAAATTGTGAGTGTGGAACCCTGGATGATTTAGATTCACAACCGGGCCCTCTAAAACCGTTATATGTAAGAGTTCACCTGAAGTGAAAATTTAAAAATAGCTTTAGTGGTCACAATTTTTTATGTTTCACAACAAACCTCAGTATATCTTATCAAAATTAACTGAGCTAGGTATTTTTATATATAAATTTGGGAATTTTTAACATTGAGTTTTTATTAATAAGAATTAAATGAATCGTGATTTCTTCTTACCTCATACTTCTATGTTTTTTTTAAACACAGCACTGCAGTATCAGCGACCAACGTCACCATCCTCAGCTGTTTTCACGACTGTCAATTTTTTCCTTTTGCCGGTAATTATCCAAACTGCCATCTGGTGTTCTTTTGAAGGAATCATTTTCTAAACTACCATCTGTTGTATTTTTGAAGAACTTTGTAATCAAGCTCGGTTCGTCTGGAATCTCGAAGTTCATGGTTCTAGTATGTTTTTTTTTAATATACATTTTTTTCCCAAATGTTAAATCCAAAGGATAGATGTTTCAAAAGTTTTGCTTCTTTTTCAATTCTATGATGCCCTAATAAACTATGTGCTGCTATAGCTGATTTTTCAATTTCTCCATTCTTTATGTTTCTGAAGTGTTCTTTTCTACGAGTTTCCAAGTTCTGGAGAAATTGAAAAATCAGCTATAGCAGCACATAGTTTATTAGAACATCATATAATAATTGAAAAAGAAATATATTAAAAAAACCATACTAGAACCATGAACTTCGAGATTCCAGACGAACCGAGCTTGATTACAAATTTCTTCAAAAATACAACAGATGGCAGTTTAGAAAATGATTCCTTCAAAAGAACACCAGATGGCAGTTTAGAAAATAATTCTTTCAAAAGAACACCAGATGGCAGTTTGAATAATTACTGGCAAAAGAAAAAACTGAGTCGTGAAAACAGCTGAGGTGGTGACGATGGTCGCTGATACTGCAGTGCTGTGTTTAAAAAGACATAGAAGTATGAGGTAAGAAGAATTCGCGATTCATTTAATTCTTATGAGGTAGGTATTATCCAAAAATGAGCAAAATCTGACAATTAGAAGTGCAGGTTTATTTGAAATCCAAAACTAAAAACTGACTAGCAACCGCCATGTTTGGTTCATCTCAGCATGTTCCATACAATTTAATTAACCTTTATTACATTTATTTAGGCGCAGCAATGCATGCTGGGTATTAGCTAGCATGAGAATAAGGTATAAGAAATTAATTCTATTTGAACTTTGTTGTGTTTTTCTATGCCCTCAGAGCACTATGGGATTGTGCTGTTTTGGACTGCCCAGAGTACGACGGAGGTCTCTCATATGGTGATCAGAATTGTTATTACAAGTACAGCTTCGATAGCTGCTGTGCGAGAACAAAATGCTGTAAGTTTACAAACTACAACCTAAAATTGAATAGTTGCCCTGAAAAGAGAAGTAACCCACAAAAATTTGAAAGTTGAGTTTTCAGTGGATTAGTGATCTATCCAGAGAGTATTACGACATGGTGCAGGTAAAATTATCCATACTGTTTTCCAGACCTGTTTTACTTATTTTTAAAAGCTGGCTTTCAAGCGAATAGTGATCTCTATATAACAAAATGGTGGAAGCAGTTAGTCAAGTCATTAATACCAGTGCAGAAAAACAATTATTGCACACGTGCAAATTCATTCTATTACAGTTCTGTGAATTCTAATCAGAATCTTAGAGAAATTGAGTGAAAATAAGAAAGACACAAAGAATGTAACAAAATAATATTAAATGGAAAATAAATACTTAAAACTGATTAAGTTAGAAATTTTTCTATCTGAATCAGTGTTCATTTTGTATTTTCTATTTCTTATTATAGCATTTTTAATTAAATATGGGTTTGATCATTTTTCCACTATAGAGATAGATCACTTTTGCATTCAATTCTGTATTAAATTGTTAATATTTAGTTAGTTATTAGCATGTTTTAAGAATGGAAGATGAGCGATGGCCGAAGCAACTATATGAATGGCATCCGAACAGAAAGAAGAAAAGAGGAAGACCAAGGTTAACATGGAAGGAAAACATGAAGACAGTAATGCAAGCTAGAGGGCTAAGCATCGAAGATGCCCAAGACCGTAGGCTTTGGAGGTTTGGCATGGGAAGACGGTAGCAGCTGTAAAAACCCAAAGATAGATAGAGATTAGCATGTTATTTTGGATTCTAATTGGCTGTATGTGAATCCAATAGGAAGAGAGATTAAAAAATATGTGGTATAATAAAGATAATAGCCTCAAAATGAACATTGTACGTTTTCCCAACAATTTGTAGTTTGTGAGTTATATCTCTTTTCGGGGCAACTATTGAATTGTTATTCATCATCATCATCATTATTTCCTTTTGCTGCTAGCTGCAGCATAGGGCCGCAATTAAATGTCCTTAGTTAGCTCTATTATGTGCCAACCTCTTCACCTCCAACCAAGTTCTTTCCTTTTCATGTATTTCTCCTTCAATAGTCTTCTTCCAAGTTTATTAATTAAATAAAAATAAAACTTAGTTTTATTTGATTTTCATATTTATTAAGATATAATTCAGTGACAGCTGTTTCGGTACACTGTACCTTCTTCAGACATGTTAACAAATTATGAATTGTGTCATTATAGTACATATCAACTGATATAAGCAACAATACAACAATAATTTATTTAAATTTTTAAATTTAACAAAGGCGATTCATTCAAAATTTAATTAGATAAGTTGATATGTACTATAATAACACAATTCATAATTTTTTTCATAGTTAAATATGGGAAATAACATTATGAGGTTCTTAATTCATAAATGAATGAGTCATTTTTTAACATCTTACCTCGTATTTTATGTTTCCTCAAACACGGGAACTAGTTTTCGAGAGAAGGATCTCAATCCAACGAAAATCCGGTAGTCATAATGCCGGTTGAAAATGAGAGAGATCCTTCTCTCGAAAACTAGTTCCCGTGTTTGAAGAAACATAAAATATGAGGTAAGATGTTAAAAAATGACTCGTTAATTTACGAATTCATAATTTGTTAACATGTCTGAAGAAGGTACAGTGTACCGAAACAACTGTCATTAAATTATATTTTAATAAATATGAAAATCAAATAAAACCAAGTTTTATTTAATTAATAGATATGGATTTTCATCAAGTAAACACCAACTCAATTGATTATTCTTCCAAGTTATTTTTGGTCTTCCTCTCCTCCTTGATTCCAATATAGTGTGCATCTTTCTATTGCAGTTTGAGGTTTACGCAGAGTGTGTCCAATACATTGTAATTATTATGAACATGCTTTTATTGTAGGACATGACATTACACATGTATTTTTAATCAATTGACAAGGAAAATCTTTATTTAACTTTCACAGGGGGAAAAAAAAAAACTATGAGGTTTAATTTAAGAATTAAATGAATGATTTTATTAATATTTAATTTTAGGAAGTGATATTTTGAGGTTATTTTAATTATATTATTTTTAGTCTGATCATCTTACCTCAATATTAATGTTGATTTGTTCTTGGACATGTTTCAAAACAATTCTGTTTTATCGTCAGCTTGTCCAGACTGGTTTGATTTATATTGCATTATGTTGCACACCCTGGATGTCAGCTCCATCCTGTGGTTGTTCAGTTTTTCTGTATTTACTATGACTATTTAACTCATGCCTCACATGGGCTTCAATGGCCAATCACATTTCAATGATTTTTTTATTTATAACCAATCACAGTCGTGTTTCACCTAGGATTTTTCCAACTAAAGTTTATCATAATAAAGAAAGCACCTCCTTTTTAACATTGTGAATAGGTCGTAAGCATTATTTTGCAGTGACTGACTCTCTGAGAAATATAGCTACCAGAATGTGTATATATATATATATATATATATATATATAGTGCATGAATGTCAACACGTAGCGCATGCGAGAGTTAATATAAAAACAGTTGTAGCAATTGATTATACCACAAAAAAAAAAGAATCCTCTGTTTGCACTTTCTTAAATGTATTTTTTCCCAAGTAATAACATTCCAGAAAAATATAATTGTCATAGGACATCAGAAATGAATTAATACACAGTTTGATGTGTTTCATTTTTTCTCCACTAGAGTACATTCTTACAATATTGCGTTCCTTTGGCAATAAATAATATGATCTGGTTGCAGTGATAAACAAAAGAAGCAGACGAAGCGTACCAATCGTTTCTCATTTGTTTTCAAACATCGCTGTTTACATTAAATATATAAATATTTTAAAATAACTATATTTAAATAATGATTTGTGAGTAAAAAGCTTAATTTTATTCGTTAAATAGTCCTAACAAATGCTCTTGAATTCCAAATTATCTAGATAAATTGGAAATCACTCGTGGCATTACTTATGATAAGGAAGTATGGCGAGATAATGTCCATGCTACCATAAACTTCAATAGTACAAGTGAGTTGTTACTTTTGAGTGAATATGTTGAAAGAACTTTGTGAACTTTCAGATTCATCGTATGATAAACTGGATCAGTGTCAGTTCAACGGCACAACATATCTGGAGGGACAAGTGATTGAACACACCACCGATCCATGTTCCACTTGCCTCTGCCAGTCAGGATTCACAGGTAAGAGAATTCAACTCCGTGTTATCAATTAGCAAAATACTGAATATAATGTACGGTTAAACTATAAATGTAGTTACTTTGTAGGTCCGTCTCCTCAACTTAAGTTGTTTTAAAACTATGTAGGCCTTTCGGGACTAGTCCCATCATCAGCAGAATGCATTAAGTCCGTTCTTGTTGACCCTTGTTGAAGCACTGACTTGGTTGTGAGAATTTTGTACAGAGGATTGTGTGGACTGGGTGTGTATTTCATTGAGAATCAGGTTGTTGTTGTCGATTTCTCTTAGGATTGCGATTTCCTCCAGTATATTTATCCTTCGATGTTTCTATTATTAATTTCATACATCTCAATGATGGATAAATCATATTTAAAGAGAAAAATTATACGCTCAGACCGAGACTTGAACCCGGGACCCTTGGTTTTCTAGTCCAAGTGCTCTACCATTTGAGCTACCTGAGCAAGTACCGATCTAAACGCAAATTTTTCTCTATATACGTTGTAATTCCCGCCCACCAAATGCTTTGAAGCCGTATATAGAGAAAGATTTGCGTTTAGATCGGTACTTGCTCAGGTAGCTCAAATGGTAGAGCACTTGGACTAGAAAACCAAGGGTCCCAGGTTCAAGTCACGGTCTGAGCGTATAATTTTTCTCTTTAAATATGATTTATCCATCATTGAGATGTATGAAATTAATAATAAAAAACATCGAAAATAGCCGTACTGGCATTTATAATGTAATGTATAATTCTCAAATATGTCTTCTTAATATAGGAGCCGCCATTTGCAAAGATAGAAGCAAAGGCTTCAAAGCATTTGGTGGGCGGGAATTACAACGTATATAGAGAGAGATTTGCATTTAGATCGGTACTTGCTCAGGTAGCTCAAATGGTAGAGCACTTGGACTAGAAAACCAAGGGTCCCGGGTTCAAGTCCCGGTCTGAGCGTATAATTTTTCTCTTTAAATATGTTATATTTATCCTTGTTGGAATGTTTTCTCTATGTACTATTGCGAGGGTGTTATCGATGTTATGCATAGGGTGTCCAGCCTGAATTACAATTGTAGATAGAGAAAACATTCCAATGAGGATAAATATACTGGAGGAAATCGCAATCCTAAGAGAAATCAACAACAACCTGATTCCCAATTAATACACACCCAGTCCACACAATCCTCTGTACAAAATTATCACAACCAAGTCAGTGCTTCAACAACAGTCAACAAGAACGAACCTAATGCATTCTGCTGATGATGGGACTAGTCCCGAAAGGCCTACAGAGTTTTAAAACTCACTTAAGTTGAGGAGACGGACCTACAAGATAACTATTTTATAGTTTAACCGTACATTATATTACAGTGAACTAATACCTCAATGGAAACTTACCATGTATTTTACTAGTAAAATACTGAATGTCCTTGGGAAAGGATCCACAATTCTTAATTAAAGAATTTGCTCAAGATTTAATTCTCCAACAATCTATTTGGCTTATTTTCAAACCTGAAAAGTTGTTTTATGTTTTTTAAACATTAAAAGAGAACAAAATGAGCTGAAAAGCAGCCAAATTTTGCACTAGTTATAAATGATAATTAAAATTACAGCGATAAGTCATATAATTCCATAGAATGGTGAAACTTAAAAAATAATGATGCACCATCCATGTGGAAGAAGAAACTTTATGTTGAATTGTTTTTCGACTCATCTCATACTTCTTAACTCCCTTGCAGACCTGAGTTTCTTCACTGCATTTGTGACATTCTCAATGCTGTATCACATTCACAACTGACGTCCAATGGCCTCTGCTCCTGCAGACTGAGAAGAGAATTAAGAAGTATGAGGCGAGTCAAAAAACAAAAACAACTCAACATAAATTAAAGAAACCACATAGTGTTATTTCCTACCGACATAACTTATATGTTGAAATCATTTTAAGTTGTCTGTCAGTTTATTTGTTAATTCATATATTTGTAATTGTTCTCTAATGTCGATATTATGGATATATCTTAAATTGTGTCCTGCTATCAACTTTTATAAGATTCATGATATGTTCCGTTATTCAAAATTAAAATAACGACCATCTCTTAAACGAAAATGAACCCAATACATGTAACCCCCTCTACCAGATCTTCAGTGAAACACCAGTTTTGAATCCTGCCGATAATGGGACAAGTCCTGAAAGCGCTACAGTTAAATAACTAATTAAGTTGAGGAGACGGACCTTTCAGGTGAATATTCCATAATTTATTTAAATTTGAATAATACCTCAATGGAACACATCATGAATCTTATAAAAGAGTTGATTAGAAAGTGTAGCCGAGCGGTTAAGGTAGGAAGCCTTGGCGCAGAGCTACGGGACTTGCGCTGGTTTGAGTCTCCATGGGGGAAGAAATTTTCTCATGGTATTTCGGCCAGTATGGGACTGGTGCCCACCCAGTATCGTGAGGCAATTGGGTAGCTATAATAAGTAGCGGCTCCAGGTTAAGGAACCAGCTATAACGGCTGGGGAACACGACATGCTAACCACATGTCACCCCTACACTGGCTGTTGATCATCTACCTCTGTGATTGACACATGTGGATGTGAAGGGCCAGCAGCCAGCTGGTAAAAGGGCAACCGCTGAAAAGTGGAAAGACCCTCAATCGGAATCGGTAAGACTGAGGTTGTTCTCTGGTTGCAGGACAGCTTGGAAAGCAATTCTGCAGAGAAAAACAATGTAGCATTGAACTGTATAACACCCAGGTCATCAGAGATGGTTGTACGCCCGTCTACATGGAAAACGGATGCTGTCCTTATGACTTTCGCTGTCGTAAGTATCTTCTACAAATAACTATTACCCATCCAAGTGTTTTGTGCAGGCGGAAAATATGTTAACTAACAAACTGTCTTTCTCTTTCTATTCCTTACTATGTTGCCACTTCCTGTCCTTTGTATTATGTTGTTTGATTGGCAGGTAGAGAGCTGACAAACACTATGTATTTTAATGATCCGTCATTCTGCGCGGTCAGTGACAGAATGACTAACTTGACAACGCTGTTAGTTTTGGGGTTACGTCTAGGAATGAGCTGTCCCTTCTTTGCCCTTCTCATTACATGTTGCCACTTGTGATTTATTGTGAGGCTGGTAACAGAGGGATGACAAATACTGTGATTTTAAATGATCTGACCACTAGAGCTTTCCGTGCTTAAATGACTAATTTGACAACCATGTTAAGATCTTTCACACGTGTTTAGAGATTCTCCCCCACATTTGAAGTTGAAAAATTTCAATACGTGATCGGATGTAGTTTTCTCCTACATCCCTTCCACAGATTCAGCAGATCGGCGACACTAGCGCTAAAACTCTTCCCCTCCGCCCGTGAACAGTTAACTTGGATGTGTAATATCTCACTCACACACAAGATGGACACAATACCGCTTCATCAGACTATCCGACACACATAATGTTGACACTCGATCCCATCAGCACATTGTCCTTTATATCCCGCCTCATCACACTGTATATTATTCATTATCTTTTACGGTGTCACTTACCAAAACATGGAATTCCCTTCAGCCCTATGTCAGAGACTGTCAAACTATAACATCCTTCAAAAACAAACTAAAGAATTATTTAATAACAAACTAACTTATACACCTCACTGATAGTATTCTTTTAACAATTAATAAATTTAATTATTTATGAAAATAATATTAAGATTAACAAATATTATCTTTTGTTTTGTTGTAAAATTAGTTTTCTATATCTCATTATTTTTTATATACATTAGACAGGGACAATTTAATATGTCTTGCTTGTATACATTTTATTATTAGTTTTAGTCTTAATTTTAACTAACATTAACTGGTTGCATTATAGATTGTAATATAATAGATATTATCTTTTTGATCAAATTTTTATTTAGTATTTAGAGTTAATTGAGATTGTTATATTCTGATGTAATATATGTTTGTCCTGGTGAGTGGAAGAGAAGGCCCCATGGCTTTAGCTCCACCAGGCTAAATAAATCTAATCTAATCTAAACTATAAACACACTTTCTCAACACAAAAATACCACAACATATCACTTATTTAATTAACTCTACAAGTAAAACAAAAATCTTAGCTTTTAAAAGAGCAGATACCGCAAGAGCTAAAATAATTCTTGAAGGGAAACAAGTGAACTATTTTAAATATCTGGACGAGTATTTGAGAATAAAGTTCTTAGGAATATTTTAGGCCAAAAAGATGTGAACAGACAGGTGAATGGAGAAAACTGCATAATAGTAAGCTACATGGTATGTATAAGGAGCCAGATATAATATTCTTCTTCCTTCCAAGTATTAGGCCAAGGCCTGTTACGATCCTATAGAAAATTTTCCCTCCAGCGTTTCATAGGACGGACCAGAGATCTTGGTACTCTTGGTATATAATTATAAACAGCTTTGGGGATCCGATTTGAACTCATTCTTTCAAGATGGTGTTTCCAATTTAGTTGGTACTGTTTAATATATTCCAAAATTGGCGTAGTGTTCAATTCGTTTAAGATATCGGTGTTCCTTTTCCGATCCCATCTGGTGTAACCCGCTGTTCTGCACATGAATCTCATTTCAAACTTTTATTATAACTAGTAATTTTTTCAGGGATATCCTTTTCATCCCAGATAGAGAGATAATATCCAAGATATTTAAATTGATTAGATCTCTCTAAAATTTTATTCTGGAGACAGATTTTACTTTGTATGGGGTCCTTCCCATGAAATGCCATAATTTTAGTTTTGTTAATTGATATTTCCATATTAAATTTGGCAGCTATTTTTTGTAAATCATAAATTGATCGTTGCAAATCATTTTCGGTAAGTGCCAGAAGCACTAAATCGTCTGCAAAAAGATAAGCATCGAGTTTGAGATATAATAAGAACAGTTAAATCTTGTAGACTGTGATGGACAAGACATGTGGCACGAATGGGGAATGAAAGAGGTGCATGGAAGCTTCTTGTAGGAAAACCAGAGGGAAAACACCCAGTTGGTAGATTTAAGAGAAGTAGAATATTGGAAAACTTTAGCTCAGGATAGGAATGTATGGAGAACTTATGTCTGCATGGCCATGAACCTATGGTTTCAATAGAGCCAGTGAGTTAGTTAGTTAGAGTTAAGGTTATGAAATCTCCTATTTTAAAAGTGAAGATCTTTGTAACAAACTTAATCAATTTAATTATAAGTATGTGGCACAATTAAGAGAATATTGAAAATTCACGAGAAGAAACAAAACTAAAATTTTATAAATCAATGGCAGTCCCCTTACTTTTGTATGGTAGTGAGTTTTGGGTTTTAACTAAAAGAGAAGAGATCATAGAAGCAGCTGAAACAAGATTTCTGAGAAGTGTAGCTAGCTTCAAACTTCTAGATAAAAGAAATGAAGATATTAGAAACAAGCTAAATATTTTTAAACTTTTAGATGAAATAAAGCAATCTAGAAAAAACTTGAAAGAACATGTCCAAAAAAAATTAAAGAATACCAAAAATTGTATTTAATTAGATACCAAAAGGAAACAGGAATGTTGGTAGACTGAAAAAAAAGATGGATTCAACTTTTTGAATAGAATATTGTCCTTCACTGTGGTCTCAAGGTAGCATGCTGCCTTGTCACGCAGAGGGCCCGGGTTCGATCCCCAGTCAGCGCAGTTTTTCTGGGTGAGGTTTTTCCTCACCTGTAAGACAAATGTCAGGAAAACTTTAAGGCCCAAACGGGCCTTGAAATCATATGGCCATCACCACCATCATCAACCTTCACCGGTGTGGAAAGCAACGGGAAGCTACCACACCTACAATTCCCTAGTAAAGCTGCAAGCACAGCATGAAAATGCTATGATCACAGTGAAGGACCTGCCCTCGGGCAGAATTACTATGAATGGATGGATATCTACCTATAATGTCATAGCCCATTGTTGAGCCATAACCTTTCCCATGTCAGGAGCCACTACACCAAGTTAATTCAGTTACCTTATTTGCTCATATGTGTCATGAATGGCATACAGTCAACACCCTGATTCAATGAGACATCTAGCACGCAACTAAGGTATTACTAGGAGGTTGAGGTCAGTAAATTTTGCTTAGAGGCCTCTTTATTCAGGCTTAAGGATCTTTTACGAGCCTGAAAATCTTCAGACTCAAGAACCATGGCTTTAAAGTCCCTCCTGGAGGACTTGCACCTTGGATTTTTCTATAAAAAATCAACTGACCCCAATCAGGTTTGAACCTGCGACCCTCAGGATCAAAGGCAGAGACTAGTCTACAGCAGCCGGCTTGGTTCCCACGTAGCCCATAGAAATTTTCCTTAAAGGGAATTATTCCTGTGGTTGCTTATAGTCTGGAATTTACTATAAGTTTAGTTTAAGGACTCTCCTGGCGCTTCATTATCATATAATATTCTTCTTCTTCCTTTGGCTCTATGGTTCTCTAAGAACCTTGGCCTCCTTCATAACAATTACCCATTCTTCTCTATTACTAACTTTTTGTCTCCAACTTTTCACCTTCAGTTATCAGTCTTTCTCAACTTTATCTAACCATCTTAGTTTCTGTCTTCCAACTATTCTTCTTCCTTCTGGTTTCCCTTCTAAAATCTTCCTTGCTCCATCTTCAACACATTCCAGTCTCTTTCTTCTAACATCTCCTTACTCTTACTTACTCACTGGCACTATCGAACCCATAGGTTCATGGCCGCACGGACATAAGCTCTCCATACATCCCTATCCTGAGCTAATGCTTTCCAATCATTTCCTGTGTAATCTACTTCCCTCAAATCATAGTTAATCTTATTCTCCCACCTCATTCTTGGTCTACCAACTGGGTGTTTTCCCTCTGGCTTTCCTACAAGAAGCTTCCATGCAAGTCTTTCATTCCCCATACGTGCAACATGTCCTGCCCATGAGACTTAACTGTTCTTATTATATCTGACTTCGTATAAAGACCATGTAGTTCATTGTTATGTAGTCTTCTCCATTCACCTGTCTGTTCATCTCTCTTTGGTTCAAAAAATTTTCCTAACTACTTTATTCTCAAATACTTGTAATCTCCTTTCCTCCCTTAAAGTAAGAGTCCATGTTTCGCATCCATATAATATAACTGGTAGAATAATAGTTTTATATATTTTCAGTTTAACGTTTTTTGAAAGGAGTTGGGACATCAAAAGTCTCTGCAATGCATAATGACACGCATTTCCAGAATTGAGCCTATGTTTAATTTCTTTGTGCATCTCATTCCTATTTGTGATTATTGTTTCTAGGTATTTGAATTCAGCCACTTCATCAAAATTTCCCTCATTTGTCATTAGCTGTCCATTTCCATTATATAATGAATTTCTACGTGTGACCTTATATTTAGTTTTATTGATATTTACCAGATCTAAATCCATAATATAATTGGGGTAACATAATCCTCATTCTCGGTGCCACAAACTAAAAAATGGATTACAATTCCAGCAATGCTAGGACAGAGAGCCAGAAATGTCATAAAAGAAAACACATGAATACAGAAGACTAACTCCTGCATTAGTATCTACTTAATGTTATATTGCATTTTGAAGTAAATATTTGTCTAATTATTAATTTTTAAAAATTTTTTTACAGCTAGAGATAGTGACGTAGTTATCGGAGGAGGATTAGTATCAGGTAAGTGATTTCAGTTAAATTATTGTAAATCAATAGTAAAGAGAAAAATTTTTGCCTGAACCGGGAATCGAACCCCGAACCTTTAGCTTTCCATGCTAATGCTCTGTTCACTGAGCTAATACAGCTGATGATGGTGACGATGGTCGCCGATATTGCGGTGCTGTGTTTGAAAAACACAGAAGTATGAGGTAAGAAGAATTCATGATTCATGTATTCACGTAAACTTTCACGGCCGGAGTTGCTATGATGATCTTGATGAAGATTTTCGGGCTGTAGACCGTGGTCGTGAGGCTTGTAGTTCCCCGACGTTTCGCCAGAAACTGCGTCTGGCATGCTCAAGGGTTGTCTTGAGACTGGCAATTTCTGTCCTATTTATACGTTCACTGTGATGCGTTCGTAGGTTGTATCTGCCTTCTGATTGGTCAGCCTTATGGACTTCCATTGCTCCAATGAGATTGCTGTTTGATGGTCCAGTCGACTGTACATTATATCTGCCTTCTGATTGGTCAGCGGTAGGGACTTTCATAATTCCACTGAGATTGTTGTTTCATAGTCTAGTCGACTGTGCTTGTAGAGGTTTACATATTATCTAACTGCACACACTATTTTACCCGTCTACAACGAGAAGCCATCGAAATATTCAAACATAAAAACAGTTTCAATAGAAAAGAAGAATCATTAAAAGTCAACAAAGTATGGATACCGGTTCTAAAAAACGCAAAATGTAAACCTCTACAAGTACAGTCGACTAGACTATCAAACAACAATCTCAGTGGAATTATCGAAGTCCCTACCACTGACCAATCAGAAGGCAGATATAACGTACAGTCGACTGGACCATCAAACAGCAATCTCATTGGAGCAATGGAAGTCCATAACGCTGATCAATCAGAAGGCAGATACAACCTACGAACGCATCGCGGTGAACGTATAAATAGGGCAGACAGCGGACAGAATTGCCAGTCTCAAGACAACCTTTGAGGATGCCAGACGCAGTCTCTGGCAAAACATCGGGGAACTACAAGCCTCACGACCATGGTCTACAGCCCGAAAATCTTCATTAAGATCACCATAATTCATGATTCATTTGATTCTTATGAATAAAATCTCATAATGTTGAAAATTCCAAAATTTATTATATTAAATTGAATTGTATTTATTGACAATAGACCAAAGGGCAGCCTGAGAGTCACTGGGTATAAACGCACTGCATTTGTGTTCAATACACCACCGTGCTGCTTCTTTTATAGCATGAAACACAGAACAGATGGGGGGAATAAGCTCTACAATGCTAAATATGTTGTTTGTTTACAGGACATAGATGTAAATTTGGACGTTTAACGTTCAACATTGGAGACCTTTTGGTTTCAAGGAACGAATGTGAGCTGTGCAGTTGCATCATGCCTCCGTTCATCTCCTGCATCAACGTATGTTAATATTACATTAGACCAATTGTAATATCAAATGAATAAATTGTTATTTAATCAAAAAATTTATATGAAGTAACACTTGTTATCAATCTCTTATCAAGTCCTCCTTTCTCGAGAACTGCTGAACCCATAGGTTTATGGTCACCTAAACATAAGCTCTCCACATTCCTATCCTGAGCTCCAATCATTCCCTGTAACAGAATGAACAGGAGGCAGCTCTTCAAGACGACATTACAACGGTTATCAAAATACTCAGGATGGAACAGAAGAAGGTCCAGAAACTGGTTAAGAAGAAGAAGAATGAGGCAAAAAAATTTTATTTAAATAAATAATACCTCATAGTGTATTCTGGTAATGCATGTTATTATGCATTACAGAGACTCTTGACTTCCCAACTCCTTTCAAAAAAGTCATCATCATCATCATAGTACATTCACGAATTTAGGCCATTTGTTGACCTGTTTTGGCCTCAAGAGAAACACCATCCAAAAGTCTTTTGAGTGGACGTCCTGGTCTTCTTCTTCCTGCAGGTTGATATCTTAACATTTGTTTGGGTATTCTGTGATCTTCCATTCGATGAACATGTTGCATCCATGGTTTCGTTTGATGTAGTTTCACTATTCACAAATGTACCGAAACAAAAAACTTTGGAGATATTGAACAATTGGTTAAGAAAAAACAACATAGACAGAGAGATCAAAGAAGATTATTTGAAATTAACTGCGTTATGCATTGACCAAATGTTTTTTACATTCAATGGGAATTTCTATAGACAAAAATCAGGGCTCTCAATGGGAAACCCATTATCACCTTTCCTGGCAAATTTATTTATGAGCGATTTTGAATGTAAAATCACCAAAGCACATCCCACAATGTTTAAATTTTGGAGTAGATATGTTGATGATATAATTTGTATTGTTAAAGAAAAACATGTAGAAGATTCCCTAAAACTATTAAATTTACAGAGTACAAACATTAAATTCACCAAAGAAATAGAAGACAATAAACAAATACCTTTTTTGGATCTTAAATTGGTCAGAAACGAAGAAAAAGAAAAATTGAATTCAGGATTCATAGGAAAGAAACTCATACGGAAAATTTTATAAAATCAACAGGGTTCAATCCAATTGGACATAAATTAGCAGCATTTAATAGTTTAACTCATAGATTGGTAAACTTACCCTTAAACGAAGAAGATTTCAAACATGAGAAAAAACACATAATCAAAGTAGCAAGAGAAAATGGGTTTGATGAAAAAATGGTACATAAAAGGATAGAAAAGTATAAAAAACAAAAAATGATAAACAGAAGTAATCTTGAAAAAGAAGAACCACCTATGAAAAAATATAGGAAATTCACATATCACCCCTGGGTACATAATAAATTTCAAAATATATTTGAGAAGTTTAATATTAAATTAGCACCAAAAAATAACTACAGTTTAAATAAACTAATAAAAACCAACAAAAATGAAAAAACTGATAAAAATAAAAAGTCAGGAATATATCAAATTGAATGCATGGGTTGTGAAAAGATATATATAGGGAAAACAAAAGAAACCTAAAAATTAGAACCAAAGAACACATAAGAAATATTAAAAATGGAGAAATTGAAAAATCTGCAGTTGCTGCTCATGTTTGGTCTGAAAAACATAATATAAATTCAGACACTAAATTATTAAAACAGTTAGAAAATACAAACGAGCTGACTATTTGGGAAAAAATTTATATTCAGAAGAACAGAAACAGAGTTATGAATTTTGATATTCCGATGGAGGGTGACCTTGTTTGGAGGTTCTTTGGCCAACCACAGGATGGAGCTGACATCGACATCCAGGTGGTGCAACATAATGCAACATAAATAAAACCAGTCTGGGAAAGCTGAAGATAAAACAGAGAATTGTTTTGAAACATGTCCAAGAACAAATCAACATTAATATTGAGGTAAGATGTCCAGACCAAAAATAATATAATTAAAATAACCTCAAAATATAACTTCCTAAAATTAAATATTATGTTGCATCCATCTTGACTTGTAATCAGAAATTTTGTTTTCTGAAGGTTCCATGTGGTAATTCTTCTAAGATGTCTTCATTTTTTTTGTGATCTAGTAGTGTGTATCCTGCAGTCCTCTGAAGGTATCGCATTTCAGCAGATCTAAGTCTCTGTATATCCTTCTGCTTCAACGTCCATACTTCGCTACCATACAAAAGAGTTGGAAGAGCCAGTGTTTTATACACTTTTAATCTTGAATGCTTTTGGACTAACTGTGGCTTGAAGATAGAATTTATTAACCCTAAAATTCCTAAAAATTTAGATATAAACTGAAAATATATAAAACTATTATTCTACCAGTTATATTATATGGATGCAAAACATGGACTCTTACTTTAAGGCAGGAAAGGAGATTAAGAGTAATTGAGAATAGAAACATTTTTGGATTGAAGGGAGATGAACAGACAGGTGAATGGAGAAGACTGCTTAACAGTGAATTACATGGTCTTTATAGGAAGCCAGATATAATAAGAACAGTTAAGTCTTGTAGACTGCAATGGGCAGGACATGTTGCACATACGGGGAATGAAAGATGTGCATGGAAGCTTCTTGTAGGAAAACCAGAGGGAAAACGCCCAGTTGGTAGACCAAGAATGAAGTGGGAGAATAACATTAACTATGATTTGAGGAAAGTAGATTATACAGGGGATGATTGGAAAACATTGGCTCAGGATAGGGATATATGGAGAGCTTATGTCCGCACGGCCATGAACCTACGGGTTTGATAGTGCCAGTCAGTTTAGTTAGTTAATACCTCATAGTGTTAATAGATAAAAAGTTAATCCCTTATGTAATTTACTTCTCTCAAATCATGGTTAATGTTATTCTCCCACCTCATTCTTGGCCTACCTACTGGGTGCTTTCCCTCTGGTTTTCCTATGAGCTTCCATATCCATCTTTCATTCCCCATTCGTGCCACATGTCCTGCCCATTGCAGTCTACGATACTTAACTGTTCTTATTATATCTGGCTTCCTATAAAGACCATGTAGTTCATTGTTATGTTGTCTTCTCAGTCACCTGTCTGTTTATCTCTCTTTGCTATAAAGTTTTTTCCAATAAATTTATTCTCAAATACTGAATTTTTTCTTCTCTATTAAAATAAGAGACCATGCTTCACATTCATTTAAAATAAATGGAAAATATAACAGTTTTATGTATTTTCAGTTTAGCATTTTTTTGAGAGCAGTTGGGACAACAAGAGTCCTTGTAATGCATAATAGCACGCATTTCCAGAATTGAGCCTACGTTTAATTTCTTTATGGACCTCATTCCTGTTTGTAATTATTGTTCCTAGGTATTTGAATTCAACAACTTCTTCAAAATTTCCCTCATTTGTCAATAAATGTTTATTCCCATTATACAATGCATTTCTATACATAAACATATATTTGGTTTTATTGATGTTTACCTCCAGCCCCAATTTCTTGGTGTTACTCAGTAGAATATGTGTATCTCCTTGGCTATAGTTTAACAATATATTCTTCTTCTTCTTCCTCCAAGTTATTAGGCCAAGGCCTGTTACGATCCTATAGAAAATTTTCCGTCCAGTGTTCATCATAAGTTTGATCCTTCCGGGAAATTCTCATATAAGACTTCAAAGCATAATAATAGTCCCTTCAATTGGTTGCTGGCTAAAGGAAGGCAAGACCAGTGATGGGGCTTCCATCTTATAGCCTCTGGTCAGGCTTTTCTGGAGAAGAAAACAAACAAAGGAAAGAAGAAATGGAAGAAAGGAAAGACCCCCTAGCCCTCGGATGCCCTAATAGCATCGGGGTCGAAAAAAACAAGAGTTAACCAAGAGAGGTTAGATAGTAAAGTTAAAAGAGAGCAAAACACAAGTAAGTGGAAGCAATGTTTTGCTCAGCTTGGGCACCTTGTGGTCGCCATCCACATATCCTCTAGATGAGGACCCCTGAGGTTTTTAAGAATATATAATCAGCATAAACCAACAGCTTATTAATACCATCAAATTGTAGGGCTTCTTTATCCTCTAAAGATTTAATGGTATGCTCTAGAACAAAACTGAATAGAAGAGAAGATAGTGCATCTCCTTGCATCCATTTTGAATTTAAAAATTTTCTGAAAAAGTTTGCCTACCTGCACCCTACTCTTTGAGCAATTTAGACATATTTAAATAATTTAATAAATATTCAGCAATTAAGATGGTATGGACAGCGAATGGAAGAGGATCGACTACCAAAATCTGTTTGGGAATGGAACTGAGGGAAGACGAAGCAGAGGAAGACCTAAAACCTCCTGGAGTCAGGGAATATGTTTATATATGAAGGAGAAACATCTACAACCAGGAGATTGGATGGACCGACAAAACTGGCTATTAGGAATCGGACGATGTCAAAGACATTAATCAACCGATGATCTATCTATCTAGTAAAAATTCTAGGATGGGAATTAACTTCATGAGATAATTCACAATTTATATAAGCGAGTCGAAAATCAATTTTTGTATCTCACTCATCAAACTCCATGATTTTGGCTGACAATAGAAGGAACAGTTTCAGAAACCGGTCCATGAGAATGATGGAATTACATGAAGTGAGATCTAAAAATTTATTTACAATTCTAACTCATATAAACATTTAAATAAATCTAACTTTTTAGGAATTCTGAAGTAACATTTTTCAATTTTATAGTAATCAAGTCCATGCCCCAGATATGAATTTCTTTTCATACATCTCATTGATGCATAAATCATATTTGAAGAGAATATTTACAATGTATATAAGAGAAAAATTGCATTCAGATTGGAGTTTGCCCTGATAGCTCAGTCATTAGAGCATTGGCCCAGAAAGCCAAAGGTCCTGGGTTCAAGTCCCAGTCTGGACATATAATTTTTCTCTTCAAATATGATTTATCCATCATTGAGATGTATGAAATGAATAATAAAAACATTGAAAGAAGCCGTACTGGCATTATAATGTAATGTAAAAATTCCTAAATAAATGTCTTCTTAATAAAGAAGCCACCATTTGCAAAGATAGGACCAAAGGTTTCATAGCATTTGGTGCATGGGAATTTACAATGTATATATGCGTTCAGATTGAAACTCGCCCCAGTAGCTCAGTCAATAGAGCATTGGGCCAGAAAGCCAAAGGTCCTGGGTTTGAGTCCCAGTATAATTTTTCTCTTCAAATATGAATTTCTTATCCATAATTTATTATCTTATGGTCTGCAGTTGATTGAATGATTCTCAGATTCACAGAATGTAAGATATACATTTTGTTTAAAACCAGAAAGATCATTTGTGGGATTTCTATATTTTAATATTATAAATTACATTATGAAGTGTATATAATATTATATACTTCAAAATATCTCATAATACAAAGATCACAATTGGCTCAATATAAATAATATTTATCACAAAAGGAAAGAACAATGAGTCTGTCATCTCTGAAGACGACTTCCAAGGGAATTGTCAACCATTCCATGACAAAACCTACCTTGAAATTTTTCCCAGAAAAATGTTGTGATGTACCAAGGCCATGTCCAAAAAATTATCTGCTGTTTTCAACTGCAAGGTACAGAAATCAAAGCCAGAATTCTGCAATTCAACCCCCACTGTGCAAAGCAGATGGACTCCCTGCGTGAGATAAGGAGAGAGTAGTGTGACGGGATGCGTTGTGCAGGCAGGTTGTCAGGGTTATCCATTTCACCAACTCTGGAGTAGTATTATTATCCTGTAGTAGTTTAAATGAGAGATTTGGTGCTGTATGCAAATACATTAGTCTCTGGTGAGCTGAGTTTTCCGTGAGCACGTGCAAAGTTGGAATTAGCGAGTCGCTGACTGGTCATGCATGAAAGTAGTTTTTTCGTAATATTGGCAAGAAATTCCCCAGAATTCTCAGCGATAAAACCACTTCTGTTATTTTTGTCTGCTAGAGGAACACATTTACGCTTGCGTCCCACAAATAAAACCATATACAACAACGTCTGCATCGCGTGATATTACGCCGCTTCTCCTGTTCTTCCAGTTGAATTCTTTGGTAGACTCTATCAAACTCCTCTTCTCTGCGTATACTGAAAACATGATCAAAGTCTTCAAGGTCCGACATGTTGGATAAAGCAGCAAGGTAGGTAGCAAAGTTTCAAAGTACATCGGTTACCATCGGGTTGCTCACGATTCGTTCTCTACAAAGTCACCTCGCCAGGTGGCTTAGGAATTTCAACAATTATTATTGCATGAACAAGATTTTTGAGTATGCAAAAAGTCTTTGGATGCAACTTTCTCAGCAGAGTACAAGCTGAGGACAACTTTTACGGTCTAATGCGTTCATAGATACGACCCTTAGTGTCTTGCAGTTAAAAATGGTACATAATTTTTTGGACAAGGCCTTTGTACATGACAGTGCTTCTCTGAGAGAAATTTCAAGTAGGTTTCAGCTTGCAATGGTTAACAGTTCCTTTATAAATATATTTTTATTTCTATTGCATGTCTGTTTTTTATTCTTAATAATAACCACAACTAAATTTCTCTTCATCTAATGAAGTATGTTGATTCAATACCAAAAATGAATAAATATGATTCAAAACTGTTAAAAATTAATCACAGGAGAAATACAAGAATTATATAAATAGCCTCAACTCATGTCCAACTCGGGGTCAGGTCGAGGAATGAGATGAGATGAACCCCTATATTTATAGAGGTCTGTGAACTACAAAGGTGCCGGCCGACTCCTAACGCACCGTCAGAGGGGTGGATGAACGAAATGGATGAGATGATATTAAATTAATGTTGGGAAGTAAACATTATGAGGTATTAAAATTCATCGGAGAACATATTGTTTAAACAACTCACCTCATATGTTCTCCGATGAATTTTAATGATTATACCTCATAATGTTTACTTCCCAACATTAATTAAATATAATTATGAGGTATTGTTTATTTTTTATTATTTCACTCACCTCATACTTCATAATTCATAGCAGACCCTGGGTTTCTTCACATCTTTTGTGACATTCTCAATGCTGCGTCACGTTCACAACTGACGTCCAACGGCAGCATTGAGAATGTCACAAAAGATGTGAAGAAACCCAGGATCTGCTATGAATTATGAAGTATGAGGTGAGTGAAATAATAAAAAATAAACAATATTAAAAAACCTCATAGTGTTATTTCCTATCTACATAACTTAATTATGAGGTATTGTTTATTTTTTATTATTTCACTCACCTTATACTTTATGAAGTATGAGGTGAGTGAAATAATAAAAAATAAACAATATTAAAAAACCTCATAGTGTTATTTCCTATCTACATAACTTAATTATGAGGTATAATCATTAAAATTCATCGGAGAACGTTTTGTTTAAACAACTCATCTAATAGGATTCATGCTTCCATGATACCGCGGTTTCAAACACAAGTCGTGTTCATCTTCAGCCATAACTCCAACTGACAAAATTCTTTGGCCGTCAACTGTTCTATTGTCCCCATCTTCAGTGCTGCCATCTATGGTTGAATTTATGAAGCTCATGTGGCTGAAGATGAACACGACTGTATTTGAAACCGCAGTATCATGGAAGCATGAATCCTATGAGGTGAGTTGTTTAAACAAAATGTTCTCCGATGAATTTAGATGAGATGAGTATGGAGAAATGTTGGAATGAAATTTGTGTCAGGGGAAAATAGGAGAAACCCTGAGAAAAACCTGTCCAAGTTCCGTTAAATCCACATGGAGTGACCGAGATTCGATCTCGGGTCCCCAGTGGTGAGAGGCAAGCATCTAACCACTTGCGCCATGGAGCCGCCTAGAAATACAAGAATTTTACTCAATAATTTGATTTGTCTGTAGAAAAGTTAACAAAAATGATACAAGTTTTAGACTAAAATAAATTAAATAAAGAAAAAATCAATGAAAAATAAATATTTATATTCCTTCAGAGACTGAAATTATTTTGTTGACAGTCCAGAAGTTCACCTTGCTTCAAGGTCATTCTTTGCTTGTGACTCCGAAGGTCACAGCATGGAAATATAACCAAAATAACTTAGACCAGGGCCGTTAATAAGTGCTTAGTAGATGTGAAAAGATGCCCTGCCCCTCGTATTCAACCCAAAGTCGAATAGGCCAACAAGGTAGAACACTGCTTGATGTTTTTATTATTAATTTCACATTTCTCACAGAAGGATAAATCACAATTGAAGAGAAAAATTATACGCTCAGACTGGGGTTTGAACCCAGGACCTTTGGATTTCTAGGCCAATGATCTACCACTGAACTACCTGAAAAACTCCAATCTGAGCGCAAATTTTTCTCTTATACATTGTTAATTAACAAATAATTGTTTAAACACAAATTTTTCTCTTATACATTGTTAATTAATTATGTCCTGGGTCTGGGTTCAAACCCCAGTCTGAGCATATAATTTTTCTCTTCAAATATAAGACACTGCTACTCATTTGTCAGTTGTGTTGTTTCATTGGGAGTGCACCTGATGCAGGTAGGAGGGGGCTGTCTTTTCACACCTAGTGAGCAAGTTTAACAGGCCTGACTTAGACAAATTTTACAAATATAAGTTAATTTTTTAATTACAATCACTTCTATCTTTCATAAAAATTAAATTACTCAATTTCTTTTCCTACTGACCACTAAATCACATGATTTTGTGAAAAAACAAAAGTGCATCACTTTATACACTGCTTTGTTTCAATAACAAATTTCATAAAAATGTTGTAAATAGAAAATAAAGATTGTCACTTTGATAAATAAAAAAAATGAAGACACAAAACAATCTGAGCCATGCTCATCATTAACTAGGGAAACATTATAATCAAAATCGTAATTTTCGTTTACAGTTACAAATTTTAACAAAAATGTTATACTGAGAGAGTCAAATGATAATTTACAAAATTTATAGAAAATGACTATGAGATAAATCATTTTTTGAAGACAAATGTTTCAGGATTTGAACTCAAGATGCCCAGTTCTAGGTAATGGTGCAGTAACTGATTGTACTCTCTTCGTATCTTCTTTAAGATACACATTTTTCTTTCTCTTGTATAATTCCAGGTACTTGTAGCAGTGAATTATCATTAATGCAATTAAATAACTTTTTTTTTTAACTTTTACAGGAATTAATCACTATGAGGTTTAATTTATGGTAAAATCAAATGTTTCTTACCTCTCCTCATATAAATCTTCTAAGTAGATCGCGATTTCGAGACCATAACAGTCTCATCTTCAGTACTATTTTGGCGACTGATGTTATGTCGATCGGAAGAAACTCTTCTTCTTCCCTCTGCTGGTGGAACGATGAACCTCTGGATCAGGTCAATTCCTGCAAATTCTGACCTGATTCAGAGGTTCATCGGTCCACCAACCGAGGAAGAAGAAGAGTTTTTTCCGATCGACATAACATCAGTCGCCAAAATAGTACTGAAGATGAGACCATTATGGTCTCAAAATCGTGATCTACTTAGAAGATTTGTATGAGGAGAGGTAAGAAACATTTGATTTTATCATAAATAACTTCTTATTCAAGAAAACTATATAATGGATTATAATTTCTTAAAAAAATTATTTATGGATCAACCCGAGTGTATCAATTTATGTACATCGTAACTATGAGGTAATTTATCAAGAGATTAAGTTGGTAATATACACACCTCATATAAATTTAAGAAAAAAATTTATCATCTCACCTCATATTCCATCTTCTAACTGACCGGTTTCAAAATTTTATGGGTATTGAAGGAGTCTGATAAACAAAAACTATTAATCTTTGAAAGGAAGATCTTATGGAGAACTGTTTGGACCAATTAGAGAGAGCGATGGCACATGGCATATACGAATGAACTATGAATTAAATAATCTGATACAAAATAAAAATGTAATAAACCACATTAAAACTCAAAGACTGCACTGGTTTGGACATATAAATAGAATGCAGGAAGACAAGCTTGTAAAAAAGAATATACAAATGGAAACCAATATGCACCAGAATAGCTGGATGCCCAAAAAACAGATGGCAGGATGATGTTATAAGAGATATATTGGAGATGAAAATTGGAAATTGACCAGTCTGTATCCAGGATAGATCTAGGTGGAGAAAAATTGTTGAGGAGGCCAAAACTTCAATGAGGTTGTAGTTGCCTACTAAAGAAAAAGAAGTATTGAAACATGTCCAAAAGAAGTTTTTATTATTCATTTTATACATCTCAATGATGGATAAATCATATTTGAAGAGAAAAATTATACCAAAGGTCCTGGGTTTAAGCCCCAGTCTGAGCATATTATTTTATCTTCAAGGAGAAGATACAATGACACTGAGGAACATGCTGATGAAGCTAAATGACAAGTGCGAGGATTATGGAATGAAGATAAATATAAATAAGACGAAGGCCATGATTATAGGAAGGAAACCAAGGAATATAAACATGAGGATTAAAGATGAGGCCATTGAGCAAGTGGAGAGCTTCAAATGCTTGGGTTGTACTATCAGTAGTAACATTTCACAATTTTTAATGTTTCTAAAAAATTGTGAAATTGAAAAATCAGCAATTGCTGCACATAGTTTGCTAGAACATCATAAAATTGAAAAAGAGGCAAAACTTTTGAAACAATTGGATAAACCGTTGGAATTGACAGTTTGGGAAAAGATATTCATTCAGAAGAATGAGTATCGATCTATGAACTTCGATATTCCGGTGGATAAAAATTTAATTACAAAGTTTATAATCCCAACCAAAGATGGCAGCACAAGAGGTGGTGTCCTTAGAGAAATCAACAACCATAGAATTTCATCAGTGGAAGCCATGACTGAAACCACCGGTATCAAAGAAATTTGAAATTATATGAGGTGAGTCGTTAAAAATAAGTTCTCCACTCAATATTAATGATATAACCTCATAATGTTTACTTCCCAATATTAATTTAAATATAATTTTTCTCTTCAAATATAATTTATCCATCATTGAGATGTATGAAATGAATAATAAAAATGTAGAAAATATTCTGCCTGAACTGGGAATCGAACCCCGAACCTTCAGCTTTACATGCTGATGCTCCAGACCACTGACATAATTCAGGTTCTTTCACATCCAAGCACAAATTCTCCTCTTATCTTACTATTGCACTGAAAATGATTAACATTCATATCTACACATGACTCTCTCAAACAAACAATTACAAATACAGTTTTCTTGTATTTTTATGTCTTTCGGGCTAAATGGCCATGGTCTGGTTTTATTAACACTCAATGTTTCGTCTACTACTGCGGTAGACATCCTCAGGAGATACTGCGTGCTCTTTGACTTCCTAACTCTTCAAATGTCGGCTGCAGACTGGCTGAGCATTGGAAATCGCGTCCTTATTTATAGTTGAGTATTGTGTGGTGATGTTTTCTACATGGTCCGTTACTTTGGAGCTATTTTTCTGATTGGTTGTCACTGGCGTAAGTCATGGGTTTTATGCTCGTGTTATATAATGCCAGAATCCAAATTTTGGACAAAACTTGTGTTTCTGTAGCAGAACATTTAGTGAATAACAAAGAACATGCCATAAAATTTGAAGAAAGTTTTGTCCAAAACACTACTTTACAACACCAGACTTCACAGAGAGGCTATTGAAATTTACAAACACAAAAATTCCTTTAACAAAAAACTATGAAGATTAATAAAATTTGGATTCCGGCATTATATAACACGAGCATAAAACCTATGACTTACGCCAGTGACAACCAATCAGAAAAATAGCTCCAAAGTAACGGACCGTGTAGAAAACATCACCACACAATACTCAACTATAAATAAGGACACGATTTCCAACGCACAGCCAGTCTGCAGCTGACATTTGAAGAGTTAGAAGGTCAAAGAGATCGAAGAATCTCCTGAGGATGTCTACCGCAGTAGTAGACGAAACGTTGAGTGCTAATAAAACCAGATCACGGCCATTTAGCCAGAAAGACATAAAATACATGAATCAAAACACCTGCCGCGAAAGTCTACAAATTTTACATAAAGTTAATTTTATTGGTACCATATTTCAGGGAGAATATCAGCATGTTGTGCTACAGTTACTGTAGCCACTGCTTGCGATGTTTCGTCCAATACAATTTCCACTACTCTCGTAGGAACAACGTTATTAACTAACATATCATCCGATACTATTGTGCAAGCAATACCATCTCCAACGCCATCTTTACTAGATTCATCCTCGTCTGCAATAGTCTCTAACTTGAAGTTCATTTGATCGTTCACAGAGTCATCTGCAACTTCCCATATAGTTGGCGGTTGCGTCGACTTTACATCTTCTCTAATAACCATTTTAAATTCACCTTGCTGCGGTTTAGCATGCAACATTTCAAAGTCTCCGTGAATTTTTGCAAGGTGAGTTGCATATTTGTGACGTGTTGTAAAACCACGTTTACAACTTTCACAATTGAACGGATACACTCCTGTGTGAAGGATCAGGTGACGTTTTAAAGTGCCACCAACTGGGAAAGTTAGAGGGCAATGAGGACACTTGTAAGGACGTTCACCCGTGTGTTTCCTTTTATGTACAGCCAACAGAGACGAATGTCGAAACTTTCTACCACAGTAATTACACTTGTACGGATACGGATTGTCATGCCATTTACGATGGATCCAATAAGTGCTTTGAAAACTAAATTTACGACCACATACATCACATATGTAACGTTCTTCTTTAGTATGCATGCTAAGGTGTTCTTCCATCATCATACGAGACATGAACCCTCTGCCGCAATAATCACAACAATATTTATACTCGCCGGTATGTACCGCAACGTGATGTCTCAACCCTGTCTTTGTTTTAAAAACTCGCTTACATATATCACATTCAAAACTATCTTTCTCTCTGATGTGACGTAGCTCGTGATTTCTAAGTGTTTTCGCTTTTGTTATTTCTTTCCCGCAAAAACGACAATGTGGGTCTCTATGCGCTATATCTTTATGATCTACAAGTTGTTTTTCTTTCATAAACGATTGGTCACATTCATCACACTTAAATGTGAATCTTCCGGATGCATTTCCTCGTGCGTTTTGTATGCCTTCTTAGTATTAAATGTTTCATTACAGAAACAACACTTGTACATAACTTTTTCTTTCTGATGCTTCTCTTGTAAATGCTGCTGAAGCCTGTATTTATCAGAGAATTCCTGATAGCAGTATGGGCAAGTCATTTTAACACGTATCTTTTCATGACTTTTTTTATGAGTGGCAAGTTTTTGAAAAGTGGGAACAAGCTTCCCACAAACATTACATTGGAATGATGTCTTTTTATGTTCTTTGAAATGAGCTTTTAATTCTGATATCGATGGTGTTCGATACCCACAGATTGCACAAACATAAGTCTTTTTACTATGTCCAGATCCTAAAGGTGAATCGTCCAGTTCATTCTGCATCAGATCCGATGCATTACATATTATATTTATAGGTTCCATTTCATTGTCGTTACTTTCGATTTTCACAGGAGCCTCGCACATTGTCTCGAGTAGATTATGATCAATTTCAACTTTGTCATTACATGATAACTTCTTTTCTCTTACCATATCAAAAATATCTATAAATCCATCTTTTTCACTTTGCGTTTCTTCATGGTCTTTTAAATTAATCGTAACATGTTTTTCCATTTCTTTGACAACTTGATGTGTTTCGCACATTTCGCTATCAGTTATTACAGGATTAACGCTTTTTGCATTACTAAAACTTAAACTCGGTTCCATTTTACAATCCACGACAAATTTATCAGCTGCTAAAATATGAGATTTATCCTCTACTAACATGTTCATTTTGTCTGGCTCACACGAAGCCACACTTTCTAAGTGCATCTGCGTAACTCTATGTAATTGTAACTCTTCGCCATTTACAAATTCCTGTCCACAAACATTACATTTTGATAAATTCAATGTATTTACATCGGCTTGCTTGTCAGTAACAGTTTTTTCAGTTTCTGAATGAAGTTTTTCAAACATGTATTCTAAACTCTCATCCATATCAACATATTGTTGTCTCCCATCGGAATCGATAGAATTTATGTCATGTCCGTTAGAATCTTCATCCAAATTAACTTTATCTACTTGAAGTAACTGATTAGAAACTCGTGGGAACACTTCCTCGTTACCGAGTTCACTTTGTTGGTGCATTTTAGCATGTTCAAGGAAACGTGCCAAATTTACAAAAGTTAACGAACAAATTTGACAAGTGTGAAATTCTATATTGTTCTTATTTTCTAAACAAGCAGTTTCCGATTTAATTGCCAGACATTCCGGAGTCTGATTCAATACTGTTTCTAGAGTAATATTGTTTTCGTTCACTAATTTCTCTAAAGTATCAGATTTTGAATTTGATACTTCATGCATCTGCAGGTGTTCTACGTAAACATCTTTTTCGTCAAACTCAGACGAACATTTCTCGCACTTAAATATCTGCATTTTATGTTCCTGTACGTGCTGCACTAGTTCATGTTTATGTTGAAATCTCTCTTTGCAAACTTTACACTGAAATAGTTTTAATACTACGTGTTTACGAACATGATCGTCAAATATTTTCTTGTTCGTACACTGGTAATCACAGATGTTGCATTCAAAGTTTCCGAGCATGTTATGTGGAGAATAACACACAACATCTTCGTTACTACTAACAGAGACGGAATCATCCACTTGGATTTTTGAAATAGTGCTGTTGTGTCCCAAGTGAATTTTCATGTGAGAAGTAAATTCTTTTTCTTCTCTGAAATTCTTGTTACAAAAATGGCATGTCCAGTTTGATAGATGTGCTTCCATGATGTGATTCCTCACGTATTTATGGCTTTCGAACCTTCTCTCGCAGATTGTGCATTTGAAAGGTAATTCACTACATGCTGCAACGTGTGAATGGAATGAACTAACTTCGGTTGTTTTGAAATCGCATCTTGTGCACTTGTACGATTTAGAAGACTTCACTTGAGTAGTCACTTTAATATCTTTGTTCTGATTCTCGGCAGTGTTTCTAGGTGCTTCATTCACAAGTATTTCTACTGTCTTTTTGTTGTCATTTTGTGTATATAACGGCTCCACTTCATTCTCATGCGAATCCTGTAAAATAATTGAAAAAAAAAATTAGAAATGCACTCTGATAGGGCGGGGTGTAACACGATCAATTTTTACTTATGCACTTTAACACAACTTAAATGCAACAAATATGCACATAGTGGAGTGGAGAACATATTTTTAATGACTTACCTCTAATAATTTTAAATGTCTTTGATACCGACGGTTTCAGACAATATCTTGTCCCTCTTCAGTCATGGCTTCCACTGATGAAATTCTGTGGTTGTTGATTTCTCATAAGTAATGCCACGAGTGATTTCCAAATTATCGATAAATTCACGACTCACGAAGTGAGGAGTGAATTTATCTAGAGAATTTGGAAATCAAGAGTGGCATTTGTTAGGACTATTTAACGAATAAAATTAAGCTGTTTACTCACAAATCATTATTTAACTATAGTTATTTTAAAATATGTATATATTTAATGTAAACGGCGATGTTTGAAAACAAATGAGAAGCGATAGGTATGCTTCATCTGCTTCTTTTGTTTATCACTGCAACCAGATCATACTATTTATTGCCAAAGGAATGTAATATTGTAAGAATGCTCTCTAGTGGAGAAAAAATGAAACACATCAAACTGTATATTAATTCATTTCTGATGTCGTATGATGTAAATATGACAATTATATTTTTCTGGATTGTTACCTGGGAAAAAATACATTTAAGAAAGTTCAAATAGTGGTTTCTTTTTTTTTGGTGGTATAATCAATTGCTACAAATGTTTTTATATTAACTCCTGCATGCGGCATGTGTTGACATTCATGCACTATATATACAATCTGGTAGCCGTATTTCTCACAGGCTCAGTCACTGCAAAATAATGGTCAGACCTGTTCAGAATATTAAAAAGGAGGAGCCTTCTTTAATATGGTAATTATAACACTGATAAATATTTCGTGAAACACGACTCTGATTGGTTGTAAAACAGAAATCATTGAAACGTGATTGGCCATTGAGTCCCATTTGAGGCATGAGTTAAATAGTCTAAGGACATCACCTCTTGTGCTGCCATCTTTCGTTGGGATTATAAACTTTGTAATTACATTTTTATCCACCGGAATATTGAAGTTCATAGATCGATATTTATTCTTCTGAATGAATATATTTTCCCAAATTGTCAATTCAAACAGTTTATCCAATTGTTTCAAAAGTTTTGCCTTTTTTTCAATTTTATGATCTTCTAGTAAACTATGTGCAGCAATTGCAATTTGTGCACTTGTACTTTTGAAACAACTGGATAAACCGTTGGAATTGACAATTTGGGAAAAGATATTCATTCAGAAGAATAAATATTGATCTATGAACTTCGATATTCCAGTGGATAAAAATTTAATTACAGAATTTATAATCCCAACCAAAGATGGCAGCACAAGAGGTGATGTCCTTAGAGGAATCAACAACCATAGAATTTCATCAGTGGAAGCCATGACTGAAGAGGGACAAGATATTGTCTGAAACCGTCGGTACCAAAGAAATTTGAAATTATATGAGATGAGTCGTTAAAAATATGTTCTGCACTGACTATTAATGATACAATCTCATAATGATTATTTCCCAATATTAATTTAAATATGCATATTATTATATAATTATTCTTTTTAGCCATGGAAAAATATTATCTTCATCACATTTTAGTCGTAAATATGAAAACAAAGTGGGACTATTTCCTGTCCCGACCGCTCTAATAATACATCATGGAGGTCATGACCATACTAATAACTGTGGTTGCAACTGTTATTATATGAGTTATTGTATAAACCAGCGATAAACTCTCTAATAACCAACGATATCCATGTTAATCATTAATCAAAAATACGCACAAGTTGAGCATTAATAACCAGTGATATCAACATCACTGATAACTCACTGCTAATAAGTATGGTTACTTTTCATACAATTACATCATTTTACGTCTACTTTTACATATTACATTAATTTAGAGTAGGTTAGAGTAATTGAATTAGGTTAGGTTAGCTTTTAGGTTCCTATACATGTAGGTTAGGATAGTTTTTAGTTTCATATACATGTATAACAGTTGTCTTCAATAACAGTTCTTCTATTAGATTCCAAAATGGCCGACGGTTAAAATGTAAATTACATATTTAGGCTAATTTTTGAAATTACATTAATTGTTTAAACAATATGTTCTCCGATGAATTTTAATGATTATACCTCATAATGTTTACTTCCCTACATTAATTAAATATACATTAATTGTGCTTCTTTTCCAAAGATTCATTTCATTAAAACCATTACGTAATAAGAATATTTGCATTAAAATTGTCATCAATCACGTAATTAAAAATCGACTGTAATACTGACATTTCACTAGAGACTGTACCTGACATTGTCAATTGAATTGTTGACTGCTCTCTACAATATTGTATCACTGGCTGCAGTGGATTTTCCTGTGCTACACCAAGAAGCTGTCAAACTATCCAAACATTCAAAATAAATATTTAATTTTAAGAAGTGATATTTTGAGGTTATTTTAATTATTATTTTTAGTCTGATCATCTTACCTCAATATTAATGTTGATTTGTTCTTGGACATGTTTCAAAACAATTCTGTTTTATCGTCAGCTTGTCCAGACTGGTTTGATTTATGTTGCATTATGTTACACACCCTGGATGTCGATGTCAGCTCCATCCTGCGGTTGGCCAAAGAACCTCCAAACAATATAAAAGCAATAAAAACCAACAAAAATGAAAAAAACTGATAAAAATAAAAAGTCAGGAAATATATCAAATTGAATGCATGGGTTGTGAAAAGATATATATAGGAAAAACAAAAAGAAACCTAAAAATTAGAACCAAAGAACACATAAGAAATATTAAAAATGGGGAAATAGAAAAATCTGCAGTTGCTGCTCATGTTTGGTCTGAAAAACATAATATAAATTCAGACACTAAATTATTAAAACAGTTAGAAAATACAAAAGAGCTGACTATTTGGGAAAAAAATCTATATTCAGAAGAACAAAAACAGAGTTATGAATTTTGAAATACTGATGGAGCATTGCCTTCTTTGGAGGTTCTTTGGCCAACCACAGGATGGAGCTGACATCGACATCCAGGATGTGCAACATAAATCAAACCAGTCTGGGCAAGCTGACGATAAAACAGAATTGTTTTGAAGCATGTCCAAGAACAAATCAACATTAATATTGAGGTAAGATAATCAGACTGAAAATAATATAATTAAAATAACCACAAAATATCACTTCCTAAAATTAAATAATAACTAAATTAACTTGGTCTAGGAACTCCTATCAAAGGAGGAGCTAAAGCCTAACATTTTCAATTGATTGAGGAAAAAAGAACTTTGGAAAACGCAACCTACTATGCATTAGAGGGACCCAAGTCATCCCAACTTCTCACAAAAAGAAAATGTTAAACTGAAAATATAAAAAACTGTTATTATCCTAGGGATATTCTATGGATAAATTAATGAGTCATTTTAACATCTTACCTCATATTTCATGTTTTTCAAACACGGTAACTATAGTTTTCAAATGATCTTGTCATTCATTTTCAACCGCCATTATGACTACCGGATATTCGTTGGAATCTCCCTCTATAACGTTGCCATCTGGTGTTGATTTGATGAACTTCGAGATATCGTTGCCATCTGGTGTTGATTCGATGAACTTCGAGATGAGGTCACGTTCATCCGGAATGTCGAAATTCATAGATTTAAATTTGTTCTTCTGTATAAATATTTTCTAAATATTCCGGATGAACGTGACCTCATCTCGAAGTTCATCGAATCAACACCAGATGGCAACGATATCTCGAAGTTCGTCAAATCAACACCAGATGGCAACGTTATAGAGGGAGATTCCAACGAATATCCGGTAGTCATAATGGCGGTTGAAAATGAATGACAAGATCATTTGAAAACTATAGTTACCGTTATATTTAATTAATGTTGGGAAGTAAACATTATGAGGTATAATCATTAAAAATCATTGGAGAACATATTGTTTAAATAACTCACCGCATGAATCCTATGAGGTGAGTTATTTAAACAATATGTTCTCCGATGATTTTTAATTATAGTTACCGTGTTTGAAAAACATGAAATATGAGGTAAGATGTTAAAATGACTCATTAATTTATTAATTAAGAACCTCATAATGTGTTTCCCAATTTTAACTTTGAATATTCTATGGATATGAAACATGAACTCTTACTTTAAGAGAGGAGAAAAGATTGAGAATTTAAAAATGAAGTACTTTTGAAAATGTTTTAACCAAAGAGAGATGGACAGGTGAATGGAGAAGACTACATAACAGTGAGCTACATGATCTTTATAGGAAACCAGATATAATAAGAACAGTTACGTCTCATAAACTGCAATGGACAGGACATGTGGCATGAATGGCGATTGAAAGAGGGACATAATGTCCAGTTGGTAGACCAAGAATGGTGTGGGAGAATAATGTTACCCATAATTTGAGAGAAGTAAATTATACAGGGAATGATTGAAAAACATTAGCTCAGGATAGAGATGTATGGAGAGCTTAATGTCTGTGCTGCCATGAACTTTACATGGTACAATAGTACCAGTGAGTTAGTTAGTTATTATACTAATATTGTTTAGTTGTTTCTTCACTCACCTCATTCTTAACTCCCACGCAGACTCGAGTTTCTTCACTTCATTTGTGACATTCTCAATGCTGTATTACGTTCACAACTGATCTCCAACGGCCTCCTATCCTGCATACTCACCTCCGCGCCATCTGATGGCTGACCGACGAACTTCCAAATCAATACCCTCTCCTTATCACCGAGTATTTCAAAATTCATAGTTGTGTTTTTATTCTTGCATATGTAAATTTTTTCCCAAATTGTGAGTTCCTTCGGTTTTTCCAATTGTTTAAGTAATTTTGTTTTGGTTTCTATTCTATGTTTCTCTGACCAGGCTTATGCAGCTATTGCAGATTTTTCTGTTATGCAAGAATAAAAACACAATTATGAATTTTGAAATACCCGGTTATAAGGAGAGGGGATTGATTTGGAAGTTCGTTGGGCAGCCATCAGATGGCACGGAGGTCAGTCTGCAGGATAGAAAGCCATTGGACATCAGTTGTGAACTTAATACAGCATAGAGAATGTCACAAATGAAGTGAAGAAACTCGAGTCTGCTTGGGAGTTAAGAAGTATGAGGTGAGTCAAGAAACAACTAAACAATATTAAAATAAACCTCACAGTGTTATTTCCTATCTACATAACTTAATAGCTATTATACTATGTTGCAATCTAACTTTTAGCACATAAAATCCATTGCCTAATGAACAAAGATATCTGGATGCAACACTAATGCCTAGCTGTTAGGCCAAGGCCTTCTAATCTTGTTGAGCTAAGGAGTTTATTCTTCAATTAATTGAACCGTTTTTAACATCCATTTTATCAATAACACCTGTTACTGTAACTTACATCTGATAGCACATACTCTATGTCAGCTGTAACATCGTCTGGAACTGGAGTTGAAATTTCTGAAAAGAAAATAAATATTCGCAATGAGCAACTTTATATTTTATTATAAAAAGTGATATTCTCACAACTGTCACCCATATCCATATGAAGGTTCTAAACAAATCTCATCTAGAACTAAATTAAAAGAATTTAATCAATTGAGTTGGTGTTTACTTGATGTAAATCCATATTTATATATTTGAAATTTTACATATTTGTGATAAGGGTAAGAAGTTAGATCTTTTGGAGGCTGTAGAAATTAATACATTTAAAAGTAGTAAAAAACTTAAATTCTCAACTTGATTTCAATGAATCCCCTTTGTTAAATTAAAAAAAATATTGTTGTATTGTTGCTTAGATCAGTTGGAACACAATTCATAATTTGTTAACATGTCTGAAGAAGGTACAGTGTACTAAAACAGCTGTCACTGAATTATATAATAAATCATCATCATCATAGTACATTCACGAATTTAGGCCATTTGTTGACCTGTTTCGGCCTCAAGAGAAACACCATCCAGAAGTCTTTTGAGTGGATGTCCTGGTCTTCTTCTTCCTGCAGGTTGATATCTTAACATTAGTTTGGGTATTCTGTGATCTTCCATTCGATGAACATGTTGTATCCATCTTGACTTATAATCAGAAATTTTGTTTTCTAAAGATTCCATGTGTAATTCTTCTAAGATGTCTTCATTTTTTTTGTGATCTAGTAGTGTGTATCCTGCAGTCCTCCGAAGATATCTCATTTCAGCAGATCTAAGTCTCTGTATATCCTTCTGTTTCAACGTCCATACTTCGCTACCATACAAAAGAGTTGGAAGAGCCAGTGTTTTTATACACTTTCAGTCTTGAATGCTTTTGGACTAACTGTGGCTTGAAGATAGAATTTATTAACCCTAAAATTCTTAAAAATTTAGATATTTTTGCATTTACATCCTTTTCTTCTTCATATGAGATATTGCATCCTAGATATGTAAAATTATTCACCTGCTCCAAAATGTTATTGTCCAGTACAATTTTACTTCTGACAGGATCTACACCTTGAAATGCCATAATTTTTGTTTTTTTCTGTAGATATCTTTAATCCATATTCTTCTGTAATTTTGTTAAGTTCATACAGACCTTTCTGTAGATTATCTTCGGAATTTGCTATTATTATTTGGTCATCTGCAACAATAGGGTGTTTAATTTTCTATTTTCTGATATTCTTATTCCAAATTTATATGTTTTGTTCCAGCAACATATTACTTCTTCATTGATATAATTGCAAAGAGTGTTGGGGATAGGGGGCAGCCTTGTCTCACAACCACGATTTATAATTCCTTCTTCAAAAAATCTGTTATTTAATTTAATCTTTATGGTGTTGTCTTTGTAAATATTTTGTATGTTCTGCCGAAGTAAATTTGGTATATTTCTGTCTTCCAATATATTTAAGAGTTATGAAAATCAAATAAAATAAAATAATTTAATAGCAATGTGAAAAGTATATTGTTATATGGGTGTGAAACTTGGAAGCGAACATTCACATTATATAGTGAATTGCAAGTAAATATAAATAGAATTTAACATTTTCCAATACTGTTATTTTAACACAGTTCCAATAATGGATCGTAATATAATATTATTAACTGGTGGATCGATGAGCCTCCACCAATAGAAGGAAGAAGAAAACTGCCAAGAAACGACATAACACCGGTCAACGAGAGGCTACTGATGATGGAGATATAGCTCTGAAACTGCAGTCTAGAAGAATAAAGGATATGAGGTGAGGTATTAAAAATATTAATTTAATTCTCAAATTAAACCTCATAGTGATTTTTTTCCTGCGAAAGTTAAAAAAAAAAATCTATAAATTCAAGATGTGAATGAGAAACTTGGCGCATCATCATGCAAAATAAGATCCTCTCTCGTCTGGAGAAAAATTTAAAAATACAATAATCACAAATAGGAATGAGATGCACAAAGAAATTAAACATAGGCTCAATTCTGGAAATGCATGCTGTTATGCATTACAGGGACTCTGGTCATCCCAATTCCATTCAAAAAAGTAATACTGAAAATATATAAAACTATTATTCTACCAGTTATATTATATGGATGTGAAACATGGACTCTTACTTTAAGGGAGGAGAAAAAATTACGAGTATTTGAGAATAAAATTCTTAGGAAAATTTTTGGACCAAAGAAAGTTGAACAGGTAGACGAACGGAGAAGACTTCATAACAGTGAGCTATGTAATCTTTATAGGTAACCAGATATAATAAGAACAGTTAAATCTTGTAGACCATGATGGGCATGACATGTTGGCACAAATGGGGAATGAAAGAGGGGCATGGAAGTTTGTAGGAAAACCAGAGGGAAATGCCCAGTTGGTAAATCAAGAATGAGGTGGGAGAATAACATTAATCATGATTTGAGGGAGGTGGATTATACAGGGGATAATTGGAAAACATTGACTGAGAACAGGGATGTGTGGAAAGCTTATGTCCACATGGCCATTAACCTATGGGTTTTATAGTGCCAGTGAGTTAGTTAGTTATAAGGTGAAGAATAAATAAAACATTTGCATTGAACTTTTATAGTAATAAATCACTATGAGGATTAATTTAAGAGAGTATAAAACATTTTAATTTATGATCTTGAAGAAGATTTTTGGGTTGTCTTGAGGATGCCAGACGCAGTCTTTGGTGAAACGTCGGGGAACTTCAAGCCTCGAGACCACGGTCTACAGCCCGGAAATCTTCTTCAAGATCATCGTAGCAACTCCGGCCGTGAAAGTCTAAGTCAATACATTTTAATTTATCTTGAAATCTATTTGTACCTTGTAATTGTTTATTTCCCATCAAGTCCTTCACTTTCTGAATCTGCTGTGTGTCCTCCAGAAGTCCATACTTCATCTTCAAGTATCCAGTCAACGCTCTTCTAACAATGTCAAGATCAGACTCCAGTTTATCGAGATGATTCAACAAAGCGCCACATCGTTTACACAACATGTCTTCTATAGACACTACCACCATGAATCCATCGCCCATCAGCTGCCCTATTTTGTTTGGTAGTCCCGTCTTAGTGTAGGACGTGTGACTCATCAACAGAGGCACTCCTGGGCCTGCGATCTCTTCATCGCAGATAAAACAATGTGGAACACATTTCCCAGACTCCTGTCTCCTCACCTGCTAACAACATGCACAATAATTACACTAAAACCTTTATTAAGGGAAGTGATGATAGAAAGTAACAAAAAGTTATAAAAGTTCTGTGATGCAGAAACAGGAAAAAATATAATTGATAAGAATTAAATGAATCATGATTTCTTCTTACCTCATACTTCTATGTTTTTTAAACACAGCTCTGCAGTATCAGCGACCATCGTCACCATCCTCAGCTGTTTTCACGACTGTCATTTTTTTTCTTTTGCCAGTAATTATCCAAACAGCCATCTGAAATTTATCAAATTGATTGCAAAGATTGCAACAGGATATATATAGGAAAAACAAAAAGGAACTTGGAAACTCGTAAAAAGAACACTTCAGAAACATAAAGAATGGAGAAATTGAAAAATCAGCTATAGCAGCACATAGTTTATTAGGGCATCATAGAATTGAAAAAGAAGCAAAACTTTTGAAACATCTATCCTTTGGATTTAACATTTGGGAAAAAATATATATTAAAAAAAAAACATACGAGAACCATGAACTTCGAGATTCCAGATGAACCGAGCTTGATTACAAAGTTCTTAAAAAAAAACAGATGGCAGTTTAGAAAATGATTCATTCAAAAGAACACCAGATGGCAGTTTGGATAATTACCGGCAAAAGAAAAAAAATTGACAGTTGTGAAAACAGCTGAGGATGGTGACGATGGGTCGCTGATACTGCAGTGCTGTGTTTAAAAAAACATACAAGTATGAGTCAATACTAATAAAATTCATTGTTAAAACCGTTGAGGTGGAGAGTCATAAAATAAAATAAGTTAAAATATACCTTCTTAGGTAAAAGTTGAGGACGACGGATTTTACCTAAGAAGGTATTTTAACTTATTTTATTTTATACAAGTATGAGGTAAGAAAAAATCACGATTCATTTAATTCTTATGAATTAAACCTCATAATGTTAAAAATTCCCAAATTTATTATATAAAATATAATTATTAATGAGTTGGTTAAATCGAATGCATCGACAATGTCACACAAAAGCGATGAAACGTGGTCTGCATAAAAATCAATAAATATGAGGGGAGTTAAAATAACTAACTCATTAATAATTAAAAGAAACTCCATAGTGTTATTTCCTACATACATTAGGAAAAAATCTACATAGGAAAAATAAAAAGGAACTTGAATACAGGATTGAAAGTATGCCTTAGTAATATAAAAAATGGAGAAATAGAAAAATCTGCAATAGCTGCACATGCATGGTAAGAAAAATGCAGAATCGGTACTAAGAGAGGATTTATTTTGGGTTTATAGGTAATGAAGGGATGTTTGGGCACCAGGAGTACCGAAAGGATTTCTCCATGTATAAGAACGTAGGTTGCTCAGGTTGGAAATTGGTAGAGCTGAGGTTCTTTCTAGAGGGATAAGCAAGGAGCTGGCCGGCGCAAGACTAAGCGAGATGAATTTTAATAAATATACTTTATTAATCTAAGGACACTGGATACACGTATCATTGTAGACATATTTAATGTTGGACAAGGTACTGACCGCAGGAACGCATTTAGAATCCAAGAAGGAATCTCATTAGAGTCTATCACAGTTGAATAAATTCTAAGTGAAGTTATGTTTGTATTTTGCTAATTTATGGCCATGTCGGTGAGTCTGTTCCGACTCCCGCCTCGATGAGCTACGAAGAACTCAGAACGTAGAACTATCTTTTATCTGTGGGCTGTGGAGAATTCCTGCCCCGATGAGTTACGCAGAACTAACTTTTATCTGTGGGCTGCTGAGAATTCCTGCCCCGATGAGTTACGCAGAACTCAGGATGCCGAACTAACTTAACATAATTTTGTTGGGTATAAGGAAAACTTCACTTACCCTCTCTCTGTACTCGTGTCGTCATGAGGTCATTACCTTGTCGCGATATAACCCTTTTCTATATTGGCTGACGATTCCTTATGACCAAAGAAGGGATCGCGTCTTTCGATCGGACAAGGATCCACCATGTTTCCTGGATGAATACTTCCATCCTAAATACAGTCCTGCCAAAAGTTCGTACCCTGGGGAATTCTGGTCTAAATTTATTATATAACTTTCTTTAGGTCAGTGACTTTTTTTCCAGCTTGTTTGCTAGACTTCACGTCTTCGCAGTTTGTCGAGTTTGTTATAATGAGTTGTTTACTTTACACTGTGGTTTCCAAGCCATAGATCAATTCTTTGTTCATGACCTGTTAGCGAAGCTCGGTTTAAGATCCTAGATTGCTGGTCTACAAAGAAATGTCTGGTAATCCGCTAGTACAATAAGTTTTCTTAAATTTTAACTCTTTTGTAGCAGCATCAAGTATCTGTCGCTTGACAAAAGCGGTACCATGTACTTGTTAAATGGTTTCCATAATTACTAACTGATCGTTTATTTGGGATTCTATCAACTTCGTTTAATTCAATTTATTTTTATTTAATTATATGAAAATCAAATCCCTCGTGTTCTCACGATTTGATTCCATATATGTTTCATATATCTACGATGATTATTTCATCAAATAGAGATTTAACATTATAATAATACACATCCTAATTAATTAATTATTTTAATTTCTTAATCCAGGATTCTGAGTGAAAGATTTTGCTTCAAAACAAATGCCAAATTATTAAAACAGTTAGATAAATCTAAAGAATTTATAATTTGGGAGAAAATTTCCATCCATCCATCCAATGGCTGATTGGCTCAAATTCGAGCTTTGGCCTCCATGTTTGTATTAGTCGTCGTTGTTGTTGACCATCATTCCGAGGCATGTTGGATTTCTGAACGTATTTGCTTTTACGGGGTAGGGATGTCAACCCCACGCCCAACCTCCAGCAATCCTGGGAGGTCGATGATTTTCTGTTGGGGTTTTCTCCCTTAGCTGGTATGTCCCCATTTTTAAGTGTCAGGAACTCGCTTTTTCGCCCCTGCACTTCTTAGTATTAACCAGGAGTCTCGATGAGGACGTGGCGCATTGGGCTGGGCAGGAATAAATGGCATTTCTCGGGAGAAAATTTACTTACACAGAAAAGAAAGACAATAATGAACTTTGAAATTCCTGGAGAAAAAAATTTGATTTGGAAGTTCATTGGTCAGCCAACAGGGGGAGTAGAAATCAACCTACAGGATCACCAACCACCATTTCAAAAGACAGATTTGACAATGATGACTAAGGTATCGAAACCCAGGGTCTTTAAAAAAGCTACAAATATAAGGTGAATAGTCCACCGCTGTGGTCTCGAGGTAGCGTGCTTCCTTGTCACGCAGCGGGCCCGGGTTCGATTCCCGGTCGGGGCAGTTTTTCTGGGTGAGGTTTTTATCGGGGTTTTTCCTCACCTGTAAGACAAATGTCAGGAAAACTTTAAGGCCCAAACGGTCCCCGAAATCATATGGCCATCATCCTTATCATTATCATCCTTACCATTATCATTATCATCCTTCACCGGTGTGGAAAGCAACGGGAAGCTACCACACCTACACAATTCCCTAGTAAAGCTGCAAGCATAGCATGAAATGCTATGATTGCAGTGAAGGACCTGCCTTCGGGCAGAATTACTATGGATATAAGGTGAATAGTGCATATCTAACTCATATTACGACAAAGAGTAAGGTAGGTTAGACACATATATAGAATGATGATGAAAAGATGGTAAAAAGCTCTACAAATGGAGGCCATTAACTCCTAAATATATTGGACAACCCAAAAAATGATGGGTAGATGATGTTATAAGTTATATAAAATTTATGAAGATAAAAAAGGAGGCCGTCACGCAGGGCTGACAACCCAGCTGACATAAAGTGCCGACTGTCTAGAAAAAGTGGGAGCCTTAACCTCCTACTACCCCAAGGGCCTCCGGGCCTGTTGTGGGATCACTTTACTTTACTTTTTACTAAAAAATTGGAACAAATGTGGCCATGATAGGTAAGTGTGGAGAGAACTAGTTGAGAAGCCAAAACATTCTCCAATTGAAGATGTAGCGCCTTATTAAGAAGAGTCAGTACTTATTTACATAACACCGTGAAATGTAGTTTCATTTATTGGATCAATAATTTCATTTATTCGAGTAGCTGCTGAAATGATTTTTTATTTTTTATTTCAATTTATGCAGACTGAAATCTGACATAGAATCCCCAGGAACTTCATTGAGATAAGTTTCAATAAACTCTTCAAACACAATGAGCAGAACTATTTTGAAGAAAATTTTACAACAAAATTGGGGATTGTAGCATAAATGACTACATACTGTAATTAAAAAAAAATGGATGAACTGATGTAGAATCCAATTAGTGATCACATCTCCAGATATCAGCTAAACTGGAAGGAACATATTTCAAGAATGGTTAGATCCAGGATCCCCAAGGCAATAAAGACCTACTGTCCAAATGGGAAACGCGGTCATTTGGTCGACCTATGGAAAGATGGCACAAAAACCGCTTTCTCGGGCCGTAACAATTCTTCTAGGACTAATACCTGGCAGGATGATGATGATGATGATATTCTGCCCGAGGGCAGGTCTTTCACTGCAATCATAGACTATTCATGTATGCTTTGCAGCTTTACTAGGGAATTATCGGTGTGGTATCTTCTTGTTGCTTTCCACACCGATAATGGATAATAATGATAACGATGATGGCTGAATGATTTTCAGAGACCGTTGGGCCCTAAGCTTCCTGACATTTGTCTTACAGGTGAAGAAAAAACCCCGAAAAAAACCTCACCCAGGAGCCTGTCCCGACCGGGAATCGAACCCAGGCCCACTGTGTGACAAGGCAGTATGCTACCTTGAGACCACAGCGGTGGACACACACACACACACACACACACACACATATATATATATATATATATATATGGTTTATGGTCAAAACAAAGTTTCAAAAATAGCAAAAAATAAATATTTGAAAATACAATAGGAAGTAAGGAAAAACTGCACTTAAACTTGCGTGAAATATTTTCCTTTAGAACAACAGTGCGCATGCACAGAGTTTATAGAGCCAGCGATAACCCACAATCGAATCACATATTGATTATCATCCTCGATTACTATCCGTCGCTATGAAATTTAAATGACCAATCTTTGCACTAAATCTCCACATCTATGTTTAAAAAATATATCAATAACATTAAAATTGACGATTTTATTATTAATTTAACACTTCTCATAGAAGGATAAATTATTTATATATATAACATTAAAATTATTAAACATTTATTAAAAAATGGGTGTACACTCACTTATCACTCCCTAACGCTGATCCAACCAGCGATAACCCAAACAGCAATAGAAAAATCATAGACTAAATAATATACTCTGCGGAGAAAATAGCAATAGAATTTAAGTTGGAATATATCTAACTTGCAATTATCAATAATTGCATATTTTAGGCATCACAATATTGTCTAACAGTGTCATAATATTGTGATTTGCATATTTAAATAAATACTTCAAAATTGTCTAATGATATTTAATTAATGTTGGGAAGTAAACATTATGAGGTATAATCATTAAAATTCACCGGAGAACATATTGTTTAAACAACTCACCTCATAGGATTCATGCTTCCATGAAATCGCGATTTCAAACATAATCATGTTCATCGTCAGCCATAACTCCGCTAATGATGTTATAAAAATTGTTTGAAAAAGTTAAAAATATTAAATAATGCTAGTAAATTCAGAAGAAGAGCTATAGTTTACAACAATATAACTGCAAAATCAAGCGCTAGTAGTGCAGTTGAGCCTGATTTGCTTAATTTAACTTAATGGAAACTAAACTTAACCTAAACTAACCTATGGTGACACAGTCATGTTAGTATTGTAAAAGTCTAAATGTTAATTGTTGAAATAATGTGTTCCAAACATCACAAAACTTAATGAAGTAGCATCAGTGTTTGTTGGCAGATGTTGCAATAGAAAATTGATAAGAATGGAAATGATTTGTAATCTTTTGCCCATTGTAACATGTATTTACAATGCAGTCATTTCGGTTACAACAGCCGAAAAGTTTGTTCTTGCACAGCCAAATGATGCAAACTGTAATAAGGGCTGAACTTTAGAAAGTGATGTTCTATGATTTTACACACATTATGCCACCGTTGTACTATATACTTTTACCATTACATTTTGTACTATTTTAAATACTATGCACAATTCTTAAAACATATTTTACAATTGTGGAATCTTCTAACATTATATTTTACAATTATTAAATATTTGTTTATGTACTCAAATTATGCTATTTATCTTTCAATGAAGTTCTACAGAATTGCAGTAAAAAGTTGGTTATTTGGCGGACACAAATTCTTCCAAGTTCCACAGAATCGCAGTGTGCATGCGGGAGTTGCTGTAATGGTTAATGTAACATCCGGTAGATGGCTCTGCAGTCAGTGTTACCAACTTTGGGAATTAATTCTCAAATGCTAAAAAAAATGGACGTAAACTAACTTGCCATTTCCTAACCAAAGAGAACAATTTACATGCATATTATTTATTCCCAAATGCTTAAAAAAATGGACGTAAACCAACTTCCCATTTCCTAACCTAACAAAACAATTTACATGTGTATTATTTAATAAACTATTTTTACGTACACTAACACTAAATATGGTTTGAAATTGTTTTCAAATGTTGGTATCTCCAATTTGAGAGCCATCTAGTGGATGTTACATGAAGCATTTCCGCATCTCTAGAACCCGATGCACAAATTTCGCATAATTTATAAATATTTAATAATCGTAAGAAATGTTTAAAAAATGGTTCCAAATTGTTTAAAATAGTACGAAACGTGTTTACAAGTGTTTAGTGCATCAGTGGCATAAGGATGTAAGTGTAGAATTGTGTCCGCCAGAAAACGTACCACAGCCGAGTGCATGCTTAATGTAACTTCCATTAGATGGTAGGACCTATCTGTGAAATTGGTGTGACCAACTTTTGTAATTAATTCCAAAACATATTTTAAGAAATTCACTTAATTTTAGTATGTTCTTATGGAACAAGTTAGTGTCCAGATTAGTTTATTAAATAATATGCATATAATTAATTTTGTTAGATGAAAGTTGGTGTATATCCATTTCTTACAAATTTCGGGAATTTATTGCAAAGGTTGGTCATACCAATTTCACATATACATCCTGCCACCTGGTGGAAGTTACATTAAGCATTCATGCATGTGTATTGGAATTCTGTAGAACTTTGAAAAATTCATTGAAAAAGTCAAATATTAAAGTTCTTTCCGCTGTAAGTATTCATTACAGATGCCCTGTGGATTCGCTCAAGGTTGCATCACATGTAATGTCGACATCAGGGGGAGTATGATAGTATTATTACTGAGATTTGCAGGTGATATATTATTGTTAGCTCATAAATGTGAAAATCTTATATTTTAATGATTTTTTAATGTATATACAGATTTCCCTCTACTTTTTGCTTTTTTGTCCTGCACAGAATTTTAATTGGCATTATTCTGAAACACATGCATATTATTAACATCTAAATAATACAGACTAGTTTTGTAATCTAAATAAGTCAGTGTGCATAATAAGCCTAGAGCAACATTTAATTTGCCACGCCCATTTTTGACAGTTCTAAAGTACTCCAATATGGACACATTCTTTAAAATAACAGTAATGCATTTTAACGAAAAAAAAATGTAATACTATTATTTAAAATAAAATACATAGACTTTCGGGAAGCTATTATAACTATATTTAATGGTTTTACAATACTTCAAACTAACAAATATTATCCATATTCCACTTTAAAATAAATTAAGTTCTTTTACGGATGTATTACACATCCTTCTTAAGCATTTATAAACATTTATATTTTTATTTACATAGCCAAAATCAATCATTGCATTTCAATTAGTCAATGGCTCAGGACAAATTGGCTACTTTCATAAAATTCGCTCCTCTAACCTTTTTCACTGTTTCCAATGTTACTTTCTTCATGATGTACAACTATTGTAGAACGTTTTCAGTTATCCATGTGCTCCCAAAAGTACGATGACAAGAAACTAAACCAACTAAACTATTTTCGCGACCAATATGGCGTTGAACTGAGCTCAACGAATGATGAGTCCTGAGCGTACACAATTTCAAATCTAATAAATTAATATAATTAATTTTCCATTCATTATTAAATATTTTAAAAACAACAAATATATTTAATTTTGTTTTCACGCTAAGCAATTAATTTGTTATAATTTCAACCACAAACGTAATAACAGAACACTACCAAAAGTGACGTAATCAATATGGCGGACAAGTAAAAGTACTCTGTTGTCTTGACAACCGGAATGTAAACAAAACATTCCTTTCGTTGTAGAATATAATTATATTTATGGATTGATTAAAATATTTTTGTATGAAATGAGAGCTGTGCCAGCATGGGTTGATAAAGTACATGATCGAGATAAGGTTGAACAATGGTAAATCATTTTTTTATTTAATGGTATAGAATAGTGGGCCTCTTTCAAATTGATTGTTCTAACCTTTGGATTAAATGCACATATATATAAAATAATACTAAAGAATACAAAGTTTCAATACAATCCATCTGGGTTGCTGTCAGTTATAAATTCTTATAAAATTTGTAAGAGTTGCATTCAACTTTGTAAGAGTAGGTTGTGTAATTGGGTACTCTGAATAAGGTAATTTCATGAGAACACTAAAGATTGGGTTCAGTTACCCGGATTATTGAATGATCGTAACCATAAGCTATGGTAAAGGCAAGTGTAGGAAACATGAATGGTCTTTGATTCCATAGGTCAATTCCACAGGGCTTTTAACTAAGATATCATTATTAGTCTTTGCCCCCTCCCCCCGAGGTTAATAATTATTTTTATGCAAGTTGGTGTGTTTTGTGGTGTTGCAGTATATATGATTTGTGCTTCAATCCTGATGGTTCACAACTTGTGGTCGCAGCAGGACAGAGGGTGCTGGTATATGATACCAGTGACGGGTCTCTCATACAACCACTCAAAGGTATACATGTTTATGTGGAAAGTTTCCATTAAATGCAGTGAGAAATTTCCCTGGCAGACACCATACGCATGCACCAACAGACGCAATGCGGTTTACACTATAGGATCACGTGATGCAGCCAATATATACACAATATTTAACGAACCTAAAAACTAACCTAATGCAATTTAAATACTCTAATCTGTGAAAGACCGACCTAAAAGCTATCCTAACACAATTTAAGCACTCTAACCTGTGAAAGAATACAATGCCCAAAAATAAATAGTAAGTTCTGAAATTATGAAGTACATACTCTATGTTGGCTGCACTGGAACACATTAAAATCAATATGGCTGCCATGTCTTAATGTTACGTATGTAGTTAAATGTTATAGGAAAATATATTGAAACCGCCGTTAGAAAAAAATGTAAAATTTATTGGAAATGTTTGGAAATAATTTGAAAATAAAACCTTGTTGGTGCATGCGCATGGTGTCTGCCTGGGACTTTGAAAAATTTCTCACTGCACTTAACCCCTGAGCGCGGTTTGACGTACATATACGAGACCGGCTTCCTCCCTTCTGTGCGGTCATTTAAAAGTCCATGCAGTCCATCTGCGCGGTAGTATTTTTAAACTACTCACCCAGTAACTTATTTTAGATAACTAACTAACTAACTCACTAGCACTCTCGAACCTGTAGTTCATGGCCGTGCTGACATAAGCTCTCCATACATCCCTATCCTGAGCTAATGTGTTGTAATCATCCCTGTATGATCTACTTCCCTCAATTCATATTTAATGTTATTCTCCCATTCATTCTTGGTCTAGCAACTGGCCGTTTTCCCTCTGGTTTTCCCACAAGAAGCTTCCATACACGTCTTTCATTACCCATTCGTGACAGATGTCCTGCCCATCGCAATCTACGAGACCTAATTTATGTCATTATATCAGGCTTCCTATAAAGACCATGTAGTTATCTGTTATGTGGAGCTTATTTTAGATATATACCAAATTATTAATAAATTATATTTAGTTACATTACATTTCTAATCTTACCTTGGTTATACATATCCTTTGCTCACGGAAAGTCGATTTTGATATTGATTGTAGAGCGTATTTATTTGTTTCTTCAACAATAATATTCAACAACGTATGGTCGAATATTTCCTCGAATATAGCAACAATGTCCCCAGAAACATCGAACTGTGGACCACTGATGTCACAGAATGTCTCTCATATTAAATTAAACGTGTCCATATTTTGCCATACAAAATCTGTGGACACTCCCCCTAGCCCTTTAGCAATCAAAACACGTGTAAGTGTCTGAATATGTCCCTCGTCAACACAGCAGATGTCACTATCACTTATATCGTGAGGAGGTTGTGTATAGTCAAGTGCAAAGAAACTATCCTCACTATCTGATATAGACGCTAAATCACTATGTTTATCAATCTCATCTAAAATTTTGTTGACAAACTTAAATGTTTTTCTTCTGACAACACTTGGTTTTCTGCACAGGCATGAGCCACGGTTTCACAAAGACTGCGATAATTGTTTCAAAAGAAAAGTTTGAGACCACACAATGAGACACTTTACAGATATTTATTCTTTTTCGGCAAAAATAAGGCACAGGATATGTTCAGAAGAGGGTCTGGCTGAAAAAAAAAAAGTATTTCCTTTCACTTACAAGTAGCCACCTCATTCCACTTGCCCTGTCATAAATTATGTCGTAACATGAAGGGGAATCTTTCCTTAACAGGGTGACAAAAAATAAGTTCTCCAACATGTAAAACAACCTAGTTATAGGCTTTGGAAATCATAGATGTACCACGCATGTTGACATGGCAATCTGCATGTGGATATTTAAAAGTCCTGACGTTTTAACACGTCCTTCTGCATCTGGGAAGGGAACGCAATGTTTAAATGTCCACGTTGATGGGTTAATGGGCCTTCACTGTAAATGAGGCTAACACTGATGACTAGTTTAAGTTATTAAGCTATGTTTCAGATGGATTTAGTCTTAAATTTAAAAAGATAACATAAACTACTAACATATACACTAAGAACTTAGGACTGGAAGTAAATATCAATAAAACTAAATATATGGTCACACGTAGAAATTCAGTATATAATGGAAATGGACAGCTAATGACAAATGAGGGAAATTATGAGGAAGTGGCTGAATTCAAATACCTAGGAACAATAATCACAAATAGGAATGAGATGCACAAAGAAATTAAACATAGGCTCAATTCTGGAAATGCGTGCTGTTATGCATTGCAGAGACTCTTGATGTCCCAACACCTTTCAATAAACGTTAAACTGAAAATATATAAAACTATTATTCTACCAGTTATATTATATGGGTGCGAAACATGGACTCTTACTTTAAGGGAGGAGAGGAGATTACAAGTATTTGAGAATAAAGTACTTAGGAAAATTTTTGGACCAAAGAGAGATGAACAGACAGGTGAATGGAGAAGACTACATAACAATGAACTACATGGTCTTTATAGGAAGCCAGATATAATAAGAACAGTTAAGTCTCGTAGACTGCGATGGGCAGGACATGTTGCACGTATGGGGAATGAAAGACGTGCATGGAAGCTTCTTGTAGGAAAACCAGAGGGAAAACGCCCAGTTGGTAGACCAAGAATGAGGTGGGAGAATAAGATTAACTATGATTTGAGGGAAGTAGATTATACAGGGAATGATTGAAAAGGATTAGCTCAGGATAGGGATGTATGGAGAGCTTATGTCCGCACGGCCATGAACCTACGGGTTCGATAGTGCCAGTGAGTAAGTAAGTAAACTACTAACATATACAGGAATTTTTCAACAACTAATTCACTCTATGGTTTATGGAACCTATAGTCCTTCCACTTGTCCCTTTCCTCACCCAGTTAAATTCAATGCATGTCTCCAATATGCAGTCCTCAAGATCCATCTGAATATTATACTGTTACAGGCCTTCCTAATGGTATTTTCCCCAAGAGTTTCCAGTATTGTCATCCATTTGAGCTACATGACCTGTTCATCTCAATCTCATAGACTTAATAATGACAGTATTAGAACAACAATATAAATGATGGAATTCCTTGCTGTGAACATTCCTCCATTCTCATACCTTATGGAACTGCTAATGTTTTCCAATCATTCCCTGTATAATCTACATCCCTCAAATCATAGTTAATGTTATTCTCCCACCAACTGGGTGTTTTCCCTCTGGTTTTCCTACATGAAGCTTACATGCATGTATTTCATTCCCCATTCATGCCACATGTCCTGCCCCATCATAGTCTACGAGACATTCTTATTATATCTGGCTTCCTATAAAGACCACTGTTATAATATATTGTTATATTGGTTTATAACTCTCCAATCTCCAGAAAAGTGTTGGAAATAAAAAAGATCATAAGATTATTGACCAAACAAAATAAAATTATCCAGCTCCAATGGATCCCCTCTCATTGCGGGGTACATGGAAATGAAATGGCAGATCTTTTAGCAAAAAAAGGGCACCAAAATTTTACAGAAAACAAATCAATCCCTGCCCTACCATTCTGCAAAAATTATAATTAAAAGAAACTTCCAGAAAGAACTGATGGAGCACTTCAAATCACAAAGTAATGAGAAACCATGGGCAGCTATCTCGCAGAATAAAAACTTAATACCTGAACAACCAAGACACGAAGCAGTAGCAACATTCAGACTGTTAACAGGCCATGACTACCTGGCAGCACACCTCCATAAAATTGGAATCTTCAACTCTCCAAATTGTATCCTGTGCCAAGACAATAACACTACCATGAACAAAGATCATCTTGCTAGCTGTGAGGCTCTGAAGATGTCACCTACAAGAACTCTGGCAGGACTCTATTGGGAAGCAAGAAAGCAAATGGAACACATCCAAGCTAATGGGCATTAGACTACTACTACTACTACTAGACTGGTCAAGAAATTCTGATGACACAATGAACGATCTAAAGAAAATGAAAGTGACTAATTTGAATATGGCAAGAGACAGATTGGCATGTAGGAGGATTGTTGAGAAGGCCAAAACTCTCATTTTTGAAGTTGTCGCGCCTTAGTATGATGATGATACCATCATCAGCTTTTCCAGACTTGAATTTTATGTTGTCGGCCCTAAATGTTGACTCCCACTCCATATTTTGGCTTACTGAAGAACTTGTAAATCAAATCTTTTTCCCCAGTAATTTCAAAATAATCTTATTTTTAAAATCCAGGGCTTGACAATATAAAATTCAAGTCTGGAAAAGCTGATGATGGTATGTATGGCATATCAAACGGTTGACATATTATATTATTTTTGGTATTTTTGGTTGACATATTACACGATCAAACGGGTGTAGAAACAATCGAGGAGTATATTAAACGCATGGCTCTTAAATTTTATAATACATGTGAAGGCCATGATAATCCACTTGTGGCATCGCTGGGAACCTATGAAACAGCCAACAACAAACACAAGCGTCCAAAATGGATCCTGGACAACACTTGACCAGTGAAAGCTGATAGGGCACACACACACACAGACACACAGAAACACATTACACAATTATTCAATTACAATTACAACATTAGCATATAATGTACATTAATAAAATATATTAATACAACAAATTAAAAACTAATAACTAATCTTACTGCTACAGGTTCATCCCACCAGTTCCAGAGAAACTGACATCACCTGACAACTACAGATAGAACAGCAACAACTGAAGAATAAAAAAAATTTAAAAATGCACATTACCATAATTGTATGATTAATTGTAATAATCTGAAATGTACGCACATTATATTTAAATAAAGAGAAGTCTGGATGCCCTCCCAATATAGAGTCATCCAAAAGCCAAACTGGGCAAGATCCCACGTGATCGACTATTCCGATTGAGGTTTTAAGCGGTTTCCCTCAATCCAAAGAGCAAATGCTGGAATAGAACCCCAAAAGGTCCGCTTCCAACTTCACTCTGCTAATTAACTTCAAATTTGAATTGAAAATTTAAACCGGGGCTAATGTATTTTACAGGAACCCGGGGTTCTACCTATTAAGGAGGACCAAAATGGATCCTCACCGCCAACACTTAAGTGATGGCCACAGAGCTTTCCATCTATCTATCAAAACATGTTCAAATAGAACACAACAAGTTATGAGGTAAGATGATTCTGGATTTACCTTATTTATTAAAGCTACATTAACATGAGTACTTTATTGCAGGACACAAGGACACCGTATACTGTGTGTGTTATGCACGAGATGGAAAGAGGTTTGCTTCAGGAAGTGCAGACAAAACTGTTATTATATGGACTTCAAAACTAGAAGGTGTACTTAAATATTCGTAAGTAATCATTATCTTTTGATTTCATTAACAGACTCTTAGGGCCGCATGCAAATACATTAGTTTCTACTCAAATTACTTCCAATCACTGGTGAGCTGACTTTCCGTGAGCAAGTGCAAAGATCAAATTAGCTACCCATTAACTGGTCATGCATGAAAGTCATCGTTTTCGTAATATTGGCAAGAAATTACCCAGAATTCTCAGCGATAAAACCACTTCCGTTGTTTTCATCTGTTAGAGGCACGCATTTACGCTTGCATCCTGCAAATAATACCGTATACGACGACGTCTGCATCGTGCAATATTATGCCGATTCTTCCAGTTGAATTCTTTGGTAGACTCTATCAAATTCCTCTGCTCCGCATATACCGAAAACAAGATCGAAGTCTTCAAGGTTCGACATCTTGGATAAAGCAGCAAGGTTTCAAACTTCATCGGTTCCCATTGGGTTGCTCACGATTCGTTTCTCTGCTAAATCACCTCGCCAGGTAGCTTAGGAATTTCAACAATTATTATCGCATGAACAGATTTTTGAGTACGCAAAAACGTATTTGGATGCAACTTTCTCAGCAGAGTACAGGCAGAGAACGACTTTTACGGTCTAATGCGTTCATAGATTCGAGCCTCAAAGTTTTAATAATTGTAAAACAGTACCTGATATCTCAGTCGTCCTCAATAATTTGCAGTGTTGTTTTATAGGAGGCCTTTCGATAACTTATGTATCATCTTCTGCTTTGAACCTAAAGTTAAAATTACACAAGACTGTTGTCCACATGTTTTTCAACAAAGAATGTCTCAAACATAAAGTAATACTGAAATACACCAAAATTAAAATCAACAAGACAAACTACACAGCTGTAAAAACTAAAACAACTGCTGAAATCAACTGGATAAAAAACTAAATTAAATTTATATATAAGAAAAAGAACAACATAAGCAATCAACATATTATTCTAATTAACAGACTCATAATTGTATAATTGTAGAATTTACACAACTGGGCGCACAGGAACGAACTAGAAGTTAACACAAGCAAAACTAAGATTATGAAATTTAGACGAGGAGGAAACGTAAACAGGGATGACAAATTCAAGTATGGAAATGCCCAACTAGAATTAGCCAACTGCTACAAGTATCTCGGTCTAACGTTGCAAGTCACAGGAAAATCATTCACCAAGCACATCCAGGAAAGATGCAACTCAACAATAAAGGCCACATTTGACATTCGAAATGTCGAAAAGCTGTCAATTGAAACAGCTATAAGACTATTTCATATTAAGATATCATCAATAGCGTGCTATGCAATCACCACATTCTGGACTTGGTTAACCATAGCAAATCTGAAAAGACTAGAAAATGGTCAAAATTGCCTACCTCCGGAGAGTACTTAGGGTTTCAAGGTCAACAAGCTCCTGACTCATATACCAACTGACTTCTTCATCAGAGAAATAGCGTTAAAATATAACCTGCCACACACCACAGCCTACGAAGCACACATAAGAGAGAGAGAGAAGAAAAAGCAGAGGATATAGACCGCAGATTCTTCCTGACCCCAGCGATGAACACCGAAGAATGGAAGAAACGAAACTTCTCCCTAAGACACATGTTCACGAGGACCGCCACACATGGATTCCACTACAGAGTATGTACCATAAAAGGGCTCCACCTCGTATCGAACCAGTGCCTCTGCAAGCTATGTGACCAAAAATGTCAACAATACCATCTTATTGACTGTATAGCAAGAAGAAAGCCACTAAAATTCTATGCAGACGATAATAATTTTCAGTAATTGTATTATAATGTACACAGTGTGTTTAATAAATCTTTATATAATTGTAGACTTTCTTGGCAGGCATCTTGATCCCTGTTTTGTTTGTCTTCTGGGCTAAATGGCCTTGGTCCGGTTTTCTTGTCACTCGACGTTTCATCTACTGCTGCGGTAGACCTCATCAGGAGATTCTGCATGCTCTCTGTGAACTCCTTAACAGTCGGTTGCAAAATTGTAAAGTACTAAAATAAGCAACTTTTATAAGATTCATGATGTGTTCCGTTGAGGTATTATTCAAAATTAATATAAAATTATGGAATATTCACCTGAAAGGTCTGTCTCCTCAACTTAATTAATCATTTAACTGTAGTGCTTTCGGACTTGTCCCATCATCGGCAGGATTCAAAACTGGTGTTTCACTGAGAAAATGCACAGAGAAAATAATCCAGCAAAGATAAACGTACTCGAAGAGATGGAAATCATGAAAGCAGCTCACAACAACGACAGCCTGATAAGCGAAAACGAACCCAATACATGCAACCCCCTCTACCAGATCTTCAGTGAAACACCAGTTTTGAATCCTGCCGATGATGGGACAAGTCCTGAAAGCGCTACAGTTAAATTTTTCTCTTCAAATATAATTTATCTTTCATTGAGAAATGTTAAATTAATAATAAAAACATCATTAGAAGCCTTACTAGCTTTATAAAGTAATGTTAAATTCCCAATAAATGTCTTCTTAACTAAGAAGCCGCCATTTGCAAAGATAGAAACAATGGTTTCAAAAGCATTTGGTGAGAGGGAATTACAACGTATATAAGAGAAAAATTTGCGTCTAGATCGTAACTCGCCTCGGTAGCTCAGTTGGTAGAGCATTTGGCCTGGCAAGCCAAAGGTCCTGGGTTCGAGTCTCGGTCTAGGCGAAAATTTTTCTCTTCAAATATAATTTATCTTTCATTGAGAAATGTTAAATTAATAATAAAAACATAGCTACAGTTAAATGATTAATTAAGTTTAGGAGACGGACCTTTCAGGTGAATATTCCATAATTTTATATTAACTAAAATAAGATATAGTATGAAATAAAAAAAATGGTTAATAAATGATGGAATAGGTTTAAACTGGATGTTCTTTAACATTCCATCATGAATAACAGCATCCACTCTGGATGAACTAATGTTTTATTTGGTTTGCAGCCATAATGATGCCATTCAGTGTTTGGCATACAATCCAATATCACACCATTTAGCAAGTTGTGCAATCAGCGACTTTGCATTCTGGTCTGCTGAACAAAAAGCTGTGCAGAAACATAAATCTGGTGCACGCATTAACGTTTGTGCCTGGACAAACGATGGGCAGTACCTGGCTCTGGGACTCGGTAATGGCTGCGTTTCAATTAGAAACAAGGTAATTCATCATCAACAGCTCGACCACTTCTTCAGAAGTTTTAGCTATTCTTCTCTGTCCAGTCCCTTGCTCCTCCAATTCTTAATTCCACAGATCCTTAGGTCCTCTCCTTACCAAGATCTAATTTTCAAGCCTTTAAAGTTTAATAAACAAGTTTGGTCTGTTTATTCTTACCTCATATAGTTGTTTCTGTTAGACATATGTTTCAAGGCATGTTTGCCCCATCTTCAGTTGGTACAGACTCACATGAGGTAAGAATAATACAGACCAAACTTGTTTATTAAGAAAAATTTTACTATGTTTTTATTATTCACTTGTTACATCTCAATGAAGGATACATTATATTTGAAGAGGAAAATATATGCTCAGACTGGGGTTTGAACCCAGGACTCTTTGCTTTCTATGCAAATGCTCTACCAACTGAGCTACCTGAGCACTTCAATTTAAATGCAAATTTTTCTCTTATATATACTGTTAATTCTCGAGCATCAGATGCTACAAACCGTTGCTCGATCTTGCAAATGGCAGCTTCTTTATTAAGAAGACCTTTATTGGGAATTTTACATTATAAAAAGACTGGGGTTTTAACCCTGGACCTTTCACTTTCTATGCAAATGCTGTACCGACTGAGCTACCTGAGCATTCCAATCTAAATGCAAAACATTCACATAGAAAGTGAAAGGTCCTGGGTTCAAACACTAGTCTGAGAGTATACTTTCTCTTCTAATATAAAAATGTTACTCCCTATTTTATCTTCAAATAAATCCTTAAAAGTTTATATTTAAAGAGAAAAATTATACGCTCAGACCATCATTGAGATGTATGAAATTAATAATAAAAACACCTTAAAAGTTTGCCTGATGGTCTTGAAAAGATCAAGCCAGCTATTTCTAAACAAAATCTTTCTCTTTAAAAAAATTATTTATTTATTAACCTGAATGTATACATTTACATATGACATCACAATAATATTTTTACATCTGTAACAGTAGTATTAATAATTCCATCATAAAATGTTCTTGAATAAGAAGTAATCCAATTGCAATGTGAAACAATGTTTCACAGCTACACACTTGTATAAGAGAAAGAAAGTATTTTTATCTGAATTGAGATGCCTGGTTAGCACAAGTGCTTAGTACATCATATGTAGAACTAGAGAATTTGGATCCAAATCCTGGTTTAGTCAAAAAATTGTCTCCTAAAAAATGGTTTATTTAGCTGTTTCAACTTTGGATTTGCGAAAAAAGTTTAGGTTACCTCAACCAATGAATTTTTCTAAGTTCTACAGAATCATAGTGTGCATGTGTGAATTCTTAAACAAACTTCTGCTAGATGACAGACTTATGTGTGAAATTGATGTGACCAACTTTTGCAATAAATTCCCACACATTTTTATAAGAAATGGATATACACTAATTTCCCCCTTCCTAACCTAACAAAATAAATTATATGCACATTATTAAGTGTAAACTAATCTGATGTACACTAACTTGTCCCAGTGGAACCTAACAAAATGAAATGAGTGAACATCCATTTCTTAAAATATATTTTCGAATGTTAGTCATTCTGATTTCACAGATATCTCTGCCATCTAGCGGAAGTTTCTTTAAATATGCATGCATATGCACCATGATTCTGTAGAACTTAGAAAATATAATCATTGAGAGATAAATGCGACAATTTGCATACATAGATAAATATTTAATAATTGTAAAAAAATATCAAAACTATCATTGCAAAATGTTTAAAATAGTATGAATATTGATAAAGACAAAAAAAGTACATACAGCAACAGTATTACAAGATTTTTTTTTTTTCAAATGCCCCAGGTTTGTCTTTCGACATTCCTGGTTTCTCTCCTGGCATGGCGTACTTGTAACCCACTTCTGAGATTGGGGCGCCTGGAAGGCGGGGTTACGTTGCCCCGATGATATGATGGTAGTGGTGCGCCAGGAGAGTCCCTAATCCTAAGCTTAACCTAAGATGAATATGAATGATGAAGATTGCGATGGTCATATGATTTCGGGGACCGTTTGGGCCTTAAAGTTTTCCTGACATTTGTCTTACAGGTGAGGAAAAACCCCGATAAAAAACCTCACCCAGAAAAACTGTCCTGGCCGGGGATCGAACCCGGGCCCACTGCGTGACAATGCAGCACGCTACCCCGAGACCACAGCGGTGGACATATTACAAGAATGCAGTATGGAAAATTATAGGTCGAAGTATTCTAAACTTGAGCCGGATTTTCTAACATTAAGCTTTTACTGTATGGAGTTGTCAGCCCCACACCAAACTTGCAACGTGGAGGACCACATCTCTGTATTTATGTACCTCAGAGACACCATGATCCACCTATACCTCCAGGAACTGATTAGGTTAATTCCAACCCTAAAGTCAGACTGTGAGGTTGCCATCACCTTTGTATTGAGTACTGGTTTAATTTTACAGGCTGGTGAGGAGAAAGGAAGTATTAAGAGGCCTGGAGGCTCCCAGACTCCCATCTGGGCAATTGCTTGGAGTCCAGCAAAGTAAGTAGCATAGCTTGTTGATTAAAATTTAAAAATTTTTCATGTTTGTGACAAAAGAAAGAACTTGGACCTTTTAGAAGTTGTAGAGATAAATAAATGGAAAAGTGGTAATAAGCTGTTAAATTCCCAACTAGATTTGAATGAATCACCTCTTTTAAATATATAATAGAGATTGTAAAAAAAAAAAATTGTTGTATATTTACAGTTGTTATTTACTATAATAACAAAATGCATTAATTTGTTATCATGTCTGAAGAAGGTACAAAGTACCGAAACAGCTATAACTAATTTATACATTTTAATAAATATGAAAATCACATAAAACTTTAAGTTTTATTTTTATTTAATTAAATGGCTTGGATGTTTTAGAATTCTTTCATCAAAGAAATATAGATAGTACAGGAGTCCAGAGTGAATATTTTGAGATAAAAAGATAATATATATTGGTTGTTTAATGTCTTGAGAATGATATCACATAAGGAGATTGAAACATTGATGCATTATTGAATAAACTGAATATTTGACTGAGATAACAAATTTATTGCCATTAATTTAACTACTCTCAGGTAACAATATAAATAAATATCGAATAATGTAGTGTCATCATGATGTTTTCAAAACAGGAACTCTGGCACATTCAATCTTTATCCAACTTCATTGTTCCTGTTTCAAAAACATTGTTACAGCACTACTTTATACTTCCAGATAACATAGGCTCTGTTCCTTTCGCCAGTACGCATATGCATGATGTGGGAAGGAAGAGTCCATATGTTCTGAGATAAGGAAGATATGTAACTATGTGTGATATCAGTGATATTAGATTCCATTGCATGGCGTCTCTACAGCAGTGGTGCCACCATTAAAGGTTCAACTCTCTTATGAAGAAGAAGAATATTACAAGAGTTTTCGTCTTTTCCATATTCTTAAAAAATATTAATGTTGACATGTTTGTTACAGGGAGGAGAATTATGACATACTGTGTGTAACTGATTGGGGTCAGACATTGTCATTCTATACAATGGGAGGCAAGTTGGTCGGCAAGGAACGTAATCTTGGGTTTGATCCGCTGTGCGTGAGTTACTTTAACAAAGGAGAGTATCTTCTGATTGGTGGATCAAATAAAGTATGCACTTTAATGACCAGAGATGGGATCAGACTTGGAACTGTCGGAGATGAGCAGCCATCTTGGGTGTGGTGTTGCGCTGCTCGACCTGATTCTTCATTTGTGGTCAGTATCAACTTAGTGTTTTGTGTCTGATGCCCTGCAATCTATCTACCATGCCTATGTAAATAAAAATGTACACATTCAGATTGCTACAGTTCTCAGTGGTAGGCAAGAGATCTCAGGGTTGTGAAACTTTTATAAGCAAAAGAACAATGTACAAATTTTCCACTCAATTTTAACGAATCCAAAACTATTTATTTACGAAGAAATACACCTTTGTTAATACAATTAATAAAGTTTTATCCAAGAGTGGAGTCGATGAAGTTATTAGAGGTCCACGTGCTTGAATCAAATATTTTCAAAGTCCAAATGTTTTAACAGACTAAATCTTTATAAAGTCGTAGATAACTTCAAATTTAACAAGTTCTTAGACAAATCTAAATTTTAACTGGATCGGAGATCGCGGTCTGTTGATCTATGATGTTTAAACACTGAACACAGAGTGACCGAGAGTGAGGCAGATTTTGATATATGTTCTCGCTTCAAAAGACGATAGCTCCTCCTACTTCTTTCGATTCCACTCGATACAATTTGAATATACATATGTTACAATAAATTTTATTCACTAGTCATGTGTTTCCTTAGAGGGAGGGAGGTTTATGCCCTTAGAGTTCCTGAAATGTAAATTTGTCAACACCGCTGTGCACATCTTGATAATTTACACGTGTGGTTCTTTTACGTGTAAATGTTATCCTTATTTCTTGGAATTGCTGGTTAATAGTGTTAATTACGGTTTCTAAGAACTGGGTTAATTGCTTTTTGATATTGTTAATAGATAACCGTTTTCAGTTTCTTTCAATTTTGTAAACTGTCATATCAAGAGACTGTTATCTTTTCTAAAGGGGGGGATGAATGTCTCTTGTTACCTGCATAGTCAGATAGCATTTTAACAGTACATCTTTATTCTAGACATGTAGTGGAATTTTACCTGGATATATTTCTACTTTTCTACATAAGTCTTTTATAGCGATATTAATAATATATTATATTTTGAATATTTATTGATTAATTTAATTTTTATAAAAATTTTGATATGATTTCCCTAATCCTTGTAATTTTCTGATTCTAATGATCTATTATAAGACATGTTTTTCTTATGGTATACTTTTATTATATTTTCGGAACATTTTAGTTTTAGATCTATGTATATTAGAGTTTTATTTTAGTTTATGTATATATATATATATATATATATATATATATATATATATAAATTAATGAGTCATTTTAACATCTTACCTCATATTTCATGTTTTATCAAACACGGTAACTATAGTTTTCAAATGATCTTGTCATTAATTTATTAATTAAGAACCTCATAATGTGTTTCCCAATTTTAACTTTGAATGAGTATATATATATATATATATATATTGATTTACAATAATTTAATTGTGTTTATTAATTTACTTATTTCTATCATAGTAATAGCTTTAGCTTCCCAATATTAATTTAATAAATAATGCTATAGCTGTGTGGAGTCCCTTCATGTCTTCTTCAGGTAGAAGCCATTCATTGTGTATTTGTGAATGATGATTCATTGCAATTGAATGTGGGGCCAGTAGAGTAAAGGTAAAGGAAGGATTCTTGCTTGGATGGGAATGAAGCCTGGATTAGCTCAGTGGTCTGAGCATTAGCACGGAAAGCTAAAGGTTCGGGGTTTGATTCCCGGTTCAGGCAAAAATTTTTCTCTTTACCATTGATTTACAATAATTTAATTGTGTTTATTAATTTACTTATTTCTATCATAATAATAGCTTTAGCTTCCCAATATTAATTTAATATATATATACATCATATATTTTTGCTACAAGATGATATATTTTATATTAACATTTTCCAGAATTGGACATAATTTCAATTTAGAAAGAAAATTTAATGTTTGGACCAGGACTCAAACCCCGGATCTCTGATTCTGTGCGTCAGTGTGATACCGATTACACCATCTGAACTCCGATACAAATGTCAAATTCTTTGCACTTATATAATTCTCTTTCATCAGAAAGCCGGTAGCCATCGCTACCATCAATGCCATCTAACGACTTCTATTCAAAATATTTTTATTGAGAATTATACATTATATAAGTAGAAAGAATTGTTGAAGTTTGTATTGGCATTTGGATGGCGTAATTGGTATCACATTGACATGCAGAGTCAGATATCCGGGGTTCAAGTCCCAGTCCGAATGTTAATTTTTTTTTTCTAAATTAGAACTATGTAAATGTTCATTTGTTCAAAATCTTAAATCTCCAAAAGTTCTTCTCCGATCTTAATGAAAATTTGTACATACAGGTTTTCAGATATGATGAGTGTTTAGCTGTTATCTGTTATTCTTTAAAACCATTAGGTGTAGGACTTCATCTGAAACAAAAATTTAAAAATTGCTGTAGCGGTCGTAATTTTTGTTGTTTCACAACAAAACTCAGTATATACTATTGAAATAAACTGAGGTAGACTTTATAAAAAAGTTCAGTAAAATCCAATCATTGGAAGTGGGGGTTTACCTGAAATCCAAAATTAAAAATTATTCTAGCAACTCTCATGTTTGGTCTATTTCATTTATAGACACATGGGGTGTGTATAAAGAATTATATTTATACATGTCCAACAAGTCCCTTTCCTGTTTTTAATACTTAGTATTCAGTGAGCCTTAAGCAGAAAAAAAAGACACATCATGACCATTTAATTTCTGGTCCCATATTTTACTGGAACTTTTTTTTTAATTCTCATTCCTATTGACGATTTCATTATTAATTTAACACTTCTCACTGTAGGATAAATTATATTTGAAGAGAAAATTTTTCGCCTAGACCGAGACTCGAACCCGGGACCCTTGGCCCGGGAAGCCAAGGGTCCTGGGTTCGAGTCTCGGTCTAGGCGAAAATTTTTCTCTTCAAATATAATTTATCCTTCAGTGAGAAGTGTTAAATTAATAATAAAAACATCAATAGAAGCCCTACTGGCTATATAAAGTAGTGTTAAATTCCCAATAAATGTCTTCGTAACTAAGAAGCCGCCATTTGCAAAGAGAGAAGCTACGGTTTCAAACATTTGGTGCGAGGGAATTACAATGTATATGAGAGAAAAATTTGCGTCTAGATCGCAACTAGCCTCGGTAGCTCTGTTGGTAGAGCACTTGGCCCAGAAAGCCAAGGGTCCTGGGTTCGAGTCTCGGTCTAGGCGAAAAATTTTCTCTTCAAGTGTATCTCATTCCTATATCTTGAACACTGTTGAGAAGGCCAAAACTTTCACTTTTGAAGTTGTCGTGCCTTAGAATGATGATGTTATCTGGAACATTACTTTAAAAACAGTCTGTAATACTGGTATATGATTTTGAAAAGAATAATTAATGCAAACCCTCAATTTTTGACTCTGCTTCAGCGTGTAGTCCATTACACCATTCAAGACCTGAAACAAATGTTAAACTTTCTTTCCTCTTATACAATTCTCTTACGTCCAAAGGCAGTTAGCTAGTTGTATTAATAACACCTTCAGACGACTTCTATTTGAAGTATTTTTAACGAGAATTGGACTGCACACTGATGGGTAGTGTTAGGGATCTGGAGATCGATTCCTGATTAAAGCGTTAATTTTTCTTTTCAAAAAATAAATTTGTCTATTTTAAACTAAATATAATATATATATTGAGGATTTTCATTTATTTTTTAGGCTGTGGGTTGTCAGGATGGTACAATAGCTTACTACCAACTTATTTTCAGTACGGTGCATGGACTTTACAAGGAAAGATATGCCTTCAGGTGAGATTACATACAGAGTGATTCAGAAATATGGCTATACGTTTGATCGCATTTTGTGACAAAAATATTATTATTAAAGAAAATACGATGTTATCATTGGAAAGGAAATCATTCAAATTACAACAATAGAACAAAACAAAAATAAATCACTGCTCATGTGCAGCTTGGCAGGTTGATTTTTGTGGGCTAATGTCGAACGCCTCCACAATTCTCTTTGTTGTTTCTGCATCTGTGCTAATGCGAGGCCTTCCAGGAGGTTTCATTTTCAGTATCCTTCCCGATTCCAACAGTCGTTTTCTTCACTTCCCCACAGTCGATGGCTGCAATGCTACGTTAAACTCATGTCTTGCCCCGTCTTGTGGCCTCACGATCATTAGCATACATTATTGCCCATGCAGAAATTGTAATTTGCTGTTGCACATTCAATGCCATTTTGACTAATGACAAAGGTTCTACACTGTTTTGTTTTATTCCATTGTTGTAATTTGAATAATTGCCTTTCCAACGGTAATTTCATATTTCCTGTAATGGTAATATTTTCATCACACAACGCGATCAAACGTATAACCATATTTATGATTCACCCCGTAATTGTTTCTTAAATTTCATTAAAATATGTTGCTGCTTCTTAGTCAAGTTGTTTAAAGCATGTTTGTGTTGATACAGAGCTTCAGGACTTACACTTTGTTGATTCTCCATGGTAAAAAAAAATTCTCTTTGAATTTCAACCAGTGTGGAACTGGTGCCCACCTGGCATTGTGAGGAATTTGAGTAGCTACAATAAGTAGAGGTTCCAGATTGAGAAAACTAGCTTATAACAGCTGGAAAACTTGATATGCTGACCACATATCACCCCTATACCAGCTAAATGATCCTCAACCCTGTAATAGACAAGTGGATATGAAGAAAGTAGTTGGCTGATAGAACAAGGGCTTTATAAACCTGTTGAACCATGGATTTTTTTTTTTAGATTTTTTATTATTACACACATCTCAATGAGTTAGAGTTCATACTTACTTACTCACTGGCACTATCGAACCCATAGGTTCATGACCACGCAGACATAAGCTCTCCATACATCCCTATCTTGAGCTAATGCTTTCCAATCATTCCCTGTATAATCTACTTCCCTCAAATCATAGTAAATGTTATTCTCCCACCTCATTCTTGGTCTACCAACTGGGTGTTTTCCCTCTGGTTTTCCTACAAGAAGCTTCTGTGCATGTCTTTCATTTCCCATATGTGCCACATGTCCTGCCTATCGCAATCTATGAGACTTACTGTTCTTATTATATCTGGCTTGAGTTAGAGTTTATTAAATATAAATTTTCATCTCACCTCATAAAGTTCTGAGTTTTCACGATACCAGTTTCAGAGTCAGAGTTTTGACTGACAATGGAGGCAAAGACCTTTGAAACTGGTATCGTGAAAAACAGAACTTTATGAGATGAAATGAAAAAAACATTTAACCGACTCAATTTGTAGATAGTAAATTATTTCATAGTGTTACTTCCCATTTTAATTTTCATTAAATTCATAAATTTTTCTGTTAAATATTAAATTGTCAATCAATAAAGTGACACAATTAAAATAAAAACATTAAAAAAAATATGATGATCTTGTAGAAGATTTCTGGGCTGTTGACCGTGATCTTGAGGCTTGTAGTTCCCGACATTTCGCCAGATGCAAACCCTACAAGAATAGTCTATTAGACTGCGCTGCGATCCTACCTTTTTATAACATTGAGTTTGAAAGTTTTGAGTGACTGTATCAACATTCCTTTGCCCGGGCCCATAGAAGGAAAAGATTAATCCACCTTTCCTTTGTAATTTACTTAACATATAGTACTGAATGCTAAACAGTATTATAATCGTGGAAGCTAGAAGGGAAAAGGGGATTCATTTGGCTTGAGAAAGCTTTAGAATATGTATCAATATGAAACATGACTAGCTACACAATTAGTAAACATACGTTAACTAAAAAGTAACTTTTAATGAGAATCATAAGTCAGATAATAGAAATAATTTAACAAAAAAATTCATCTTCTTGACCATCATATAATTTGAAAGAAAAGATATGAATAAATTAACAAACTCGGTCATCAATAATTCAAAAAGACAATAATAATAATAATAATATTCAATCATACATACATGCACACAATCCAGTCCAGCCGAGGGCTAGGGTTCACTGTCCAGTTACCCTACCCTGGCTTGTGGGACTGATGAAACCAAACAGCTCCCTCGAGCTACAGTCGACCTGACCACGACGATCCCAAAGTTGATGATGATGACCTTGATACTAACTTGCACAGCTTATTTGAGGCTTTCGATAATGAGGGGAAGTCGCGCAGTCACATGCAGCGCAGAAGGAAAGGAGGGGAGGTATGTAGGAGAGAGGACAATGAAGACAGGAATTTGGCACTGTTCTATAACATCACTGTAGAGGGAAGACACGATGACGTAGTTGTTACGTATCGAAAAAGTGATTTTGGTACAAGACCATGAGACTGCAACATCATTGGTGCAGTGGAAGTCCCTACTACTAACCTATCAGAAGGCAGATACACTTACGATGGAATGAACCACACAGAAAACACATTGCGGTTAACAGTATAAATAGGGTAGGCAGTCGACAAAATTGTACTAGAGCATGCCATTAAATCTTTAGAGAATGAGGAAGGCTTACAGCTGAATGGTATTAATAAGCTGTTAGTTTATGCTGATGATGTAGTACTACTGGCCAATAGCGAGGAGATACTAAAGGCCAACACGCACACACTATTGAGTAACACTAAGAAATTAGGACTGGAAGTAAATATGAATAAAACTAAATATATGGTCACATATAAAAATACATTATATAATGGAAATGGACAGCTAATGACAAATGAGGGAAATTTTGAGGAAGTGGCTGAATTCAAATACCTAGGAACAATAATCACAAACAGGAATGAGATGCACAAAGAAATTAAACATAGGCTCAATTCTGGAAATGCATGTTATTATGCATTACAGATACTCTTGATTTTCCAATCCTTTCAAAAACATTAAACTGAAAATATATAAAACTATTATTCTACCAGTTATATTATATGGGTGCGAAACATGGACTCTTACTTTAAGGGAGGAAAGGAGGTTACGAGTATTTGAGAATAAAGTCCTTAGGAAAATTTTTGGACCAAAGAGAGATGAACAGACAGGTGAATGGAGAAGACTACATAACAATGAACTACATGATCTTTATAGGAAGCCAGATATAATAAGAACAGTTAAGTCTCGTAGACTGCGATGGGCAGGACATGTTGCACGCATGGGGAATGAAAGACTTGCATGGAAGTTTTTTGTAGGAAAGCCAGAGGGAAAACGCCCAGTTGGTAGACCAAGAATGAGGTGGGAGAACAACATTAACTATGATTTGAGGGAAGTAGATTATACAGGGAATGATTGGAAAGCATTAGCTCAGGATAGGAATGTATGGAGAGCTTATGTCCGCACGGCCATGAACCTACGGGTTCGGTAGTGCCAGAGTGAGTAAGTAAGTAAGTAAGTTGATAAAATTGTCAGTCTCAAGACAACCCTTGAGGATGCCGGACGCAGTCTCTGGCAAAACGTCAGGGAACTACAAGTCTCAAGACCACGGCCAACAGCTCAGAAATCTTCTACAAGATCATTGTACTAACTCCGGCTGCGAGAGCCTAAGTCAGTTTATTAAAAAAATAGTATTCCATAAAAGTATCCTTCCTGTATTGTATTGTGTAAAAATGAGGCTCAACTTAAAAGTTTTAATATCATTAAGATTTTTTTTTATCAGGGAGAACATGAGTGATGTAATAATACAACATCTGCTGACAGATCAGAAAGTGAGGATCAAGTGTCGGGATCTCATCAAGAAGATCGCCATCTACAAACACAGATTAGCAGTAAGTCACATCCTGTTAGTTAACGACCAGGTGCCTTAACTACAAATATAAAGAGATATTTTGATGTAAAATTTTAAATTATACGAGTAATTTTCCATTACTGGACATTATTATTTTGAAAAAAAAAAATATTTGAACCAGGACTTGAACCCTGGACCTTTTGTTCTCCATACGAGTATGCTTTCCATTACACTATTCAATAGAAGCTGGCTGTTGGCCAATGGTAGCGACATCTATCTGCCTTCAGGCGATTTGAGAATTGTTTATGAATAAAGAAATCTTTATGTTTGTAACATAGCTTGTATAGTGTAATGGATAGTATACTCGTAAAGAGAACAAGAGGTCCAGGGTTAAAATCCTGGTTCAAGTGTTCATTTTTCTTTTCAAAATAATAATGTATACATAAAGTTTTATTTTTAAGGGGGGGTAGAATTTGAATTGGGATATATTTAAATTACAATCTTAATTGATTGCAATAAGGGATGCTGACTGCATGAGCCAGCGTGGCAGACTAGTTTTCATAAGTAATGTCATGAGTGAATTTATCTAGAGGATTTGGAAATCAAAAGTGGCATTTTTTAGGACTATTTAACAAATAAAATTAAGCTGTTTACTCAAAAATCATTATTTAAATATAGTTATTTTGAAATATTTATATTTTAATGTAAACGGCGATGTTTGAAAACAAATCAGAAATGTGTGGTTATGTTTCATCTTAAGTTATGTAGGTAGGAAATAACACTATGAGGTTTATTTTAATTTTGTTGAGTTGTTTCTTGAGGTGAGTCAAGAAACAACTCAACAAAATATGTTTCATCTGTTTATTCACTGCAACTTGATAGGTTATTGACTCCCATTTGAGACATGAGTTAAATTATCAAAAGTAATGCCACCAGTGATTTCCAAATTATCAATAAATTCACGACTCACGAAGTGAGGAGTGAATTTATCTAGAGAATTTGGAAATCAAGAGTGACATTTGTTAGGACTATTTAACGAATAAAATTAAGTTGTTTACTAACAAATCATTATTTAAATATAGTTATTTTAAAATATTTATATATTTAATGTAAACGGCGATGTTTGAAAACAAATGAGAAATGATTGGTACGCTTCATTTGCTTCTTATGTTTATCACTACAACCAGATCATACTATTTATTGCAAAAGGAACGCAATATTGTAAGAATGCACTCTAGTGGAGAAAAAATGAAACACATCGAACTGTATATTAATGCATTTCTGAAGTCCTATGATGTAAATATGACAATATATTTTTCTGGAATGCTATTACCTGGGAAAAAATACATTTAAGAAAGTGCAAACAGTGGTTTCTTTTTTTTGTAGTATAATTAATTGCTACAAATGTTTTTATATTAACTGCCGCATGCGCCATGTGTTGACATTCATGCAACTATATATACAATCTGGTAGCCGTATTTCTTAGAGAGTCCACTTCTGTTATTGCAAAATACTGCTATGACCTATTCAGAATGTTAAAAAGGAAGTGCTTTCTTTATTATGATAAACTTTAGTTGGTAAATTCTAGGTGAAATATGACTGTGATTGGTTGTAAATAAAAAATCATTGAAATGTGATTGGTCATTGACTCCCATTTGAGACATGAGTTAAATCATCAATCTAAACATAGACACTGCAGTTTTTGTTGTCATGCTGAAGATGAGTGTTTGATGGAACTTGTATGTAGCTTGTGAATGTGTGTTATCAGGTGCAGCTACCAGAGCGAGTAGTGATATACGAGCTGTACTCCGGAGACTCGACAGGCATGCACTACCGAGTGAAAGAAAAAATAAACCAGAAGTTGGAATGTAATCTGCTTGTGGTATGTACAAACCATCTGGTCCTGTGCCATGAGAAACGTCTGCAGTGTCTCTCATTCGAAGGTGTCAAGGAGCGAGAATGGGTGATGGAATCTCCAATTCGTTACATCAAAGTGGTGGGAGGTCCTCCCTGGTCGAGAAGGACTTCTTCTCGGACTCAAGAATGGTCAAGTTTGGAAGATATACCTAGACAATGCATTCCCTGTTAATCTTCTCAAAGTGGCATCAGCTATCAGGTGTTTGGATCTGAGTGCGTCCAGAAAAAAACTTGCTGTTGTTGATGAAAATAATCAATGTCTTGTTTACGACATTCAGAAGAAGGAACTCCTCTTCCAGGTACAGTGTCAACATTTATTTATTTAATCAATTGAGTTGGTGTTTACTTGATGAAAATCCATATTTATTAATTAAATAAAAATAAAATATAGTTTTATTTGATTTTCATATTTATTATATAATTCAGTGACAGCTGTTTCGGTACACTGTACCTTCTTCAGACATGTTAACAAATTATGAATTGTGTTCCAACTGATCTAAGCAACAATACAACAATATTTATTTAAATTTTTTAATTTAACAAAGGGGATTCATTCAAATCAAGTTGAGAATTTAACAGTTTTTTACTATATTTGAAGAGAAAAATTTTTTTTCGCCTAGACCGAGACTCGAACCCAGGACCTGTGGCTTGCCGGGCCAAAGTTTTTTACTACTTTTAAATTTATCTTTTGGAGGCGTAGAAATGAATAAATTTAAAAGTAGTAAAAAACTGTTAAATTCTCAACTTGATTTGAATGAATCCCCTATGTTAAATTTAAAAATTTAAATAAATATTGTTGTATTGTTGCTTAGATCAGTTGGAACACAATTCATAATGTTAACATGTCTGAAGAAGGTACAGTGTACCGAAACAGCTGTCACTGAATTATATAATAAATATGAAAATCAAATAAAACTACGTTTTATTTTTATTTTATTTATTTATTTATTTGATGTTGTATGTAAATTTATACAATAATCAATTAATTTGGTGTTTACTTGATGAGAATCCATGATGTATTTAATAGATAATATTATCAAAGTTTCATCATCATCATCATCATAGTACATTCACGAATTTAGGCCATTTGTTGACCTGTTTTGGCGTCAAGAGAAACACCATCCAAAATTCTTTTGAGTGGACGTCCTGGTCTTCTTCTTCCTGCGAGTTGATAGTTTAACATTTATAGTGAGTGGAGAACATGTTTTTAACGACTCACCTCATATAATTTCAAATTTCTTTGATACTGGCGGTTTCAGACAATATCTTGTCCCTCTTAAGTCATGGCTTCCACTGATGAAATTCTCTGGTTGTTGATTTCTCTAAGGACATCACCTCTTGTGCTGCCATCTTTGGTTGGGATTATAAACTTTGTAATTAAATTTTTATCCACCGGAATATCGAAGTTCATAGATCGATATTTATTCTTCTGAATGAATATCTTTTCCCAAATTGTCAATTCAATTTTTGGAAAACATGTGGAAGCCATGACTGAAGAGGGACAAGATATTGTCTGAAACTGCTAGTATCAAAGAACTTTGAAATTATATGAGTTGAGTCGTTAAAAATATGTTCTCCGCTCACTATTACTTATATATCTCTTTAGGCTGGCTTTTCAGACCCTATGATTCTTACCTCAAATTTTTTCAGTGGAGCATCTCCTATGTCTTATTTAAATTTTGCATGCTCTTACAGAATCACTCTGTAGATGTGGACAGAATGTGTATTCCCAGATGAATGACTTAATGTTATTTTCTGTTTCCAGGAGCCAAATGCTAACAGTGTAGCATGGAATACAAATTGTGAAGAGATGCTGTGCTTCTCTGGAAATAACATATTGAGCATTAAAGCGAGCAATTTCCCAGTTCACCAGCAGAAGCTTATGGTAATTTCAATAATTATTATTATAAAAAGTAAGTTTGGTCTGTATTCATCTTACCTTGTAAATTGTTTTTGTAAGATGTGTTTCAAAGCTTCTGTGCTTCATCATCAACTGTCTTTACCAACTGACGATGAAGCACAGAAGCTTTAAAACACATTAATATTTAATTTTACTTCAATGGATTCCGGCCCATTGTGGAGTGACAGGCAATGAAATAGCCGATTTTCTGGCCAAGAAGGGTAGCGAAATTGTTTCAAACCCAACTTCTACTCCAGTTTCCTTTCACTCTATCAAAAGAATTATCTCAAATAAATACATCAATAAACTTAGAGAAGAATACACCACCAAAACATCTGGAAAGGAATGGGAGAATCTACAAGCTTATGACATTACTACATTACAAAGAAAATCTGCAGTAGCAACATTCAGACTGCTAATAGGACATGACTGCTTGAATAAACACCTACACAGAATTGGCATAACAGATTCACCTAAATGTCCTTTTTGCAATTTAAATGAAGATATGGAAAGAAACCATCTCCTCCGTTGTCCAGCTTTTGTAGAAGAGACCAGCCTTTCTGCTAAATATTGGAGTACAAGAGAGCGAATGATTTCATTATCAAGTGCTCGACATTAGATACCAACCAACCATATTTAATTTTAGGAAGTGATATTTTGAGGTTATTTTAATTGTATTATTTTTAGTCTGATCATCTTACCTCAATATTAATGTTGATTTGTTCTTGGACATGTTTCAAAACAATTCTGTTTTATCGTCAGCTTGTCTAGACTGGTTTGATTTATCTTGCATTATGTTGGACACCCTGGATGTCGATGTCAGCTCCATCCTGTGGTTGGTTCTTGAAAAAGAAGAACAACCTATGAAAAAATATAGGAAATTCACATATCAACCTTGGGTACACAATAAATTCCAAACGATATTTGAGAAGTTTAATATTAAATTAGCACCGAAAAATAACTACAGTTTAAATAAACTAATAAAAACCAACAAAAATGAAAAAACTGATAAAAATAAAAAGTCAGGAATATATCAAATTGAATGCATGGGTTGTGAAAAGATATATATATATATATATATATATATATATATATATATATATACTTACTCACTAGCACTATCGAACCCGTAGGTTCATGGCCGCGCGGACATAAGCTCTCCATACATCCCTATCCTGAGCTAATGCTTTCCAATCATTTCCTGTATATATGTATATATATATATATATATATATATATATATAGGAAAAACAAAAAGAAACCTAAAAATTAGAACCAAAGAACACATAAGAAATATTAAAAATGGGGAAATAGAAAAATCTGCAGTTGCTGCTCATGTTTGGTCTGAAAAAACATAATATAAATTCAGACACTAAATTATTAAAACAGTTAGAAAATACAAAAGAGCTGACTATTTGGGAAAAAATCTATATTCAGAAGAACAAAACCAGAGTTATGAATTTTGAAATACCGACGGAGCGTGATCTCGTTTGGAGGTTCTTTGGCCAACCACAGGATGGAGCTGACATCGACATCCAGGGTGTGCAACATAATGCAACATAAATCAAACCAGTCTGGACAAGCTGATGATAAAACAGAATTGTTTAAAGAAAGCATAAAATATGAGGTAAGATGTAAAAAAAAAGACTCATTAATTTACTTATCAGTATTTATATTATTTTTGGTCTGGACATCTTACCTCAATATTAATTGGTCAGAAACGAAGAAAAAAGAAAAATTGAATTCAGGATTCATAGGAAAGAAACTCATACGGAAAATTTTATAAAATCAACAGGGTTCAATCCAATTGGACATAAATTAGCAGCATTTAATAGTTTAACTCATAGATTGGTAAACTTACCCTTAAACGAAGAAGATTTCAAACATGAGAAAAAACACATAATCAAAGTAGCAAGAGAAAATGGGTTTGATGAAAAAATGGTACATAAAAGTATAAAAAACAAAAAATGATAAACAGAAGTAATCTTGAAAAAGAAGAACCACCTATGAAAAAATATAGGAAATTCACATATCACCCCTGGGTACATAATAAATTTCAAAATATATTTGAGAAGTTTAATATTAAATTAGCACCAAAAAATAACTACAGTTTAAATAAACTAATAAAAACCAACAAAAATGAAAAAACTGATAAAAATAAAAAGTCAGGAATATATCAAATTGAATGCATGGGTTGTGAAAAGATATATATAGGGAAAACAAAAAGAAACCTAAAAATTAGAACCAAAGAACACATAAGAAATATTAAAATGGAGAAATTGAAAAATCTGCAGTTGCTGCTCATGTTTGGTCTGAAAAACATAATATCAATTCAAACACTAAATTATTAAAACAGTTAGAAAATACAAACGAGCTGACTATTTGGGAAAAAATTTATATTCAGAAGAACAGAAACAGAGTTATGAATTTTGATATTCCGATGGAGGGTGACCTTGTTTGGAGGTTCTTTGGCCAACCACAGGATGGAGCTGACATCGACATCCAGGTGGTGCAACATAATGCAACATAAATAAAACCAGTCTGGGAAAGCTGAAGATAAAACAGAATTGTTTTGAAACATGTTTTATTAATATTGAGGTAAGATGTCCAGACCAAAAATAATATAATTAAAATAACCTCAAAATATAACTTCCTAAAATTAAATATTATCAGTATTTGTTTGAAATTTTGTTGAGATATTGTTTGGATTGTATTTTTGTTAAGGAAACTCATGTATTGATGAATATTTATTGGTGATTTGTCAAATTTTGCACCTGTAACTTAATATCATGATGTTTTAGGGTTTTGTGGTTGGTCTCTGCGGCTCTAAAATATTTTGTCTTCATGTGTCAACAATGTCTACAGTAGAAGTGCCATTATCAGCTCCAATGTATCAGTACTTAGAGAAGAAAATGTTCTGGTAAGCAAGTTTATGTCTTTATCTACTTACCATACAACTAGGGTTGCCATATTACTTGTTTTTCTGGACATGTCCTCTTCTTCAGGATATAAATTTACATCCTTCGATATATTCTTCTTGTTCTATCCAAGTCTTCGGCCTATAGGCCTGATGCGATCTCTCTGATAAATTTTGTATCCTGTGATGTTTTTATTATTAATTTAACACTTCTCACTGAAGGATAAATTATATTTGAAGAGAAAAATTTTCGCCTAGACCGAGACTCGAAAATATAATTTATCCTTCAGTAAGAAATCAATAATAAAACATCAATAGAAGCCCTACTGGCTTCATAAAGTAGTGTTATATTCCCAATTAATGTCTTCTAACTAAGAGGTCGCCATATGCAAAGATAGAAGCAACAGTTTCAAAGCATTTGGCACGAGAGAATTACAACGTATAAAGAGAAAAATTTGCATCTAGATCGCAACTCGATGTTAAAACATTTTCTCCAACTCATTTATTAATGTAAATACCTCATAGTGTTTCCTCGACTGTAATTTTAATTAAATACTGTTTTAAGAAGATCAGCTGGAAAATCTAGAATGGATAGAATACGAAATAAAGAAATAAGGGAAATTATGGGTATACAAGAGGAGCCGGACATCATAGACATTATAGAAAAGAAAAGATTACAGTGGTATGGCCATGTCGAAAGAATGCCAGAACAAAGATTGCCTAAAATTGTTACGGAATGGATCCCAATGGAAAGGAGGAAGAGAGAAAGACCGAAGAAAACTTGGATAGAAGGGGTACAAGTAGCTATGAATATCAGAGGAATGGAGAAAGATCAATGGATGGACAGAGAGGAATGGCGTTTGGTTTCCGGAAGATTTTCAATGTTTATTTTTTCAAAAATATTTTCATGAGAATAACCCCAATAGCTTCATTCCTTTGGAATTTACTAAAAAGTGTAGTGGATGCCATTGGAACACGTACATACTGGTATTGTGTTGGTTGCAGGGATGCATACAATGTTGCATGTCTGGGCGTGACAGATGGGGACTGGGAAGCTCTAGCAAATGCAGCGCTGGAGGGACTTGATTTCCAAGTTGCCAGGCAGGCATTCATAAGGATCAAGAATCTTAAATACCTAGAGCTAATTAGTGACTTTGAGGTAAGTTTGTTAACCTCCTTAGCTATCATATATAATACCTTAGACATTTAATTGTATTTTTCTTGCTTTGGAAATAACTTCAACTTACTGTGATCAGTGATATATTAATTATCTTCAGAGCTTCAAGCTTTTTATTTTTTTTTAACTGACAGCATTAATTAAAGGGCAAAAACTTGGTTGAGATCAAAGGTATCATATATGATACCTTGCCTGTCACCTATCATTTTTTTCTCTAAAATTTGTTATTCTTCTTCTTCTTTTTCCTTCCAAGTATTAGGCCAAGGCCTGTTATGATCCTATAGAAAATTTTTCCTCCAGCATTTCATAGGACGGCCCAGAGATCTTCGTCCTCCTTCCAGGAAATTCTCATATAAGACTTGAAAGCATAATAATAGTCCCTTCGATTGGTTGCTGTCCAAAGGAAGACAAGACCAGTGATGGGGCTGCCATCTTATAGCCTCTGGTCAGGCTTTTCTGGAGAAGAAAAGAAGAAATGGAAGAAAGGAAAGACTCCCTAGCCCTCGGATGCCCTAATAGCATCGGGGTTGAAAAAACAAGAGTTAACCAAGAGAGGTTAGTTAGTAAAGTTAAAAGAGTCTGCTATAAGTAAGTGGAAGAAAGGAAGAAATACCAGATCGGTTAAAGATAAAAGTAAGGAGCAAAACACAAGTAAGTGGAAGCAATGTTTTGCTCAGCTTGGGCACCTTGTGGTCACCATCCACATATTCCCTAGATGGGGACCCCTGAGGGCAAATTTGTTATTTTGATCCATATTAACCCATTAAATGTGAAAATAAAATTATGATTGACAAAATCTCAATTCAGGGCCCCCATGAAAGTTCCCCAATTTTTTAAACTCCCAAAAAAAAAAAGAAACTTTTTTGTTATTTGACTCCCTAGAAACCTATTAAGCACAAAAATTAGTATATAGCTTGATGTTTTTATTATTAATTTCATACATCTCAATGATGGATAAATCATATTTGAAGAAAAAAATTATACAAATTATACGCTCAGACCGGGACTTGAACATTGAAAAAAGCCGTACTGGCATTTATAATGTAATGTATAATTCCCAAATATGTCTTCTTAATAAAGGAGCCGCCATTTGCAAAAGATAGAAGCAAAGGCTTCATAGCATTTGGTGGGCGGGAATTACAACATATATAGAGAAAAATTTGCGTTTAGATCGGTACTTGCTCAGGTAACTCAGGTGGTAGAGCACTTGGTCTAGAGAACCAAGGGTCCCATGTTCAAGTCCTGGTCTGAGCGTATAATTTTTCTCTTCAAATAGTATATACCTTCAAGAATCAAATGAATCGTGAATTCTTCTTACCTCATACTTCTATGTTTTTTAAAACACAGTGTTGTGTTTAAAAAAACATAAAAAAACATAGAAGTATGAGGTAAGAAGAATTCACAATTCATTTGATTCTTGTTGATAAAACCTCATAATGTTAAAGATTCCCAAATTTATTATATAAAAGTATATATCTTGTTAAAGTTTTGTTTGGGCTCAGTTAGATAGTATTTTTTATTTAAGTTTTATTATTATTTTATTAATTATACTTTTATATTATATATATATATATATATATACATATATATTAATTTTATTAATATTATTAATTTTATTACGTGGATTCAGGGAATCAATGAAACTAAGAGGGAAATGGGAAATAGAAGAAGATATATGGATGAACAGACAAGAATGGAAAAATGTGTTGAATCAAATGTGTAGTTAACTGTGAACATGGGTACCGGAAAAATGTATATTCATTGTAAAAGCCGTAATAATAATAAAAAATAATAATTTTATGTTGTATATTTTATTTATATATATTTATTTATTTATATATACTTATTATTTTATTAAGTTTAAAGGTGGTATTTTATTTAGGTGGGAGCACAGAAAAGATATGAGTTTAGCATGAGTATAAGTGCACTGTGGGACTGATGATGATGTTGATGAAAGTGAAACCAAGTGCCAGGAAGATACCAGAATATAATTTTATTTGAAGAGAAAAGACCATTAAAGTCTTCTTGATAAAGAAGTCACTAGAGGTGCATGTGGAACAAAAGTTAATAGCCTCGGTGTGTGGAAATTCATGTAATAAAGAAGAGAAATGATGTGCATTTGAATTGGAATGTCTGGTAGCTTAGGGATCTAGAGCGCTGGTGTACAAAACCAGAGACATCAGGTTGAAATCCCGATTCGGGTGTATGTTTTTCTCAACAAATAAAATTTGACATTTGATGAGAAGTGTTAAATTTAATATCTAAGATCAAGAAATGGAACATAAGGTATTTCATACTTTGTTTTTTTTTTAGGAAAGACAGCGTAAGGGAGAGAAAGATAAGGATGTGTTTCTGGCAGATGTTCTCAGTTTCCGAGGTAAATATAAAGAAGCAGCACGTATGTACCAGAAATGTGCTCAGGATCAGAAAGCTCTCAACATGTACACAGATCTGCGAATGTTTGATTTGGCTCAGGTATGTAATTATTAATTAAGTTATGTAGGTAGGAAATAATATTATGAGGTTTATTTTAAATATTGTTTAGTTGTTTCTTGACTCACCTCATACTTCTTAACTCCCAAGCAGATTCGAGTTTCTTCACTTCATTTGTGACATTCTCAATGCTATATTATGTTCACAACTGATGTCCAACGGCCTCCTATCCTGCAGACTGACCTCTGTGCCATCTGATGGCTGACCGACGAACTTCCAAATCAATCCCCTCTCCTTATCACCGGGTATTTCAAAATTCATAGTTGTGTTTTTATTCTTGCATATGTAAATTTTTTCCCAAATTGTGAGTTCCTTCGGTTTTTCCAATTAAGTAATTTTGTTTTGGTTTCTATTCTATGTTTTTCTGACCAGGCATGTGCAGCTATTGCAGATTTTTCTGTTTCTCCATTTTTAACAATTCTGAGGTGTTCCATTAATCTTGTATTTATATTCCTTTTCATTTTTCCTGTGTATATCTTTTCACAATCTTTACAATTAATTTGATAAATTCCCGATTTTTTTGCAGTCTTCAATCTTTTCATTTTTGTTGGTTTTTATTAAATTACCTAAACTGTAATCATTTTTTGGTGCTAATTTAATGTTGAATTTGTTGAAGATTTTTTAAACTTGTCAAATACTAAAGGATGGTATGTGAACTTCATGAATTTTTTTTTAAGAAGTATGAGATGAGTGAAGAAACAACTAAACAATATGTAATTATTAAGTCTTCTTTTTCTTATTCTCTCCATAGTTATGCTAGGCTTACAGTCTGTTCAGTCCAGAATTAAGAATTTTTTCAACATTTTTTTGATCTTCCAGGTGACTTTCTTCCTTCTGCCAGTAGATTGTCTTTTGATATACGAACCATCCTGTCTGGGCCATTCAAGATATGTACTTATTTATTGACTTTACAGCCCTTTGAGTCTAGCCATAAACTCTTCATTGTTAGGAATTCTAGACCAAGCTAATTTAGTTATGCTTATTTTCCTACAGATGTCATTAATGGTATGTGGTTAGCATACCGACCCAATGAGACATCTAGTAGGCAACTAAGATATGGTTGGTTGGTTGGTATCTAATGTCGAGCACTTGATAATGAAATCATTTGCTCTCTTGCACTCCAATATTTAGCAGAAAGGCTGGTCTCTTCTACAAAAGCTGGACAACGGAGGAGATGATTTCTTTCCATATCTTCATTTAAATTGCAAAGAGGGCATTTAGGTGAATCTGTTATGCCAAGTCTGTGTAGGTGTTTATTCAAGCAGTCATGTCCCGTTAGCAGTCTGAATGTTGCTACTGCAGATTTTCTTTGTAATGTAGTAATGTCATAAGCTTGTAGATTTTCCCATTCCTTTCCAGATGTTTTGGTGGTGTATTCTTCTCTAAGTTTATTGATATATTTATTTGAGATAATTCTTTTGATAGAGTGAAAGGAAACTGGAGTAGAAGTTGGGTTTGAAACAATTTTGCTACCCTTCTTGGCCAGAAAATCGGCTATGTCATTGCCTGTCACTCCACAATGGGCCGGAATCCATTCAAGTACAACTTTTTTATGTAGACGGGAAAACTGTTTTATTATTTTGTGACATTCGATAATGCAACTAAGATATTGATGTTTTTATTATTAATACTTCTCACTGAAGGATACATTTTATTTGAAGAGAAAAATTCTCGCCTAGACTGAGACTTGAACTCAGGACTTCCAGGCCAAATGCTCTACCAACTGAACGAGTTGCAATTTAGATGCAAATTTTCCTCTTATATACGTTGTAATTACCGTGCACCAAATGCTATGAAACCGTTGCTTCTATCTTTGCAAATGGCAGCTTCTTAGTTAAGAAGACATTTTTATTTGGGAATTTAAACACTACTTTATAAAGTCAGTAGGGCTTCTATTGATGTTTTTATTATTAATTTAACACTTCTCACCGAAGGATAAAATTTATTTGATAAAAATGTCTCCTTAACTAAGAAGTCGCCTTTGCAAAGATAGAAGCAAAGTCCATATTTGGTTCGTCTTCCGGGCTTATAGGCCGTGGTCTGGTTGTCTTCTTACTCGACGTTTCATCTACTGCTGCGGTAGACATCATCAGGAGATACTGCATGCTTTATGTGAACTCCTCAACAGTCGGCTGCAGCCTGCAACCAAATATGGATCAAGACGCCGGCCGTGAAAGCCTACAATTATATAGAAGCAAAGGCTTCATAGCATTTGGCATGGGGAATTGCAACGTATTTGAGAGGAAAATTTGCATCTAGATTGCAACTCGCCTCAGTAGCTCAGTTGGTAGAGCATTGGGCCCGGCAAGCCATAGGTCCCAGGTTCAAGTCTCGGTCTAGGCAAAAATTTTTCTCCTCAGATAAAACTAAGATATTACTTGGATGATGAAGGTCAGTAAATTTTCCTTAGATACCTCTTTTTTTCAGGCTTAAAGTTCTTTCATGAGTCTAAAAATCTTCAGCCTCGAGACCCATGGATTGAGGTCCTCCCAGAGAACTTGTTCCTTGGATTTTTTAGGATGGAAATATCCAAGAGACAAGTCCTCCGGGAGGAATTTTGAACTGTGGGTCCCGAGTATGAAGATTTTTGGGCTCATGAAAGAATCTGAATAAAAAGATCTTTAAGCAAAATTTAACAGACTTTCATCCATCCACGAAATATCCTAATTTCCTACTAGATGTTGCCTTGAGGTGATATACTAGCCATATGTTCTTTGCTGACATCTGTAAGGAAATAAATGTAACTGAATTAGTCTTTAAGAAGCAGTAGGGAAGCACCCAGATCCTGCAGCAGGATGATGAGGACAATTAATCATAAAAATAAATAAATAAAAATGCAGACCTGCATTGAAAATTATGTATTGTATTCACCTGAAAATAAGCCACACCCTTAATTCTGAAGGAGAAAAAAAAAAGAAAGAAAAATGTTTGGCACTAAAATAAGCCACACTGGACTGGAGGAAGAAAAGTTGCTATATATTTCTTTCTTATACTTAAGTATCTATAACGGTTTTGATGTTATATTTAAATATCAATACCTTCCAATACTGGACAATATATAAAATGGTATCTTGTATGTATGGGGAAAAAACCTAAGTACAAATTATATTTGAAAAGAAAAATATACGCCTAGACTGGGGTTTGAACCCAGGACCTTTGACTCTCTATGTCAATGCTCTTCCATCTGAGCTACCTAGGCCTCCAATCTAAACGCGTATTTTTCTCTTATACATAGTTAATTCCCTAACCCCAAATGCTAAAGTAATGTTTAAATTCCCAATAAAAAGTCTTCTTAATAAAGAAGCCGCCATTTGCAAAATCGTAGCAACAGCTCGTAGCATTTGGGGTTAGGGAATTAACTATGTATAAGAAAAAAATACGCGTTTAGATTGGAGGCCTAGGTAGCTCAGATGGAAGAGCATTGACATAGAGAGTCAAAGGTCCTGGGTTCAAACCCCAGTTTAGGCGTATATTTTTCTTTTCAAATATAATTTGTCCATCATTAAAATGTTTAATGAATAATATTAACCTAGGCACAAGTTCTGAATATTCACATCATGGAAAAAATAAATAACTAAATATGTTTGTTATTTTAGGAATTCCTTGGATCTGTGGATAATGTAGATAAGAAAGCATTGATACGTAAAAAAGCAGATTGGGCCAAGAATATTAATGAACCTCGAGCTGCAGCTGAAATGTATCTGTCAGCCGGTGAGACCAGGAAAGCTTTAGAAATTATTGGAGAAAACGGATGGATTGATATGTGAGTAAACTCACTGGCACTATTAAACCTGTAGATTTAATGTCTGTAAGGACTTAAGCTAATGTTTTCCAATCATCTGCATTATCTACTTCCCTCAAATCATGGTTAATGTTATTCTCCCACCTCATTCTTGGCCTGGGTGCTTTCCCTCTGGTTTTGGTACACAGAGTTTACATGCACCCCTTTCAAACATCATTCATGCCACGTGTCCTGCCCATCACAGTCTACAAGACTGAACTGTTCTCATTATATTGGTTTCCCATGAAGATCATGTAGCTCATTGTTATGTAGTATTCTCCATTCACCTGTCTGTTTATCTCTCTTTGGTCTAAACATTTTCCTAAGAACTTTATTCTCAAATACTCATATTCTTTTCTCCTCTCTTAAAGTAAGAGTTTTTAGGTGCAACGGTTTACCTGAAATGAACATTTAAAAATTGCTCTAACAGTCCCAATTTTCGCTTGTTTCCCATCCATATAATATAACTAGAAAAATTACAGTTTTATATATTTTCAGTTTATTTTTTTTATAGAAATTGGGATGACAAGAGTCCCTGTAATGCATAATAGCATGCATTTCCAGAATTGAGCCTATGTTTACTTTATTTGTGCGTCTCATTTCTGTTTTTAATTATTGTTCCAGGTATTTAATTCAGCCACTTCTTCAAAATTTCTCTCATTTGTCATTAACTATCTGTTTCCATTATATGTTGTACGTCTTCTTATTCTTGTAAAGATATGATGGCTTGCTCTAGTACAGTCATTCCCAAAGTGGTCAATATCTGACCTTAAGGGGTCCATACAGCTGTCAAAAACTCATTTGATTTTGATGAATTTGAAAAAAAAATTAAATATTAGAAAGACAGGGGTCTACCCAAAATAACAAAAATTTGTACATGGTCTACAAGACAAGAAAGGTTGGGGGCCTCTGTTCTAGTACAAAGTTGAATAGTACAGGAGATAGTGCATTTCCTTGCTTCAACGTATTGTGAATTTAAAAATTCTACTGTATCAATTCTTACACAAAGTGAACTAGTAGAGGAGGAATAAAAGTAAAGTGATCCCACAACAGGCCTCAGGAGGCCCTTGGGGTAGTAGGAGGTTAAGGTTCCCACTTTTTCTAGACAATCGACACTTTATGTCAGCCGGGTTGTCAGCCCTGCATGACGGCTGCCTTTACCCCCAGAACAAGTGTCTGGTACTCATTTCCATTAGAGGCTGAGTCGACCCCAGGACCATAGTGCTGCCAGAGGGTTTGGGTCAGTGTAAAAATCCTGACCCCAACGGGACTTGAACCCTCGACCCTCCGGCTTGTAGCTCAGTACCTTAACCACTATGCTACGGCGTGCCCCCTTAGAGAAGGAGACAAAGTGAATTGTTTTGTTGTATTTAGGTTGTTGGATGTCGGTCGTCGCCTGGATAAAGCAGATCACGAAGGAGTGGCTCTGGTCGCTCAGTATTTATGCAAATTAAAACAGCTTAGCTATGCCACTGAGATGTACAGGAAACTCGGGGATGAGAAGAGCATCGTGCAGCTCTACGTAGAAGCAAGAGAGTGGAAGGAGGCATTTTCCCTGGCCGAGGCTCATCCTGAATACAGAGACCTTGTCTATGTTCCATATGCACAGTGGCTCGCTGAGAATGATAAATTTGCTGAAGCTCAGAAAGGTAACAGTATTGTACTTCCACACAAGCAATTCTTTTTTTTTTCGTTTCAGCCTCTTTTATGTATGTTGGATCAATCATTTCTCTATGTGTTATTCCTTTGTTAGTGCCCAGTATTTTTTCATTCTTTCTGATCTCCTTTTCCTCTCTTCTTCCGAGATAATAGTTTTGTATTTTTGTTTAGATTTATCTTGGTACCTTATTTCATCTTGAATAATTAATTTAGCTTTTTAATGATGTTTTTATTATTGATTTAACATTTTTCACTGAAAGATAAATTATATATACATATTTTTTTATATAACTTTATTGCTAATTTACAATCTGTCTTGACAATTATATTTTAACAGAAAAAAAATTTGCCTAGACTGAGACTCGAACCCGGGACCCTTGGCTTTCCGGGCCAAGTGCTCTACCAACTGAGCTACCGAGGCAAGTTACGATCTAGATGCAAATTTTTCTCTTATATACGTTGTAATTCCCTATCGCCAAATTCTTTTGAAACCATTGCTTCTATCTTTGCAAATGGCGGCTTCTTAGTTAAGAAGACATTTATTGGGAATTTAACATTAATGATGTTTTTATTATCAATTTAACATTTCTCAATGAAAGATAAATTAAATTTGAAGAGAAAAATTTTCGCCTAGACCGGGACTCGAACCCGGGACCCTTGGCTTTCCGGGCCAAGTGCTCTACCAACTGAGCTACCGAGGCGAGTTACGATCTAGACGCAAATTTTTCTCTTATATACGTTGTAATTCCCTATCGCCAAATGCTTTTGAAACCATTGTTTCTATCTTTGCAAATGGCGGCTTCTTAGTTAAGAAGACATTTATTGGAAATTTAACATTACTTTTAAAAGCTAGTAAGGCCTCTAATGATGTTTTTATTATCAATTTAACATTCCTCAATGAAAGATAAATTAAATTTGAAGAGAAAAATTTTCGCCTAGACCGGGACTCGAACCCGGGACCCTTGGCTTTCCGGGCCAAGTGCTCTACCAACTGAGCTACCGAGGCGATAATAAAAACATCATTAGAGGCCTTACTGGCTTTTAAAAGTAATGCTAAATTTCCAATAAATGTCTTCTTAACTAAGAAGCCGCCATTTGCAAAGATAGGAACAATGGTTTCAAAAGCATTTGGCGATAGGGAATTACAACGTATATAAGAGAAAAATTTGCGTCTAGATCGTAACTCGCCTCGGTAGCTCAGTTGGTAGAGCACTTGGCCCGGAAAGCCAAGGGTCCCGGGTTCGAGTCCCGGTCTAGGCGAAAATTTTTCTCTTCAAATTTAATTTATCTTTCATTGAGAAATGTTAAATTGATAATAAAAACATCATTAGAGGCCTTACTGGCTTTTAAAAGTAATGTTAAATTTCCAATAAATGTCTTCTTAACTAAGAAGCCGCCATTTGCAAAGATAGAAACAATGGTTTCAAAAGCATTTGGCAATAGGGAATTACAACGTATATAAGAGAAAAATTTACGTCTAGATCGTAACTCGCCTCGGTAGCTCAGTTGGTAGAGCACTTGGCCCGGAAAGCCAAGGGTCCCGGGTTCGAGTCCCGGTCTAGGCGAAAATTTTTCTCTTCAAATTTAATTTAACATTACTTTATAAAGCTAGTAAGGCTTCTAATGATGTTTTTATTATTGATTTAACATTTCTCACTGAAAGATAAATTATATTTGAAGAGTCTCGGTCTAGGCGAAATTTTTTCTCTTCAAATATAATTTATCTTTCAGTGAGAAATGTTAAATCAATAATAAAAACATCATTAGAAGCCTTACTAGCTTTACAAAGTAATGTTAAATTTCCAATAAATGTCTTCTTAACTAAGAAGCCGCCATTTGCAAAGATAGAAGCAATGGTTTCAAAAGCATTTGGCGATAGGGAATTACAACGTATATAAGAGAAAAATTTGCGTCTAGATCGTAACTTGCCTCGGTAGCTCAGTTGGTAGAGCACTTGGCCCGGAAAGCCAAGGGTCCCAGGTTCGAGTCTTGGTCTAGGCAAAATTTTTTCTCTTCAAATATAGCTTTTTAATATTTGAGTTTGTATTTTTTTTTTTAATTTAGCTGTTCAATCGGTTAGTGAATTTTCTGTAAATTAAATTACAGTGGGTGGAAACGCTATGAGGTATTTATATTAATAAATGAGTTGGAAAAAATGTTTTAACATCTCACCTCACAAAGTTGCGTGTCTTCACAATACCGGTTTCAGAAGTATAGTATTACTTCCATCTTCAGTCAAATTCCAACTGTTGAAATTTCGTCATTAACATCATCTTCTGAACTGCCATCTGGTGTAGATTTTATGAAGTTGGAGATTAAATTATTCTCTTGGGGATATTATGAGTTGGTTTTTTTCTTGACTCGCCTCATATTTAAGTTTTTTCTTGCAGACCTAGGTTTCAGCAAACTCTTGCCATTTTCAATGTTATCCAACTGTTGAATTAATGGTTGGCGATCTTTTAGGTTGATTTCTGGTCCCTCTGCTGGCTGACAGATGAACTTCCAAATCAATTTTTTTTTTCCTTTTCCTTGGGAATTTTAAAATTCATTGTTTTCTCTTTATTTTTTTTTTTGGATGTAAATTTTCTCCCAAATTGTGAGTTCCTTAGATTTATCTAACTGTTTCAGTAATTTGGAATTAGTTTCAATTCTGTGTTTTTCTGATCATGCATGTGCAGCTATTGCAGACTTTTCTATTTCCCCATTTTTAACATTTCTAAGGTGTTCTTTCAATCTTTTATCAAGTTCCATTTTGTAAAGGAAAAAAAAAATTGATTTGGAAGTTCATCAGTCAGCCAGCAGCTGGAGCAAAAATCAACCTAGAAGATTGCCAACCGTTAATTCAACAGTTGGATAGCTTTGAAAATGGCAAGAGTTTGCTGAAACCAAGGTCTGCAAGAAAAACATAAATATTAGGTGAGTCAAGAAAAAAACCAACTAAGAATAGCAATATATTGTTGAGTTGTTTCATGACTCACCTCATACTTCTTAACTCCCTCGCAGATCCGGATTTCGTTACTGTATTTGTGACATTCTCAATGCTGTTCACGTCCACAACTGACGTCCAACGGTCTCCTCTGCTGCAGACTGACCTCCGTGCCATCTGATGGCTGACCGACGAACTTCCAAATCAATCCCCTCTCCTTATTTCCCAATTTGGGAAAAAATTTACATATGCAAGAATAAAAACATAACTATGATTTTTGAAATACCCAGTGATAAGGAGAGGGGATTGATTTGGAAGTTCGTCAGTCAGCAATCAGATGGCGCAGAGGTCAGTCTGCAGGAGAGGAGACCATTGGACGTCAGTTGTGAACGTGAACAGCACTGAGAATGTCACAAATACAGTGACGAAATCTGGATCTGTGACGGAGTTAAGAAGTATGAGGTGAGTCAAGAAAGAACTCATCAAAATTAAAATAAACCTCATAGTGCTATTTCCTACCTACATAACTTAATAAGAATAACAATATTTGATAACAATATACACTGCATTGTTTAGCATTCCACAAAGCTGGTCGTCTTGATGAAGCATTCAGGGTGTTACACCAGCTCACATTGAATGCAGTCACCGAGGCCAGGTTCCAAGACGCAGGTTACTACTTCTGGATCCTTGCACGACAGTGTCTTGACGTTGCTAATCAAAAGTAAGTCATAAGATGAACAGCATTTATTACAGGATTAATAGATTTTTTCCAGGGCATGGCTTCCTTCAGAACAAAAGTAAAGTCATGGGTTCTGTGTCATAGATACACGAGAAAAAAGAACCTCAAGGCTGAAATTTGAGAACTCCAAGCAGAATTTTTCAGCCTTTCATTCACAGTGAATAATAGTGACGTGAGTGTCCTGATTTGTTTGAAAACAACTCTAACTCTATTGTGCATCAACCCTAGAAGCCCCTTTACCTACTAACCATTGTTAAAAAACAGCATTTTCAAGTACTGCTTTTAGCTTTTAATACATACTACTTATATATAAAAAAAAAGTAAAGTGATCCCACACCAGGCCCGGAGGCCCTTGGGGTAGTAGGATGTTAAGGCTCCCACTTTTTCTAGACAATCGGCACTTGATGTCAGCCGGGTTGTCAGCCCTGCATGACAGCCGCCTTTACCCCCTGAACAAGCACCTGGTACTCATTTCCGTTAGAGGCTGAGTCAACCCCCAGGGCCATAGTGCCACCAGAGGGTTTGGGCCAGTTTAAAAATCCTGACCCCAACGGGACTTGAACCCTCGACCCTCCGGCTTGTAGCTCAGTGCCTTAACCACTACGCTATGGCGTGCCCCACTACTTATATATGGTAATGTTAAATACTTGACAATGAAATCATTTGCTCTCTTGCATTCCAGTATTTAGCAGGAAGGCTGGTCTCTTCTACAAAAGCTGGACAACGGAGGAGATAGTTTTGTTCCATATATTTAACTTTTACAGGAATTAATCACTATGAGGTTTAATTTATGGTAAAATCAAATGTTTCTTACCTCTCCTCACACAAATCTTCTAAGTAGATCGCGATTTCGAGACCATAACGGTCTCATCTTCAGTACTATTTTGGCGACTGATGTTATGTTGATCAGAAGAAACTCTTCTTCTCCCTCTGTTGGTGGACTCATGAACCTCTGGATCAGATTAGATTTTGTGGGAATTTCAAAGTTCATAAGTTTTCCTTTGTTTTTGTGAATGCGGATTTTTTCCCAAACCATGAGTTCCTTTTGTTTATCTATTTGTTTAATTAGACTGGCTTTTGATTCAATTAAATGTTTTTCGGACCAAGCATGAGCACTACTGCTGACTTTTCCAGTTCTCCATTTTTGATGTTTCTAAGATGTTCTTTCACCCTTGTTTTCAAATTTGAAAAGACATTATTGATAAAGATGCCTATGAAACAAATGTCAGAAGTAAGTTTCAAATAGTCCCTGAATACTGTCTGATCATCAAAATCATCTTATATTTGACTTCTTTAGTGTGAATGAATGAGTGAATGGTGTGTTTTGTCTTAAAATGTTTGTGTTGTCTCAGAGGTGGCCTGTAATTGAATTGATTACTCATTCAGGGAGTCCTTGTGTGGTCAAATATATATGTGATCCAGAGTTTTAACGTTCTTTTCTGACAAGGAATGTCCCTGTAGGGCCTAGGGTACCTGAAAAGGGAGAGATTAATCTAAGGAGAAGAAAAGGAAAAAAAAATTATATATTGCAACTGTTTATTTATTTATTTATTTTCTTTGCAGTGAAGATGAAAGAGAACAGATGATCAAGAAGTTTTACGAGCATGAAAAACATGCATCAATTTATTATGCCTACGATACAATTCAGAAATATTTGGTAAGTACAATTGAGGAAGTTACTGAAAAATACTTTATATATAGATTTTGCAGGTATAAGTATGATTAAGAAAGGTTTCTTGGGTTTACCACATAATGGATTCAAGATTGGCCTCTGGCCATTGATTCTGATGTTTCAACATGATTCCATATGCCATTATCAAGAAATGATATATTTTGAAGAGAAAAATTTTCGCCTAGACCGAGACTCGAACCCAGGACCCTTGGCTTTCTGGGCCAAGTGCTCTACCAACTGAGCTACCGAGGCGAGTTGCGATCTAGACGCAAATTTTTCTCTTATGTACGTTGTAATATCCCTTGCGCCAAATGCTTGAAACCATAGCTTCTATCTTTGCAAATGGCGGCTTCTTAGTTAAGAAGACATTTATTGGGAATTTAACACTACTTTATAGCCAGTAGGGCTTCTATTGACGATTTTATTATTAATTTAACACTTCTCATTGAAGGATAAATTATATTTGAAGAGAAAAATTTTCGCCTAGACCGGGACTCGAACTCGGGACCCTTGGCTTTCCGGGCCAAGTGCTCTACCAACTGAGCTACCGAGGCGAGTTACGATCTAGACGCAAATTTTTCTCTTATGTACATTGTAATTCCCTTGCGCCAAATGCTTGAAACCATAGCTTCTATCTTTGCAAATGGCGGCTTCTTAGTTAAGAAGACATTTATTGGGAATTTAACACTACTTTATAGCCAGTAGGGCTTCTATTGACGATTTTATTATTAATTTAACACTTCTCATTGAAGGATAAATTATATTTGAAGAGAAAAATTTTCGCCTAGACCGGGACTCGAACCCGGGACCCTTGGCTTTCCGGGCCAAGTGCTCTACCAACTGAGCTACCGAGGCGAGTTACGATCTAGACGCAAATTTTTCTCTTATGTACATTGTAATTCCCTTGCGCCAAATGCTTGAAACCATAGCTTCTATCTTTGCAAATGGCGGCTTCTTGGTTAAGAAGACATTTATTGGGAATTTAACACTACTTTATAGCCAGTAGGGCTTCTATTGACGATTTTATTATTAATTTAACACTTCTCATTGAAGGATAAATTATATATACTACTGACTATAAAGTAGTGTTAAATTCCCGATAAATGTCTTCTTAACCAAGAAGCCGCCATTTGCAAAGATAGAAGCTATGGTTTCAAAAAGCATTTGGCGCGAGGGATATTACAACGTATATAAGAGAAAAATTTGCGTCTAGATCGTAACTTGCCTCGGTAGCTCAGTTGGTAGAGCATTTGGCCCGGAAAGCCAAGGGTCCCGGGTTCGAGTCTCGGTCTAGGCGAAAATTTTTCTCTTCAAAATATAATTTATTCTTCAATGAGAAGTGTTAAATTAATAATAAAATCGTCAAGAAATGATATGTTCGAGTTACTGATATAGATCTTATATACCATAGACAATACAGATATGACATGCTATTGGACAGTGGGTAATAATTCATATGCTGTTAATTGTTAGTTAAACGCATTGCGTTTTCAAAGTGGTCTGTTTAGGAAGCTGTACACCCATCCAAAGGGATGGTCATGTTCCATGTTTGTAAATTAATGAGTCATTTTTTAACATCTTACCTCATATTTTATGTTTCTTCAAACATGGGAACTAGTTTTCGAGAGAAGGATCTCTCTCATTTTCAACCGACATTATGACTACTGGATTTTTGTTGGAATCTCCATCAATAATGTTGCCATCTGGTGTTGATTTGATGAACTTTCACATTCATCAGGAATCTCGAAATTCATGGATTTAAATTTGTTCTTCTGAATATATATCTTCTCCCAAATTGTCAATTCTAAATATTTGAAAAAACAATAACAATAGAATTCCGAAATAGATTCTTCATTTCAAACCACTAGGACAAAGGAATGTTGGAAGACCCAGTAAAAGATGGATGGACCAATTCTAACATGAGATCGGAACAGATCAGCAGGTCTAATCCTTGATGATGGTGACTGTTAATATATATATTTCATGATATATTTGGCTTTCATTGTTTAATGTCAACATTTAATTATAACATCAAAATATATTTAATATTTGAAGGAAATAACACTGAGGTTTCTTTTAATTATGATGAGTTAAGAATTAAGATTCACCTCATATTTTCTTATTTTTCTTGCAGACTAGTATCTTCACACTTTTGTGATAGCATTGGCAATATCACAAAGGCGTGAAGAAACTAGTCTGCAAGAAAAATAAGAAAATATGAGGTGAGTCTAAATTCTTAACTCATCATAATTATCGAAATATATATATGTTATATTGTAGATTTTCATGGATATAAGCATGTGGGATCATGCTGAAATGTTGGAATCAGTGGCCAGAGGCCGACCTTGAATCCATGATGCAGAAAACCCAAGAAAATTTTCTTAATCATATATCCATCCATCCATAGTAATTCTGCCCAAGGGCAGGTCTTTCGCTGCAGTCATAGCATTTTCATGCAATGCTTTGTAGCTTTACTAGGGTATTATATGTGTGAAACATTCTCATTGCTTTCCACACCGGTGAAGACTGATGATAATGATAAGGATGATGATGATGGCCAGATGATTTTCGGGGACCGTTGGGTCCTAAGCTTCCTGAGATTTGTCTTACAGGTGAGGAAAAACCCCCAATAAAAAACCTCACTCAGGAGCCTGTCCTGACCAGGAATTGAACCTGGGCCCGCTGCATGACAAGGCAGCACACTATATATGTCCATCGCTGTGGTCTCGAGGTAGCATGCTGCCTTGTAACGCAGTCGGCTCGGGTTCGATCCCCGGTCGGGGCAGTTTTTCTGGGTGAGGTTTTTATCGGGGTTTTTCCTCATCTGTAAGACAAATGTCAGGAAAACTTTAAGGCCCAAACGGTCCCCGAAATCATATGGCCATCATCATCATCCTATCATTATCATCATCATCATGCTTCACCGATGTGGAAAGCAACGGGAAGCTACCACACCTACACAATTCCCTAGTAAAGCTGCAAGCATAGCATTAAAATGCTATGATTGCAGTGAAGGACCTGCCTTCAGGCAGAATTACCATGGATGGATACATATTGTGCTATTTCTTTTTATTTTGTAAAATACAATCTACATGGAAAACTGCTGGGATGATGGAGATGTCTGGAGAAGCTAATTCAGATGACCCATGTAAAATGTAATCATCCTATAGAAGGAAAATGTATAAAACAAAAGAGCTTAGAATTGAACATGTGAGATGTGTTGTTTTAGGATGAGCCATTTACTTCGTACATGCCTGAAGCTCTCTTCAACATAGCTCGTTTCTTAATGAATGAGACCAGAGATTTGCATCCAAAAGGAGTGTCGCAGTTTGCAGTTTTATATTCTCTGGCAAAGCAGGCGAGAAACTTAGGGGCCTACAAACTGGCAAGACAAGTGCTGGAGAAAATGCAGAGTTTACGAGTTCCACCAAAATTCCAGGTATTTACAACACATTTCTGTGTCTCAGATACAAAAAACAGTTACTCTGTACATATTTTAAGTATATCTTTGACAGAATTTGAAAGAAATCTCCTGGTTCGGCACGTATAGGTATGAATTAAAAAAAACATATAGTGCTAATAGTCAAATTTCTCTGTACTCAATTTTTTCCCCTAAAATTAAAGGTGCGGCTTATACTCGGGTACAGTTTAACAGTTTATATTCGGGCCAATACGGTAATTGCTTCTTAGTGGGAATATCTTAACCAAGCTAATTTATTCACACTTATTTCCCTACAGATGTTAGTGAGTAACGTAAGGTTAGCATATTGTCTCAAGAAAAAAAGAGACATCTAATCTGTTGTATACAAACAGAGGGAGCAAGTGGCAGCTCTTCAGGACGAAAGAACAACGGCCGTGAAAATACTGATGATGGAACCGAAGAAGGTTTTGAAACTAGTCTAAGAAGATTATGTGGTGACGTAATAAAATATGATTTAAATTATGTGATTTTGTCCAGGAGTACGTTGATCTGTCAGCACTGATGGTACGTGCCAAGCCATATCATGACAAAGAAGACTTGTTGCCAATGTGTTATCGGTGCTCTACGCTCAACCCACTCATGACAAACACCGGCAACGCATGTAGCAACTGCAGACAACCTTTTGCTCACTCTTATGTTTCATTTGGTAAGTTATCACATCTTGTTTGTTTAAATATTAAACTTGCAGATGGCTCATTTGAAAACATTACATTTATATAATAAATTTGGGAATTTTTAACATTATGAGGTTTATAAGAATTAAATTAATCGTGATTATTTCTTACCTCACGATTGAATTGTGAAAACAGCAGTCGATGGTGACAAGAAGTTGCTGATACTGCTGTGCAGTATTTAAAGAAATATAGACGTATGAGGTAAGAAATAATCACGATTAATTTAATTCTTATGAATTGAACCTCATAATGTTAAAAATTCCCAAATTTATTATATAAATTATGAGGTTTAATTCATAAGAATTAAAAGAATCGTGATTTCTTCTTACCTCATACTTTTATGTTTTTTTAAAACACAGCACTGCAGTATTAGCGACCATCGTCACCATCCTCAGCTGTTTTTACGACTGCCAGTATTTTCTTTTGCCGGTAATTATCCAAACTGCCATCTGGATTTAACAGTTTGGGAAAAAATATATATTGAAAAAAAACATACTAGAACCATAAACTTTGAGATTCCAGACGAACCGAGCTTGATTACAAAGTTCTTCAAAAATACAACAGATAGCAGTTTAGAAAATGATTCCTTCTAAAGAACACCAGATGGCAGTTTAGAAAATAATTCCTTCAAAAGAACACCAGATGGCTGTTTGGATAATTACCAGCAAAAAAAAAATTGAGTCATTAAAACAGCTGAGGATGGTGACAATGGTCGCTGATACTGCAGTGCTGTGTTTAAAAAAAAACATAGAAGTATGAGGTATTAGTCATTCAAAATATCTCTGCAGGCAGAAGAATTACGAAGCTCTGTTTGTTGCTACACGTGACGTCATATAAGGCAGTGTATACTGTCAGTGTCCCACGTCCCATTCCCCTCTGCACTCATAGATAGCAGTGTCACGTGTTCTGTTCCTGCATAAACACGACTGCAGTGCCCTCCATCAACAACTGCACTTACTCCTTAAACGGGTAATAAGTAGAAATCACGATTCATTTAATTCTTAAAAACTTTACATTTCTTTATCATAATTAATGGTATGAGTGATTTCCAAATCATCGATAAATTCACGAACCACAAAGTCTCGAGAATTTGAAAATCAAGAGTGGCATTTGTTAGGACTATTAATGAATAAAATTAAGCTGTTCACTCAAAAATCATTATTTAAATATGGTTGGTATCTAATGTCGAGCACTTGATAATGAAATTGTTCGCTCTCTTGCACTCCAATATTTAGCAGAAAGGCTTTGTATTGGAGTACAATAAACTAGTTGTAACCGTTTAGTAGTAGGCACCACATGTGGTGGTTATGTCACCCATAGAGAGAAAGTAGGTATAGGAAGGAAGGAAGGAAGGAGAAATGAACCCCTAGGCCTCGAATACTCTAATACCATCAGGGTCAAAAGAAACAAGAGGTGAGTCAAGGGGGACTAGATAGAAAAGTTGAAAGAGGGAATTGGTATGGGAAGAAGAAGTAATACCAATTCGGTCAAAAAAGAAAAACTCACCAAGCTGACCAGTGCTTATTGGTGAGTAGCCCTTCCCATGCATAAGCATGATTACTAACAGCTGCACCACGAGAAGGTGAGGGATTGGACACTAGGTTACTGTCCAGGTCGGTTCCTTTAAGCCTTCGATGGGAGGAATTAAAGGGTCTCCTCCCTGTTAAAGACTGTAGCCTTTCCACAGCCTTATTTAAATATAGTTACCAGTATTTTAAAATATTTATATAAGACTTGGTTGGCTGAAGATATATTTAATGTTAAATGGCAATGTTTAAAAACAAATCAGAAATGTTTGGTTATGTTTCATTTTTCTTTATTCTCTGCAACTTGATCAAATTATTTATTGCCAAATACGATCACAATCAGCGATAACCCACTGAATCACAATATTGTAAGAATGCACCCTAGTGGAGACAAAATTAAAAACATGAAACTGTATATTATAACCAACATTATAGGTTATTAATTAATTTTTTTTAGTAAACAACTCAGTAAAATCATTATTTAAAAACACAATTATTGAACACACAATTATCAAATGTGTAGTTCGAAGGTCTGTTCTATTTGCTATATTCAATGTATTTGTTGGAGAGTCAGTCACTGTAAAATAATGCTCTGACCTGTTCAGAATATTAAAAAGGAGGAGCTTTCTTTATCACACAAGCAGGAGCTGGTAAAGAGAAATCGATAAAGAGCGAGCTGAAACGTGAATATCATGGGTTGTAAAACAAAATTCATTGAAATGTGATTGGTCATTGACTACTATTTGGGGCATGTGGTAAGTAGTCAAAATATGATGCATAAAATGAATATGTATTAAAAATAAATTAAGAAAATATGGTAGTAATGAAAGTAACAAGAGAAAAATCAGAAGAATCAAAAATAAAATAAAATTCAGAAGACACTATCTTTAATAAGTTTATTTGATCATCATAAATGGCACGACGGCTATTGTGAGCCTTGGCCTTTATAAGAAGCTCTCACCAAACATTTCTACCTTTAATTTTTTTTAAAGCAAAATTAACTTCTGAACCAGAAATTGAATCCCGGACTGCATGCTAACATACAGTGTCGGATGTCCAGGGTTCGATTCCTGGTTCAGACGTTAATTTTTCTTTTCAAAAAATTAATTTTGTCTTGTGTAATGGACTGCATGCTGATGTACAGAGGTGGAGGACCGGGGTTGGTTTGATTCCCAATTCAGACATTAATTTTTCTTTTAAAAAAATATTATTTTTCTGGTATAATGGATTGCACGTAAACATACAGAGTACATTAACAGCAGTTGAAAATGGAACATGTAGGTCATTAAGGCAATTGAGATCTTGGGTAGTTTATAATTTTAACTTTAATAAATTTAAATATCATGATGATGCAATGTTATTTTCAGAGGTGCTGCCATTAGTGGAGTTCCAGTTAGAGGCAGGGATATCTGACGAAGAAGCTGTGAGAATGATTGAAGCGCCAGCTCCTGTCGCTGAGGATTCTGATAATTCAGACAGATGGCAGCAAACTACAAATGATAATTTCCAGACCATGCAGTTTGAAGATTCACCTCCTAGCATTTCTGATCCCTTCACGGCTCGTCTCATGAGCTTTGAGGTTTGTAAATGTTATATTTGAAGAGAAAAATTTTCGCCTAGACCGAAACTCGAACCCGGGACCCTTGGCTTTCCGGGCCAAGTGCTCTACCAACTGAGCTACCGAGGCGAATTGCGATCTAGATGCAAATTTTTCTCTTATATACGTTGTAATTCCCTTGCGCCAAATGTTTGAAACCTTTGCTACTATCTTTGCAAATGGCAGCTTCTTAGTTAAGAAGACATTTATTGGGAATTTAACACTACTTTATAAAGCCAGTAGGGCTTCTATTGATGTTTTTATTATTAATTTAACACTTCTCACTGAAGGACAAATTATGTTTGAAGAGAATTTTTTTTAATAATAAAAACATCAATAGAAGCCCTACTGGCTTTATAAAGTAGTGTTAAATTCCCAATAAATGTCTTCTTAACTAAGAGGCCGCCATATGCAAAGATAGAAGCAAAGGTTTCAAGCATTTGGCACGAGGGAATTACAACGTATATAAGAGAAAAATTTGCGTCTAGATCGTAACTCGCCTCAGTAGGTAGAGCACTTGGTCCGGAAAGCTAAGGGTCCCGGGTTCGAGTCTCGGTCTAGGCAAAAATTTTTCTCTTCAAATATAATTTATCCTTCAGTGAGAAGTGTTAAACTAATAATAAAAATGTCAATAGAAGCCCTACTGGCTTTATAAAGTAATGTTAAATTCCCAATAAATGTCTTCTTAACTAAGAAGCCGCCATTTGCAATGATAGAAGCAAAGGTTTCAAGCATTTGGTGCAAGGGAATTACAACGTATATAAGAGAAAAAATTGCGTCTAGATCACAAATCGCCTCAGTAGCTCAGTTGGTAGAGCACTTGGCCCGGAAAGCCAAGGATCCTGGGTTCGAGTCTCGGTCTAAGCGAAAATTTTTCTCTTCAAATATAATTTATCGCTCAGTGAAAAGTGTTAAATTAATAATAAAAACGTCAATTTGTCAATGTTATTTACTTGATTTCCAGATATCTATTTCCTTAAATAATTAAATTAAATTTGTACCTGTTGTGGCAGTCATCCTCAACAAATTATATTTGTATAAAATATATTTCTTTTGCAAATGCCCCAGGTTGTCTTTCGACATTCCTGGTGTTCTCTCCTGGCATGGCGTACTTGTAACCCACTTCTGAGGTTGGGGCGCCTGGAAGGCGGGGTTATGTTGCCCCGATGATATGATGGGTGATGATGATGATAATGGTGCGCCAGGAGAGTCCCTAATCCTAAGCTTAATCTAAGGTGAATATGAATGATGATGATTGCGATGGTCATATGATTTCGGGGACCATTTGGGCCTTAAAGTTTTCCTGACATTTGTCTTACAAGTGAGGAAAACCCCCGATAAAAACCTCATCCAGAAAAACTGTCCCGACCGGGGATCGAACCCGGGCCCACTGCGTGACAAGGCAGCACGCTACCTCGAGACCACAGCGGTGGACATTGTATAAAATTTATTTAACTTTCACAGGGAAAGAACACTATGAGGTTTAATTTAATAATTAAATTAATGTTTTTATTACCTCACCTCATATCCTTTTTCTTCTATACTGCAGTTTCGGAGCTTATCTCCATCGTCAGTAGCCTCTGGTCGACCGGTGTTATGTCGTTTCTTGGCAGTTTCCTTCTTACTTCTATCGGTGGACCGATTAACCTCTGGATCACGTCAAAATTTGCGGGAGTTTCAAATTTCATGAGTTTGTCTTTTTTGTTTTTTTGGATATGGATTTTTTCCCAGACTGTGAGTTCCTTTAGTTTATCTGTTTGTTTGATTAGGCTAGCTTCTGTATCAATTAAATGTTTTTCAGACCAAGCATGAGCAGCTACTGCTGACTTGTCCACTTCACCCATTTTTACATTTCTAAGGTGTTCTTTCACCCTTGTTTTCAAATTTATTTTTATTTTTCCAATATAAATTGGGATTGTAACATAATTTATATTGGAAAAACAAAAAGAAATTTGAAAATAAGGGTGAAAGAACATCTTAGAAATGTCAAAAATGGAGAAGTGGAAAAGTCAGCAATAGCTGTTCATGCTTGGTCTAAAAACCATTTAATTGAATCAATAGCCAGTCTAATTAAACAAATAGATAAACAAAAGCAACTCACAGTTTGGAAAAAATCCACATTCAGAAAAACAAAGGAAAACTTATGAACTTCGAAATTCCCGCAAATTCTGATCTGATCCAGGGGTTTATCAGTCCATCAACAGAGGGAAGAAGAAGAGTTTCTTCCGATTGACATAACATCAGTCGTCAAGATTGTACTGAAGATGAGACTGTTATGGTCTCGAAATCGCAATCTACTTAGAAGATTTATATGAGGAGAGGTAGGCAACATTTGATTTTATCACTTCATCTTATATTCTTCTTCTTCCCAGACCAGTTTTGGGACCTTATTCAGTTGCATCCTCAGTATTTTTATGGCCTTGAAGAGCCATCTCCTGCTCCGTCTGTTGGTAGACTGAAGAACCTAGAAATCAAATCATTTTTGCCAGGAATTTCAAAGTTTATTTATTTAAATTAAATGATCTTTGAAATTTCTGTCGAAAATGATTAGATTTCGAGGTTCTTCAGGCTACCAACCAAGAGAGCAGGAAGTGGCTCTTCAAGGCCTTGAAAGTATCGGGGATGAAACCGAAAAAATTCCCGAAATCAGTCTAAGAAGAAGAATATGAGGTGTGGTGATAAAATTTTACTTAAATAAATAATAGCTCATAGTTATGTTTTTATTATTGATTTAACATTTCTCAATGAAAGATAAATTATATTTAAAGAGAAAAATTTTTGCCTAGACCGGGACTTGAACCCAGGACCCTTGGCTTTCTGGGCCAAGTGCTCTACCAACTGAGCTACCGAGGCGAGTTACGACCTAGATGCAAATTTTTCTCTTATATACGTTGTAATTCCCTATCGCCAAATGCTTTTGAAACCATTGCTTCTATCTTTGCAAATGGCGGCTTCTTAGTTAAGAAGACATTTATTGGGAATTTAACATTACTTTATAAAGCTAGTAAGGCTTCTAATGATGTTTTTATTATTGATTTAACATTTCTCAATGAAAGATAAATTATATTTAAAGAGAAAAATGTTTGCCTAGACCGGGACTCGAACCCGGGATCCTTGACTTTCCGGGCCAAGTGCTCTACCAACTGAGCTACTGAGGCGAGTTACGACCTAGACGCAATGGTTTCAAAAGCATTTGGCGATAGGGAATTACAATGTATATAAGAGAAAAATTTTCGTCTAGGTCTTAACTCGCCTCGGTAGCTCAGTAGGTAGAGCACTTGGTCCGGAAAGCCAAGGGTCCCGGTCTAGGCAAAAATTTTTCTCTTTAAATATAATAGCTCATAGTGTTAATTCCTAAAGTCTTAGCATTCATGTTTGTTTTCAGAATTCCGGTGATGAGTTTGAACCAATGACAGTGAATCGAGCAACTCTACAAACTATGGAACCAAACACAGTATTGATTTGTCGCTGGCCACTGCCGCTTCGTTATCAATTCTATCGCAACTTGATGCCAGATGTGCAGATTACATTGTGTAACTTCTGTTTTAAGGTAAACTCATGCATTTTAAAATAAAGTATACTCTATCCGCTCTTGAAGTGATCCTCGTGAAACAAAACCATGTGACCTGCTCGCTTTTCATTGGTTATGGACACTGACGTACATTGTAGAAGCAATATCTTTCTGTCATTCATGCTACTTTTGACAGGCAGATGACGACACAACAGAAGACTCGATACTTTCAGCCATTTTGTTTCATGAGAATCGACTGAAGCATGTCTCAAATGCATCATCCATATGTAATAAACTATTTTAAGTTGTAATTATTGGTTAGGTATATTTTAATCAATTGAGTTGGTGTTTACTTGATGAAAATCCATATTTATTAATTAAATAAAAATAAAGCATAGTTTTATTTGATTTCCATGTTTATTAAGATATAATTCAGTGAAAGCTGTTTCGGTACACTGTACACCCTTAGACAAAAAAATGAGTCATCCGCTGATACAATCAATCGATCGGGGAACTTCTTGAGCACTCGCAAAAGCCGTATTCACATCAACACATTTTCAATAATTGTACTGGGTTGTTTGCTAGTTAATGCAGTGCACACTCAAGTAACATTAAAGAGAGAAAACTAGAGTGAAAGAACGTCTCAGGAATGTCAAGAAAGGGGAAGTAGAAAAATCTGCAGTGGCTGCCCATGCATGGTCTGAAAAACATCTCATCGAGAAAGAAGCTAAATTATTAAAACAAATAGAAAAACCAAAAGAACTTACTGTTTGGGAAAAGATCTACATTCAAAAGAGCGAAAAGAAGAAATTAATGAACTTTGAAATTCCCAGTGAGAATGACCTGGTTTCGAGGTTTTTCAGTCAGCCAATGGAAGGAGAGAAGGACAGCTCTTCAAGACGACAGAACAACGGTCGTGACGATACTGAGTATGGAACAGAAACTATGTTCCGAAACTAGTTTATAATCAAATAAGAAGAACAATATGAGGTGAGTGATAAAAAATATTCTACCTTAATTAAAGAGAGAGCTTTGCTTAGTGTGTTTCCATGGTCGAGAGATTTAATAGACATTGTCTGCGTTCGTAACCTCACGGGTTCAATTCCCGTTCTACCTTTTTCTTTTAAGCAGTTGGGCCAACGCCAGTTGCACTGGGTCCCCTCGAGCCGCCTCACTCACCTGCCCGGGGTTTCCCGATGGGCCACCATTATCGACCGCTAGGGATCGGTCGTCGCCCACGTGACCACCTGCCGCATGGGTGCCCGACGGCATCTCATTATCTTCCCTAGTGTCGATGGCCAGATCATGTCCCAGATCGCCATCCACGCTGGACCCGGAAAGCGGAGTCAGATCGTCACGTGAACGATCGTCGTCCACCTCCATATCATAATCCAGCATGGACTCGTCCCTGTACATGCTAGCCGCCATTTTTCGTAATAAAATACCAAACGAGAACGCCAAATCTCGAAACTAATAGCAAATTGATAATGGTATTTCCTATTAGGTAATCCCACTTCTGATTTATTAACAATGATGGGTAAACCACTATCAGAAACTCGTGGACAGATCACAAGGCACACACACAATAACACACGCGTCTGTATTCCTCCACAAGCACGAGTAGAATGCCCCTCGATGGCGTCTTCCGCTTCCCCCTTGCTGCCAACCTTCCCACTCCCGCCTTCAGCTGCCACCTGGTGGGCAGCTACCTGCACTCCTGGGCTCCAGCCTGCCATCTATCGAGCGGTCACGCGTACTCGCTGGAAACCCAGTGCTGCTTACAATGTAGTTCATTGTTATGTAGTCTTCATTGACCTGTTCTGCTTATCTTTCTTTGGTCCAAAAATTTTCATAAGAACTTTATTCTCCTATGTTACAGTTTTTTCATGTGGAAGATTTGGAACTGCAAGTTCTTCAGAAAGGTCATTGTCCATTTTGTCGATCCACAAACAGAAGTAACAACAATGAAGGTAATGAGGAAGGAACTTAAAGAGATGTAGGTAAGTGTGATCTGAGAATCCGTCCATTTTAACACATTCACAAAGTCCAGTTACAAACAATTTGTAGAAAATTTACTTTTATAAATAAACAATAGAAACACATTTACAGTCCATGAAGACCTGCCATCTCTTATAATGCCATTCCATCTCTTCCGTGTCTCCATCCTCAAGATTATTTAACCATCTTAGTTTTTTTCTTTTTGAAAATACAATAGAAAGTTACATGAGTTTTGTAAATCAATGCTAAAGAAAAATTTTTGCCTGAACCGGGAATCGAACCCCGAACATTTAGCTTTCCGTGCTAATGCTCTGTCCACTGAGCTAATTCAAGCTTCATTCCCATCCAAGCAGAAATTCTTCCTTTACCTTACTCTACTGGTCCCACATTCAATTGCATTGAATGGCTTCTACATTAAGAAGACGTGAAGGGACTCCACACAGCTATAGCATTATTTATTAAATTGAGAAGCTAAAGCTATTACTATGATAGAAATAAGTAAATTAATGAACACGATGAGACCGTTATGGTCTCGAAATCGCGATCTACTTCGAAGATTTATATGAGGAGAGGTAAGAAACATTTAATTTCACCATAAATTAAACCTCATAGTGATTAATTCCTATAAAAGTTAAATTGAGGTTTTACTTAATAAATTATTTTGGTCTGTACCAATTAAAGATGGAGCAAACATGTTCTGAAACGTACGTCTTAATAGAAACAACTATATGATATAGACCAAAATTATTTGTGAAGTTAGGAATTTGAAGAAAAAAATTCTGGTGTCAATGCATTCATGAAGGTCATATGCTTATAAGAGTGACACGAACTAATATTACCACTATAAACAGAATTTAAGTAAAATTGTATCAATGTTTTTATTATTAATTTCGTACATCTCAATGATGGATAAATCATATTTGAAGAGAAAAATTATACGCTCAGACCAGGACTTTAACCCGGGATCCTTGGTTCTCTAGACCAAGTGCTCTACCACCTGAGCAAGTACAGATCTAAATGCAAATTTTTCTCTATATACGCAATTCCCGCCCACCAAATGCTATGAAGCCTTTGCTTCTATCTTTTGCAAATGGCAGCTCCTTTATTAAGAAGACATATTTATATTTGGGAACTATACATTACATTATAAATGCCGGTACGGCTTTTTTCGATGATTTTATTATTAATTTCATACATCTCAATGATGAATAAATCATATTTGAAGAGAAAAATTATACGCTCAGATTGGGACATGAACCTAGGACCCTTGGTTCTCTAGACCATCTCAAGATTTATCCATTTATCTGACAATGAAACAAGAATTGTTTTGAAACATGTCCAAGAACAAACCAACATTAATATTGAGGTAAAATTATCAGACTGAAAACAATTTAATTAAAATAACCTCAAAATATCACTTCCTAAAATTAAATATTAATAATAATAAGTAAAAGGTTCGCCCGAGTGGGCATTGATTATATTTAATCTTGGCTATATTCGTTCAGTGTTTTTCTGTTCTTTGGGCACTTCTGTATGTGGTAGAGGCGAATTCGACACTCTGAGGAGAAAGAACTGCAAACTGTTATGGCTGTGCGATAAATGCAAACACGAACTGATAAAAGAGAAAAAGACAGACAACATCCACTTAGAAGAACTTACCAGTAAAGTCGACGCTCTCACAGAATTAAATATTAATATAGCTCAGTATTAATTACCAGAACGATGATTGGAATATTAAGTTATCAGACATAAATCTACAAAAAGTGGAAAAAATTACATATTTAGGAACAGTGATAAATGCAAATGAGAAAATACTGACTGAAATCCGTAGAAAAATAGAGAAAAGTTTAAAAGTCTATAATCTAACTAAACAATCTAGAATAACGGATGAGGATGATAATGAGTGTTAAACAGAATTTTTAAGAATGAATGTTTTATTTTTTCATAATGAAATACAAATAATTTTAATCAGATTTCTTAGCACGTGCTTTCTTTACTGGAAGAGGTCGCTGCGATCTCAACACGGCACTAGCTCTGCGCAGAGCAGCCTGAAAATAAAAACACATAAGTTACACATTTACTTTCCTTGTTACCACATACGTAATCCTTAAAACTGGGACAAGGACCATCAGTTGTGGGTAGTGGTGAAACTGTTGTCATCATAACATCAGCCTTAAGTTATCATCACTTGGTCTTTTCTCATTAACGAGAAAGTTCATTAAATCAAAAGTATTAACAGCAGAAAATCTTGGCCACTAATTTGGTTGAAAAATAAAATACAAATCTAATTTGAGAAAGAAAAGTTAACGCTTGAACCAAGATTTGAATTAAGCATTAATTTCTCTTTCTTAAATTAAATTCAATCCAGGATTGGAAAATGTTAATTAAAATAAAATCATGGAAAATACAAATGTGAATTTGAATTGAAGAGAAGAATATATGTATGAATCGGAATTTGAATCTAATATGTCTGGTTCTGTACAGCAGCGCTCTATCCACTAAGCTACCAGGCATTCTAATTCAAACACATTATTTCTATTGTTCACTTATTTTTTTTTCACTCACCTCAAAAAAAATATTTTAAAAAATCATAGTGTTATTTACTATCTACATAACTTAATACATTATTTCTCTTCTTGATTATATGAATTCCCACGTGCCAAAGTTATTAACTACTTCATTCCACACACCTCTAGCAACTTCTTTAACAAGAAGACTTTATGGGAATCACCACATTTATGGCCAGTGAAGTTTTCTATTTAATATTCCTGAATGTAATAAATTCACACAAAATGAAGTCAATACAAATTAAAGAGTGCTACAAAATGATTCAACAACTCCAAAAACTACAGAAAAGAATTCAATTGCAATGGATACCTGCACATTGTGGAATTGCTGGAAATGACACTGCTGATTTTCTTGCCAAAAAAGGCTCCAATTTAATTCAGAATACTACTAAAAGCTTACCTTTCACATCCATAAAAAGAATAGTTAAAAACAAATATAAAATCAAACAAAACCAAGACCTATGTAACAAAGCCAAAGACAAAAAATGGGATATTTTAGTAAAGAAGCCAGATATTATTCCAGAAATTCCACGTAAAACTACAGTAGCAACATTTAGCTGCTTACAGAACATGACTATTTGGCCAAACATTTATATAAAATAGGAATCTACACGAATCCAAATTGTCCTCTATGCAATAAAGACGAAGAAATGAATGAAGAACACCTACAAACCTGAGAAGTATTACCTGTTGGATCCACAATAGAGAAATATTGGAGAGCAAGAACGCTAATGGCTTCGGTGCCAAGGCCCAGCATTTCAAAACAACTACAACAACATATTCCTGAATGTTCTTTAGTACAAACATTGGATATTATACAATATTTTCAAAAGAAAAATGAATGCATGAACCAGGAGTTGAACCCTGATTGCTACTGGATCATAAAACCAGAGGTCCGTGATTCAAGCGTTAATTTTTCTTTTCAAAACAAATATTGAAATTTTTATTATTAATATAACACTGAAGCATAAATTATATTTGGCACGAGGGAATTACAATGTATAAGAGAAAAATTTGCATCTAGATCGCAACTCACCTCGGTAGCTCAGATGGTAGAGCATTTGGCCCAGAAAGCCAAAGATCCCAGGTCTGAGCATCGGTCTAGGAAAAAATTTTTCTCTTCAAATTGGAATTTATTTCCCATTAATCTATATATATATATATATATATATATATATATGAGGGCAGATCGGAAAGTAACGCACAATAATTTTTTTCTGCCTTGGTATTGCAGCTAGAATGTTGAAATTTCACAGAGATATAGTTTGAAGTTTTCACTACAGATGGTATTTTTTTCTCAGGTGCACCTCTTGCGAGAGAAGCTTGAACTATGCAACAAAGATGGCATGCATGCTACAGTCGTCCACCTGTGAGGAACAGAGAAGTGTTGTTCGATTTTTGTGGGCCAAAGGGCATAAACCCAGTGAAATTCACAGGGACATGTGTGGCGTGTATGGGGATGATTGTATGGACCGTAGCAATGTCTTCCGTAAAGTTAGTGCTCGCTGGGTGCCTAAGAACCTGACAGACGACCACAAGGGCCAGCGAATGATGGCAAGCTTGGACCACTTAACGCGGTACACCGCACAAGGACATGACTTTCTGGAAGGAATCGTCACAGGTGATGAGTCGTGGGCATACCAATACATGCCCGAAACAAAGCAGGCATCAGCAGTGCGCAGATGGCTACACTCCAACCAAACGGACTTCTACGAACAGGGCATATTGAAACTGGTAACACGATGGGAAAAATGTGTTGAGAAAGTTGGTGACTATGTCGAAAAGTAGGTAAAAGATGTAAGTTCATTTGTGATTTTTTTCCCTTTTTTTTTACTATTAAACTTTTTTTAAAAAAATTATTGTGCGTTACTTTCCGATCCAATCCGTCCCTCACAGGTGGACGACTGTAGCATGCGCGCCATCTTTGTTGCATAGTTCAAGCTTCTCTCGCAAGAGGTGCACCTGAGAAAAAAATACCATCTGTAGTGAAAACTTCAAACTATATCTCTTTGAAATTTCAACATTCTAGCTGCAATACCAAGGCAGAAAAAAATTATTGTGCATTACTTTCTGATCCGCCCTCGTATATATATATATATAAATAAATGAATGTATGTCTGTCTATCCTTTATAGACTTGATTACAAAAGTTGCAGAGTTAACATTACCTTTGTAAGGTCTGTCCTGTATTTGTTGGCATTCAGTAATCTCTTCAGTTTGTATAACGATCTCCTTGGTCCTGTCTTCATTGTCCTCTTCACCACAGACTTAGCTGGCTTGTTCGTTGAAAAACAAATCAAATTAATAGTTTCCTAATAAAAGATTTAAGTTACACATTTACTTTCCTTGTTACCACATATGAAATCCTTAAAATTGAGACAAAGACCATCAGTTGTGGGTAGTGGTGAAACTGTTGTCATCATAACATCAGCCTTAAATTATCATCACTTGGTCTTTTATACTCTTTTTATTAATGATATTAGATTGGGCCAAATCTTATCAATTCCTCTATTGCTACATACTTTGGTGACTGATTGATCCCCGTTCGTCCTGCTCGGGATTTGGGTCCTCCCCTAGAGGGGAGTTTCTTATTCAGATTGTTTTTTTTAGTTATTTAAGTTCTATAGAATCGCAGTGCGCATGCGCTAGTGCTCCATGTAATCCCAGAAAGATAAATGCAACCTCCAGCAGTTGGCGGTATATGTATGTGAAATCAGTATGACCAACATTGACACAAAATTCCCAGAACTTGTCTAAAATGCATAATTAACACAAAATGATCTAGTGGAAATATGATTTTACGCAGTAACCGTCCAACATTTTGAATTTTTCATAGAATAACAGATATGAAGAGGTAATTTATTTTACGTATCAAATCACATTTAAAAAGCAAGGAACCTAAAAGCTAACCAAACCAAAATCAATTACTGTAACACAAATCAATTACTGTAACATAGGTGAAATCCAGGGAACGTGGAAGTGATGTTGGCAACATCTGGAATATTTTGGGTTGTTGGTGGCAATGTTGGAACAACATAGGAAGAGGAAGGAAAATAGCAGAAAGTAGCAAGTTAGCAATGTAGGACGATGTTTTACGTAAATATATAAATATAAAAAAAAGATTGTTGCAAAATTGAAAGATGTTTAAAAGTGTTGCAAAATGTTTTAAACATGTTTAAAAGTGTTTAGTGCATCAGTGGCATAAGAAATTAAATTGAAATTTTTTTGCGACAGTTAGTATACCACACCCAATGTAGCTTCCGGTAGATGGCTCTGAAGTCTGCATTAACTTTCGGAATAAATTTCCAAATGCTAAAAAAATGGACATAAACTAACTTCCCATTTCCTAACCTAACAAAAGAAATTACGGAAAAAATCCATTAATGGGCGCACACGAATTCTTGGATATGCTTTCCTTCGGGTCGCACAAAAATTTTTCTAAGTTCTATAGAATCGCAGTGCGCATGCGCTAGTCCTCCAATTATCCCAGGTAGATAAATGCAACCTCCAGCAGTTGGCGGTATATATATATGTGAAATCAGTATGATCAACATTGACACAAAATTCCCAGAACTTGTCTAAAAATGTATAATTTATTTTACGTATCAAATCACTTTTAAAAAGCAAGGAACCTAAAAGCTAACCAAACCTAAATCAATTACTGTAACACAAATCAATTACTCTAACGTAGGTGAAATCCAGGGAACGTGGAATCACATTTAAAAAGCAAGTTCGGGTTGTTGATGGTGGCAACGCTGGAACAACATAGGAAGTGGAGGGAAAATAACAGAGTAGGAAGTAAGCAATGTAGCACGACCGTGTTTTACGCAAATATATAGATATGAAAAAAACTTGTTGCAACATCGGAAGATGTTTAAAAGTGTTGCAAAATGTTTTAAACGTGTTTAGTGCATCAGTGGAATAAGATATTAAATTGAAAAATTTTTGCGACCTGAAGGAAAGCACAGCTGAATTCTTTAAAGTTCCACAGAATCGCAGTGCATATGTGCGAGTTGCTGTAATGGCTAATGTAGCTTCTGGTAGATGGCTCTGCAGTCGGTGTTACCAACTTTGGGAATAAATTCCCAAATGCTAAAAAAAATGGACGTAAACTAACTTGCCATTTCCTAACCTAAGAAAAAATTTACATGCATATTTATTCCCAAACGCTAAAAAAAATGGACGTAAACCAACTTCCTATTTTCCTAACCTAACAAAACAATTTACATGCGTATTATTTAATAAACTAGAAACTAATTTTACGTACACTAACACTAAATATGGTTTGAAATTATTTTCAAATGGTGGCAACGTTGGAACAACATGGTAAAGTAGCAAGTAAGTAATGTATCCACGATCATGTTTATATAAATATAAAATATTGTAAAGAAAGCTTGAAGATCGTTGCAAAATGTTTAAAACAGTATAAAACGTGTTTACAAGTGTTTAGTGCATCAGTGGCATAAGAATGTACGTGTAGAATCGTGATGGGCATATAACCTACCTCACCCAACTTTTCATTTCCTAACCTAACAAAACAAATTGCATGCATATTATTTAATAAACTATAAACTAATTTTACGTACACTATTTTATCCCATCAGAATCTAATAAATTAATTTCTTGAAATATGGTTTGGAATTATTTTCAAATGTTGGTAACTCAGATTTGAGAGCCACCTAGCAGATTTTACAAGAAGCATTTGCGCGTTTGTAGTACTCGATTCACAACATTTGCATAATTTATAAATATTTAAAAATAGTAAGAAAAGTTTATAAAATGATTCCAAAATGTTTAAAAGTGTGTAGTGCAACAGTAGTATAAGGATGTTGTATGGAAACGTGTTTTAAAAGTGTGTAGTGCCACAGTAGCACAAGGATGTATGGAAAATTGAGACAAATATAAGAAATGTTTATACTTCAAACTCAACTAGAGTGTACTTACTGCTGCTTTTGCTTTCTTGTATACAACAGTGAAGCCTTTGTTGTCTGGTGCAGCCACAATTCCCACGCTTTTCTTGTGAACTAAACCATTATAACGGAATGAGCTAAGGTTATTCAGATTGTTTGGTTCTGTGCTAAATGGTTTTTTTATATCTCGTTTCTTAACCAGATACGAATTATTATTGCGAATAATCATCCAAGTCAAGTGGGCAGACATTTTGCCTCTTCTGCAAACAGAAAAAAATATATACACTACAACAATAACACAAACTCTTTCTTTTCACTTTATGAAATTTAATTTTTGGACTATCAGATGTGGGTAGTGGTAATTAGGTTGTCAGCATTGATTCAGCAATAATTGGTCATCATTTAGTCCTCTTAACAAAAATTATTAAATACAAAATAAGTTTTGGTAAAATAATTTTTTTGCCAGTTCGAACTGCATTCCTTCCTCCAGATTCCGCTTTAAAGTGAGAGGAAATAAGAGTACAATTTAGGTAAATACGAAATCAAAATTGAAAATCTACTTACTTGTAAAGATGGCATGAAATGCTCTTAAATATTTTCGACCATTAAATAATGCCATAAAACAAGATATATCGGAATATAAACTATGAAACATCTATTAAATTGGAAGAAAACTCGTTATTCATACCAAATTACTTTAAACAATTGAAATTCTCCACGTGCAAAATGTAACACATTCACTTGCAAGCAAATAATTTATCCATTTGATTTTAAATTATATGAAATTGTTACATATAAAGTGATTTAATATATAATCTAAATTAGTATTGATTTACCTTTTTACTTTATACACTTATCTACAATTATTAGTAATTACAATTCATATTACTACTAACATACATACCTACGTAAACCAAAGGCCTAAAGGAAGCGGAAACGCCGTCCGACCAAGCTTTTTCACTTAGCAGCGACGCCAACATTCTAACCGTGGATTGAGAGAAATGCTAACTTTTTACGCTAATAACTGTAAACTATGATCATCCCTGCTATGACCTCTATGGCCATGACGTCATTTATAAAGCCTCTCTTACTTACTTACTCACTGGCACTATCGAACCCGTAGGTTCATGGCCGCGCGGACATAAGCTCTCCATACATCCCTATCCTGAGCTAATCCTTTCCAATCATTCCCTGTATAATCTACTTCCCTCAAATCATAGTTAATGTTATTCTCCCACCTCATTCTTGGTCTACCAACTGGGCGTTTTCCCTCTGGCTTTCCTACAAGAAGCTTCCATGCAAGTCTTTCATTCCCCATACGTGCAACATGGCCTGCCCAACGCAGTCTACGAGACTTAACTGTTCTTATTATATCTGGCTTCCTATAAAGACCATGTAGTTCATTGTTATGTAGTCTTCTCCATTCACCTGTCTGTTCATCTCTCTTTGGTCCAAAAATTTTCCTATGAACTTTATTCTCAAATACTCGTAATCTCATTTCCTCCCTTATGCTACGGTTTATTATACAGCGTGTCGCGCCCGACGTGACGCGAATTCGCGTTTCGCTCGGCGTGATGCTGGTTCCACATGGAGCGCATACGCTACAGCGCATATGTTTATGGAATTGTCGCCAGATGGCACCACATATATGGAAAATCAAAATGACCAACGTTCATAATAAATTTCCAAATGTGTTTACAAAAACTAATGTATACAAACCTGTCCCTGCATAACCTAATAAAATAAATTACTTACATACTATTTAGTAAACTGTAAACTAATCTGATGTACACTAAACTGACCCATCGGAATCTAATAAAATGAAGTGATTGAATATTTATTTCTTAAAATATGGTTTGGAATTAAATGCAAATGTTGGTAATTCATATGTCCTGCCATCTGGTGGATTTAATTTTATGAGCGTTCACGTATGCCAACTTCAATTCTAATAAAGAACTTTGAAAATAAATTGAGAGGAAAAGTCATAATTTGTGTACATTGATAAACATATTAAAATTCTTCATAAAAAATTTCAAGTGTCGTTGCAAAACGATTAAAATAGTTCGAAATATTAGTCATATGGTTCATGAATATACCAAATTTTAGAATACTTCAGATTTTCGCCTGAGCAGTTTTATCAGGTTTTGAATTTAATAGAAGACGAAATTTATGCACATCCATAATATCCCCGATATACAATATTTACAGCTTTTATTTATCTCTTGACTAAGTTCAAGCCACAATAACTTTTTTCTGTACATCTCTGTACTCCTTCATGCTCATATTGTAAAAAACATGTATAGATCTCGATGATTTGCAACAAAACTGTCTAACTTTCGTCGTTAAAATTGGAAAGTTATAAAACAAGTACTGTATTTCCGACATTTTGTTAACAAATCTTAGTTTGTTTTTAGCAATTACACCAATGAGTATGGGTAATATCTTCTATATTCTTTGTTTGCGCTGGCAAATTGCGTCCTGGATTCAAGAGATTCCAAAACACGACGCGACATGTGAGCGCAAATTTTTTTGCGCCAGCAATTTGCGTTGTAGATAAACCACATCCATTTGAATATATGGGGAGCAATTTTTGCGCCGTCGCGTTGCGTCGTAGATAAACCACAGCATTAAAGTAAGAGTCCATGTTTCGCACCCATATAATATAACTGGTAGAATAAACAATATTAAAGAACCTCATAGTGTTATTTCCTATCTACATAACTTAATAGTTTTATATATTTTCAGCTTAACGTTTTTTTAAAGGAGTTGGGACATCAAGAGTCTCTGCAGTGCATAATAGCACGCATTTCCAGAATTGAGCCTATGTTTAATTTCTTTGTGCATCTCATTCCTATTTGTGATCATTGTTCTTAGGTATTTGAATTCAGCCACTTCCTCAAAATTTCCCTCATTTGTCATTAGCTGTCCATTTCCATTCTATAATGTATTTCTACGTGTGACCATATATTTAGTTTTATTGATATTTACTTCCAGTCCTAAGTTCTTAGTGTTACTCAATAGTGTGTGCGTATTGTCCTTTAGTATCTCCTCGCTATCGGCCAACAATACTACATCATCAGCATAAACTAACAGTTTATTAATACCATTCAGTTGTAAGCCTTCCTCATTCTCTAAAGATTTAATGGCATGCTGTAGTACAAAATTAAATAGTAGAGGAGATAGTGCATCTCCTTGCTTCAACCCATTCTGGATTTCAAAAGTATCTGAAAACTGTTTGCCTACACGCACCCTACTCTTTGTGCCATTTAGACACATTTGTATAAGTCTAAGTAACTTTTCAGGAATTCCGAACTCCAGCAGGATACTATATTAAGTTATGTAGATAGGAAATAACACTATGAGGTTCTTTAATATTTTTAGGAATTCCGAACTCCAGCAGGATACTATATTAAGTTATGTAGATAGGAAATAACACTATGAGGTTCTTTAATATTGTTTATTTTTTATTATTTCACTCACCTCATACTTCATAAGTATGAGGTGAGTGAAATAATAAAAAATAAACAATAGGATACTATATAACTTCTCCCTCTTAATTGAATCATATGCTTTTTTGAAGTCTACATATAGTTGATGTACAGTACCATTATATTCCCATTTCTTTTCTAAAATCTGAAAGCCCTCTCTTACACTATCAAAAGTATTGGCTGAAGATCTATGATCGAGGTCATGCATAGAGAACCGAATGGTCTATGTTCATAAAACTGGAAAGCGCACTAACGTGCAAAGGATTCATAAAACTTATAAGAAACGCCGATTATCTACATTTTGATCAGTTTTTGACACATTATGTTATGAAAGATCTATGATAGTACTATAATAGATCTCTATGTTATGAATTGCTTAAAATTTGACGTACACGTGTATTTTCACCACGAAGTTATGTATTTCATATTTTCAAATGATGAATATGGGACAACATGAAATCCCAGTGCTAGAAACGAGAAAAGTGTTAAGTAAACACCTTCATGCTAAAATATTGCCACATTGTCAGTCTTCAGGTTTGGCAAATACTATAACTTCTAGAATAGCAGAAAAGTTCAGTGATAAAGAAATAATAAGCTTACTTGAAAATGATTCGGCATTAGCAGAAATTGTCAACTCCTTAATGTCAAAGTAAGTTATATCAGTTAATACAACTTTTTGTTAGCGTCGAACAGTACTGGTAGTGTTAATTGGTACAAATCACCAATTAGACTAATAAAAGGAGAAGTCAAGATGAATATCATTAAACTAAAATCTATTGTGTAAGAGGAAAAAAATATGGAAAAAGTTTAGTTTACCTTTACCAAGAATTCTTTTAAGGTCTACAGAATCATGTTGCACATGCGCGAATGCTTAAAGAAATTCCACTAGATGGTAGACATGCATGAAATCAGTATGACCAACCTTTTGAATAAATTCCCAAACGTTTATAAGAAATTGATGTACGAAAACTTCCCCTTTCCTTACCTAACAAAATTAATTACATGCATATTATTTAATGAAGTGTAAACTAATCTTGGCTCAACTGCACTTCTACTAGTGCTTGATTTTTCAGTTGTATTGTTGTAAACTATAGCTCTTCTTCTGTATTTACTAACATTATTTAATATTTTAAACTTTTTCAAACAATTTTTATAACATTATTAGACAATTTTGAAGTATTTATTTAAATATGCAAATCACAATATTATGACACTGTTAGTCAATATTGTGATGCTAACTGCTATTTTCTCCACAGAGTATATTACTTAGTCTATGATTTTTCGGTTATGCCTATAAATATTAATTCTTGATTATAGAGGTGAAATCATTTAATAAGACCTGTTATTATAATCAGGGCTCCAATGGCTCCTGTTAAAGGTCAGGGTCTTTTATCAACTAGATGAAAAGGGTGATTTCTATGTCTTGTCATTTATTAATTAACTTCTCTAGAATATAGAGTACTAAGAACTGCAAATACATATGACTGGATAATAGCTACAGCCGATTCTAATAATAGAAGGGCAATTTGGGTAATTAGGAGAAGAGATAAAAGAGAGGAAGTAAGGGAAGGGCCTGTGTTACCTAAAAGAGTCAATAGTAAGTGTCCTGCAATTATATTAGCTGCCAGCCGAACCGCCAGGGTTCCAGGTCGAATTATATTTCTAATTGTTTCGATGCAAACTATAAATGGTATTGTTTTGGGTTATCGCTGGTTGGATCAGCGTTAGGGAGTGATAAATAAGTGTACATCATTTTTAATAAACATTTGGTAATATTAATATATTTTTTAACATAGATTTGGGGATTTATTGCATATATTGGTCATTTAAATTTCATAGCGACGGATAGTAATCGAGGATGATAATCAATTGTGGGTTATCGCTGGCTCTATAAATTCTGGCGCATGTGCACTGTTGTTTTATAGGACTTTGAAAACATTTCACGCTAGTTTAAGTGCAATTTTTCTCTTATCACTCCCTAATGCTGATCCAACCAGCGATAACCCAAAACAATGTTAGCAAAATCATAGACTAAGTAATATACTCTGTGGAAAAAATAGCAGTTAGCATCACAATATTGTCTAACAGTGTCATAATATTGTCATCATCATCGTCCTTTCAAGTATTAGGCCCAGTGGCCCGTTACGGTCTCCTGCCATCTCCGAAAAGGTCGACCCACAGATCTTCTGCCTCGAGGAATGTAGTGAAGAATTTGTTTTGGTATTCTGTGACGATCCATGCGCTGAATAATCATAATATTGTGATTTGCGTTTTTAAATAAATACTTCAAAATTGTCTAATAATGTTATAAAAATTGTTTTAAAAATTTTAAAATATTAAATAATGTGAGTAATTGCAGAAGAAGAGCTATTGTTTACAACAATATAACTGTAAAATCAAGCGCTAGTAGAAGTGCAGTTGAGCCATATTTAATTTAATTTGTGGTAATGTAAGTTATGTATGTGTTGCAGTGCGAGTGTAATAAAGCAAGCTCTTGGCGAGAGACTGTTTGTAGCTGTAGCGAAGCTGAATTCAGAACTATGCGCACAGATAACTGGAATGTTACTAGAACTTGATGTGGAAACACTAGAGTCTTTGCTTACCAACTCTACAAAACTTGAAGCTGCTGTCCAGAAGGCTAAGGATGAATACATTAGATATACTCAAGTACAGTATTATTGAACCCAATACCTCCAGATTAGATCCACCAGTTAGGCCATAGAATATGGTCTCTTTCTAGTTTAAACATTTTATATTTTAAACTTAAAAAAATCTAAATAAAAATAATGTAATTAATAGTGAGTGGAGAACATATTTTTATCGACTCACCTCATATGATTTCAAATTTCTTTGATACCGACGGTTTCAGACAATATCATGTCCCTCTTCAGTCATGGCTTCCACTGATGATATTCTGTGATTGTTGATTTCTCTAATGACATCACCTCTTGTGCTGCCATTTTTCGTTGTGATTATAAACTTCGTAATTGAATTTTTATCCACCGGAATATCGAAATTCATAGATCGATATTTATTCTTCTGAATGAATATCATTTCCCATGAATTTCGATATTCCGGTGGATAAAAATTTAATTACGAAGTTTATAATTCCAACGAAAGATGGCAGCACAAGGGGTGATGTCATTAGAGAAATCAACAATCACAGAATATCATCAGTGGAAGCCATGACTGAAGAGGGACATGATATTGTCTGAAACCGTCGGTATCAAAGAAATTTGAAATCATATGAGGTGAGTCGATAAAAATATGTTCTCCACTCACTATTAATGATATAACCTCATAATGTTTACTTCCCAATATTAATTTAAATATAGAAATAATATATTTTAAAGTACAATAGGAAGTAACATTAAGAAGTTTGCTTATTTTAAAAATTCTCACTATGAAGTATATTCATTAAGGTAGAATTTTTTTTATCACTCACCTCATATTCTTCTTCTTATTTGACTATAAACTAGTTTAGGAACATAGTTTCTGTCCCATCCTCAGTATCATCACGACCATTGTTCTGTCATCTTGAAGAGTTGTCTTTCGCTCCTTCCATTGGCTGACTGAAAAACCTCAAAACCAGGTCATTCTCACCGAGAATTTCAAAGTTTATCAAAAGAAATTGACCTGGTTTCGAGGTTTTTCAGTCAGCCAGTGGAAGGAGTGAAAGATAGCTCTTCAAGACGACAGAACAACGGATGTAACATAATGTTGTGTGATTCCGGGTTCTGTGGCCGTGGTCCATAGTTGGTGTTGATACCAGACGTTTCGCCCTCAACTGCGGAGGGCATCTTCAGTGGCGAGTGCTTCGCCACTGAAGATGCCCTCCGCAGTTGAGGGCGAAACGTCTGGTATCAACACCAACTATGGACCACGGCCACAGAACCCGGAATCACACAACATTATGATTACCGGCCGTGAAAGCCTGCATTCAACGGATGTAACAGTACTGAGGATGGAACAGAAACTATGTTCTGAAACTAGTTTATAGTCAAATAAGAAGAACAATATGAGGTGAGTGATAAAAATTCTACCTAAATCTAGTAGCCTACTAAGGTACTACTTGGATGGATGAAGGTCAGTTAAACATTTACACAGAAACCTTTTTATTCAGACTTGTGGTTCTTTTGCAAGCCTGAAAATCTTGAGACTCTGAACCCACAGCTTAAAGTTTCTCTTGGAGGACTTGGCCTTTGGATTTCAACATCCTATCGATACTAGAGGCAAGATACTTAACCCCTAGAGGCTAATAAGCGTTAAGGAAACAATAAATATTTTAATATAATAAATTTGGGAATTTTTAACATTATGAGGTTTTATTGATAAGAATCAAATGAATTGTGAATTCTTCTTACCTCATACTTCTATGTTTTTTTTTAAACACAGCACCGCAGTATCAGTGACTATCGTCACCATCATCAGCTGTTTTCATGACTCAATTTTTTCTTTTGCCGGTAATTATCCAAACTGCCATCTGGTGTTCTTTTGCAGGAATCATTTTCTACACTGTCATCTGGTCTACACCAGGAAATGACTCCTGCAAAAGAACACCAGATGGCAGTGGATAATTACCGGCAAAAGAAAAAAATTGACAGTCGTGAAAACAGTTGATGATGGTCGCCGATACTGCGTTTAAAAAAACATTGAAGTATGAGGTAAGAAGTTACGATTCATTTGATTCCTAAACAATAAATAATTGTGAAATTGCAGTCATACTTCAGACTATTTCTGCAATTGGTTGATTATTTGATTGTGTTCTGATTACAGGGGGTCTGCATGGATGATTGCAAGTTGCCAGAGAAGCCAGAAGATCTAGGGGAAGTTGTGTACAAGTCAGTGCTGCAACATCATCCCGACCCTAAACTAGCCGCTCAGCTAACTGGCATGTTGCTAGAACTTGATTTCAACCAGTTACAAAATCTCACTCAAAATTCTGAACAACTAAAAGCCAAGTTAGAAATTGCATGCAGAGCTTTAAACAAATCCTGACATAGGGTCACCATGGCAACTGAAGAACAACAGAAACTATCTTCATTTGTTAAAAATGTTCACCAAGCACTTAGACTAAGAGCTCAGAAAATTGGAGCAGATGAAGCTTGGAAAGAACACTGTTCAGATGAAACCACATTACGTGAATATGCAGTTGCAATGGAAAGATTAGCTTCCAAATTCTGGAAGGAAAATGCTAAAGATGAGAATAAAAGTGCACAGTGTCGCATTGAATGGGTCGTTGAAAAGTGTTTACACTATTTTTTTGGAGAACAACTAATTAATTGTAGAATTAAAGAAAAAGAACGAATGAAGAAATTGAAAGAGGAAGATATTAACAATGAATTTGTTGAGGGAAATAAAAATGAGTGCCTTAAACTTTTAGATGTTGGTAGCTGTTACAATCCTTTTAAAAATTATCCATTTTTACATGTAATTCCTATTGACATATCGCCAGCTACATCTGATGTACATTTCTGTGATTTTCTAAGTCTGAATATCATTGATTCTGATGAGAAATCTGATATATTAGAGAAATTATCTTCACAGACACCAATAGTAGAACTGCCGTCAAATTCATTTGATGTTGTTGTATTCTCCCTGCTATTGGAATATTTGCCATCTCCAAAACAGAGGTATTTGTGCATATCTAAAGCATATAAACTTTTAAAACCTGAGGGTATTTTATTTATAATCACTCCAGATTCTAAACATGCATCGGCAAATGCACCGATAATGAAAAGTTGGAGAATTATGCTTGCTCAGATGGGTTTTACACGTGTATACTATGAGAAACTGCCTCACGTACATTGTATGGCATTTAGGAAAGGAATTTACCCACAAGTGTCACAACATTGGGCATCCATTGAACTTACTAAGCAGAAATGTGATATTTTTATGGATGAAATGTGTTGTACATCCCTCAAGATTTTAATCAAATTGTGCAGGAGGATGAGAGTGAATCTTTGAAGTTTGAAAGAACGAGCGATGACGATGAAATGTTGGCAGATATGTTTTCTCAACTTCCAGAGGATTTTGATTAGCAAGAGGTAATACTCAAAACTATAAGTTAAAAACCCAGGACAAAAGGCATTGGAGACATTTGCTGTAGTGCTATTGATGATGATGATGATATGAATAATTATCTATAATGGCATAACAACCCAATTGGGTTATATTAAATTAATGTTGGGAAGTAAACATTATGAGACAATAGAATAGTTGACGGCCGAAGAATTTCATCAGTCGGAGTTATGGTTGACGATGAACATGATTATGTTTGAAATCGCGATATCATGGAAGCATGAATCCTATGAGGTGAGTTGTTTAAACCATATGTTCTCCGATGAATTTTAATTATGAGGCATGATGTTTTTATTATTGATTTAACATTTCTCACTGAAAGATAAATTATATTTGAAGAGAAAATTTTTTGCCTAGACCGAGACTCGAACCTGGGACCCTTGGCTTTCCGGGCCAAGCGCTCTACCAACTGAAAATTTTTCTCTTCAAATATAATTTATCTTTCAGTGAGAAATGTTAAATCAATAATAAAAACATCATTAGAAGCCTTACTAGCTTTATAAAGTAATGTTAAATTCCCAATAAATGTCTTCTTAACTAAGAAGCCGCCATTTGCAAAGATAGAAGCAATCGTTTCAAATGCATTTGGCGATAGGGAATTACAACGTATATAAGAGAAAAATTTGCGTCTAGATCGTAACTCGCCTCAGTAGCTCAGTTGGTAGAGCACTTGGCCCGGAAAGCCAAGGGTCCCGGGTTCGAGTCTCGGTCTAGGCGAAAATTTTGTCTTCAAATTTAATTAGGAGGCATAATCATTAAAATTCATTGGAGAACATTTTGTTTAAACAACTCACCTCCTAGGATTCATGCTTCCATGATACCACGGTTTCAAATGTTCATCCTCAGCCATAACTCCGACTGACAAAATTCTTCAGCCGTCAGCTGTTCTATTGTCGCCATTTTCAGCGTTGCCATCTATGGTTGAATTTATGAACTTCGAAATCAAAGTAATTTTGTTAGAAATATCAAAATTCATTGATCTATCTTTATTTTTCTGAGAAAATATTAACCTTTAGAAGACTTGTGGGACATATTTGTCCCTTGAAATGTAAAGCCCTAAAGGACTTAGTGGACATATTTGTCCCATGATAACATTATTTCTTCGTAAAATTCAGAAAATATTGTCAAGAAATTATTAGTGGCTCTAACCTATTGTGTATTCACAAAAAATTAAAAAAGAACACATAAGGTGCCTTTTTCACCTCTAATTTTTATATATTTTTCCCCATGATTACATTATTTCTTTGTAAAAATTATAAAAATTCAGAAAATGTTGCAAGGAAGTTATTTGTGGCTCTAACCTATTGTGTTTTAGATCAAGTATTCATAAAAAAAAATTAAAAAATGTGTCTTTTTCACCCCTAATTTTGTATTTAAATTATAATGAGTTAACATAGTAAATATCTTGTTAGTATTTATTTTTAAAAAAATATCTGATATGCTACTCACATTATTTTGATAATCCAGGATGCCATATACGTGAAGCCATTTTTTTATATGTTAAAAAACAAACCACAGTCTACAGTTACTAATTCAAGACTGAATGTTAGTGTGGTATGTTATAAGGTTTGCTAAGGTTTGAGTGCCACAGAAAAAAAAAATGTGCTGATAACTCTGTCGTCAACAAGGCAGGGTACTCATGTTTATGCTTTCAAAGCAGATTTTTCATGGCACACGTGTTCAAACTACATCATCAAATCCCCCTTGCAAGAGTACAGTCACCTTCAAATCATAAACTGAACCCGTTATAAAGTCAAACCAAAAAATATAGACATCACAAATAGATTTTAACTTTTAATAATAAAATTCTCTATTGTATGTAAAAATTAAACATTTCATTGAATACTTACTTATTTTAGGAATTCTCACTATGAGGTATATTCATTAAGGTAGAATATTTTTATCACTCACCTCATATTGTTCTTCTTATTTGATTATAAACTAGTTTTGGAACATAGTTTCTGTTCCATCCTCAGTATCGTCACGACCGTTGTTCTGTCGTCTTGAAGAGCTGTCCTTCTCTCCTTCCATTGGCTGACTGAAAAACCTCGAAACCAGGTCATTCTCACCGGGAATTTCAAAGTTCATTAATTTCTTCTTTTCGCTCTTTTGAATGTAGATCTTTTCCCAAACAGTAAGTTCTTTAGGTTTTCTATTTGTTTTAATAATTTAGCTTCTTTCTCGATAAGATGTTTTTCAGACCATGCATGGGCAGTCACTGCAGATTTTTCTACTTCCCCTTTCTTGACATTCCTGAGATGTTCTTTCACTCTAGTTTTCAAATTTCTTTTTTAGTTTTTCTTATGTAGAATTTCTCACATTCTTCACATTTAATTTGATAAATCCCTGATTTGTTTTCTTCTTTAATTTTCTCATTCTTATTAGGTCTAATCAGTCTACTGATGCTGTAGTCATTTTTGGGTGCTAACCTTATGTTGAAATCTTTAAAAAATTTTTGTAACTTGTGGTGTTTTAATGGATGATATATGAATTTTCTAAATTTTACATTATCTTCTTTTACTTTTAGAAGAGTGCTTTGATTAATAAATTTTTGTCTTTTGAACTTGTTTATTTTTTTGAGTATCATTTTTATTGCAAAACCATTTTTCGTGGCTACGTTGATTATGTGTTCTTTTTCTTTTTCATAATTTTCTTTGTTCATTGGTATGTTCACTAATCTATGTGTCAAACTATTGAAAACTGCTTCTTTGTGAGCTATGTGATTGAAACCTAAAGCTTTTATGTAGTTATCTATATGTGTCTTCTTTCTGTAAATTCCAAATTCTATCTTATTTTCTTCGTTCCTTTTTAAGTTGAGATCTAAAAATGGTATTTCTCCATTGATTTCCTTTTCCATAGTGAACTTTATAGTTTGACTTTGAATGTTCAATAATTTTAATGCATCATCTATCTGTTTATGATTAACTATTGCAATTATGTCATCCACATAAACAGATAGATGATGTTCGATAGTGCGAGTGAGTGAGTAAGTAAGTAATATTTTGAGGTTCTTTTAATCAAGTTTTTTTTTGAGTCTGTAATCATCATACCTCAATTTAATGTTGATTTGTTAACTAACTAAGGGTTGGCAATGTCCAGCATTGCCCATTGTGCTGCATACTAGAACCAGTTGTGGCTCCTTGGCAGCAAACTGCTAGTGGCTATCGCTTTGGGGTTCAGTGTCTTAGCCCTGCATATTTAGCGGCGTAGGTGTTTAGCCGTGATGACATGAATTAAAGTGAGTATTAGGTGTGGTCTCCCCAGAGCAGGGCGTCGTAATCCGCGCCGTCGACAAGCAGAGAGTCCGAAAGCCGACGACTCAGAATGAGCCACGCTGCTCTGGTTCGAGCACACCTTGAATGCTTAGACCATCTCAATTGGGGTGTCTGATGAATATATTACGGTGAACAGTACGTCGCTGAAGCACATGCCCTATATTGCGCACAATTGGATTTGTATGATTTATAATCAAGCCATACATGTTGTTAACTTGTTGTTCAATTGTGTCACCAATATATGGCATCTGTGCTAGATCGTGAAGCTCTGTGATCCTCGTGTATAGAGGTGCCGAAAAAATAATTTTTAGACATTTATTCTGAATGACCTGGACTTTCTTTTTGTGTCTAGCAGCGAGGATACTCCAGGCTTCACAACCATACAGCAACATGCTGCGGATAACAGCTCGATATAAGTGAAGCTTGATCCGCGATGACAGCGTGGCCGACTTGAAAAATGGATATAATATTGCTAATGCAGCATGAGCTTTTTGAGAGATTTGCCGAACATGAATTTGGAAAGTAAGCTTGGAGTCCAGATGGACCCCAAGATATTTGACAGAAGTCCCAAGGCGGAGAAGTTGAGTCCCTAGGGTCAGTCTGATAGGAGGCCGTCTGTGGGTTTTGGTGAATAAAATCGCTTGGGTTTTACTCACATTTAATTTGATGTTCCACAGACGGAACCAGGAATGTATGGAATTTAGGGCATTTTGTAGGACGTGGACACGGTAACGTAGGGCTCGGAAAGAGGATTGGTAGAATATGCAGGTATCGTCTGCAAATGTAGCAGTGTGAATATAAGGGAAAGAAGGAAAATCTGCTACGTATATAGTGTAAAGAATGGGTGAAAGTACTGCTCCCTGAGGGACTCCCGCCTTTAGGGGCTTCCAGTCGGATTTATACCCACTAACCGACACATAAAATTGCCGGTTAGTGAGGTATTTAGCGATAAGTTTAACAAGTGAAGCTGAAATGTTAAATTTTATTAATTTGAAAAGTAATCCATATATCCAAGTCGTATCGAAAGCTTTCTCAACGTCAAGGAATACGGCCAAAGTGCTCTTCTTGGAGTTGAAACCCGTGACAATTCGGTCGACCAGTCTAGCTAACTGCAGCGGAGTGCTGTGAGAATTTCTAAATCCAAATTGATGGTGAGGTATAATATTCCTCTCTGAAATTTCAGATTTTAGACGAGCCAAAATGAGTTTCTCCATTATTTTGCTGAGTACAGGCAGAAGACTGATTGGCCGCAGATTGTCTGGGTTGGAAGGATCTTTGCCGGATTTGGGAATGGTTATAACCTTGGCCCGCTTCCACACTTCAGGGAAGTAATGGAAGCGGAAACAAAGCTTCACTATTTGCAGGAAAAGTAGAAGTGCCTTAACAGGCAGGTGTTTGACTGCAAGATTTGTTATGCGATCAGGACCTGGGGCTCGTTGATTGGGAAGATTTCTGACAATATTTTTCAATTCCGAAAAATATATGTCAGGAAGGACCTGTGGAGTAGGAGCTTCAAGAAAAGTACTTACAACTTGGTGTACCTCAGCTTCATGAACTGGTGTTGTGAGTACATGTGGTTGGAATCGATCTGCGAGATTTTCTGCTATGAGTTGGGCTTTATCACGAGGGTGATAAGCCCAGACTCCGTTAGAGCAGAGGGCAGATGGAGGAGTAGGTGCTCGACTCCGTTTTATTCTTTTAATGATGCCCCACGGTTGGGTTTTTCTTGCTGAGACATCCCGAAGAGTTTTATCCCAGTCAGCATTTCTTAATTCTCGCAGTCTATTCCTAACCAGATGTTGATATCGATTGTAGTGTTGTCGATGTTGGAGAGAGCCAAAATCGCGATAAAGTTGTAGATATCTACGCTTTTCTCATAAGTAAGTTAGAAGTGTGGGATCTGTGTATTTTGTTTGCGATGGGTAGTCTGTTTTCGTTGTAGAAAGTGTTAAAGCTGTTTTAAGGGATGCCTCAAAATTTTGTACGGCGAGTTCTAACTGTTCAGTGGACTGGACTGATAGTGTAGGCTCTATCCATTGATGGAGCATGTTAGTATAATTCAGCCAGTCGATGTGAGAATGTTGTATATTAAAAGGTGTATTAAGTAAAAAGGACGGTGATATTTTGAATAATATTGGAGTGTGATCCGAGTCTAGTGAGTCTGTAACAGTAGTGATGTATGGTGAGATAGGGACATTCTTCGTTAGAGCGATATCCAGTATATCAGACTGGATACCATTTACAAAGTGTCTGAAGAAGGTGTGTTCCCTTGGGGCATGGATTTCTATGTTATTGAATTGGCAGAAGCGGTGAAGAGTGATACCAGATGTATTTTGGACACGACATCGCCAGAAATGATGTTTGGAATTTAAGTCTCCCGCAATTAGAAAATTGGGGGAGATAGAAGTAAGAGTAGTTAGGTCGTGTCTCGTCAATAATCTGGTTGGAGATTTGTAAACTGCAGCTATAAATATTTCTTCGCGAGGTGATATAGGAAGAGTAATGCCAGAGGCTTCAATAAATTGAAGCCTGGGAATTGAGACCACTCTGTGGCCAATGGTTCGTTTTATGCAAACGGCAGTGCCACCAAGGGGACCGTTTAATCGGTCATTACGGTATATAATGTAGTACGGAATTTTGAATTTATCAGTTGCCTTTAGATGCGTTTCATTGAGCAGAAGAATGTCAATATCTCTTTCTTGTAAAAATGTTTTGAGTTCATCTAGCTGTCGTAGTACACCATTGGCATTGAATGCCATGACGTTAAGATAGCTTCCGCGTGTGAAGCTAGCCATCGTTACCGTAACATAGTTTCATCAGATTGGACACAAACTGAAAACGTTCCATGGGAGACGACAGTCCAGCCAATAATGGTTGTATGTCATGGAGCATCTTCTGAGCGTGTCCTGCAATGGGTTGTGCCTCAGTCCGGTTCTGACCTCTAGCAATGCTTGGACCAGCTGTAGGGAGTGAAAAGGTAGTAGGGGCAACAATAGAACTGAAAGAGATGGAAGAATCAGTCTTCCGTGCAGTAAAAGTGCGAGGTTGGGGCACATTAGGTTTGGGAGTAGGCGGCTGCCTATTTCTAAGGAAAGCTGCTTGAGCAGCTTCGTAGGATGGACATTTCCTATACGATGCAGGATGTCCCATTTGGCCACAATTGGCACACAGCAATTTAGTTTTGTCTACAAGAGCTTCTTCTTTAACTGGACAGTTTTTTGTGATTGTGCTCTTTAGCACATATCACACAACGCGGTGTAAGGGAACATCCTGAAAACGTATGGTTAAATTTCTGGCAATTATAGCATTGCTTAAGGCCAGAACGCGGTCTGTAGGATTCAACGGAGACCACCGCGAACAAAAGACGGGTTAGATTGTAAATTTCTTTACCCTTGTCAGTATTTTCTAATTCAAGGATGAAGATTGGTAGAAGTACTGAATTGTCTCCTTCTTTTTTAGAGAGTTGTCTTATGTTTGTTAATGGATATCCTAAGGATAGGATTTCCTCTTTGATCTCTTCAATAGGTACGGTACGTGGTAGTCTTTTCAGTACTACACGTAGTGGAAGCTCACTTTTCATCTGATATGTATAATATTGTCTCCCTATAGACTTGAAAAATTCTTTTAGAAGTTTAAAGTCATCCACATTTGCAGCATAGTACCGCAGGCCTTCAGGCGTATTTACTACCTTTAGGTCTCCTTTAAATTTAGGTTTAAGTTCTTTACTAATTTTGAATAAATCACCATGACCCATGACCGTAAGCGGTGGTGGACGAGGTGGGCGAGGTGCTTTGTCTTCAATAATCTGAGGAGCCTGTGAAGTCAACGTTGTAGGTAGATAGTCGCCTAAAGTCCCGGTTCGAGGTGGTCTCGTAGGGGCATTAGTTGTGCGAGATGGTCCTGCAATTTCAGTAGGCATCTCAGCGGTTTCAGGTATCGTAGATAGTATTTCGTATTTATTTTGAAGTGGTACCGCCGATGCCTGGGTCAGTTTAGGTTCCATGCGTTTCGACGAACTCAGTTGCATTTTTTTGTTCTGTTCGCCGTTTTTTTATGCTCAGTTTCTGTTTTATCAGCTTTATTACATTCATTTTCATCACACTGTGATAGAAAACATGCCGCTTGCACATCTAAGACGGCAGATTTTAGAGTGGTTAGGAAGCCAGAAAATTTTTTAGAAAGGTCTTTACATTGGGATATGCTACCGAGTTTGTCGAAATACATGTTGGTAAGATCCACTGCAGAACTAGTGCACTCATAATCTGGGAAAGTTTGCAAATAGTTTATGATAATATAAAAGTAGCCTTTGATTTGGGCTGCTACTTTAAAGTATTTGCTATCAGATTTGAACTTATGATCATCTACATATTTTTCGAAGTGCATTACAGAACTTTCCCACATGTCAAGTGCACGTTGCGTTGATATTTCTGCCACTTCCATGTCATCACTACCACTTGTGCTTGCCATGGTGCTTGAGCCAACGCCCAAGTCTTAGTCCAATGCACTTTAAGCACTAAAAGCTAAACACTGACACCAGTAAATATAGGCTTAGCATAAACACTTACCTTAAGTGATTAATGCAGGCACTAAACCCACAAACAATAAGACACTAATAACACGGGTATCACTACAAGCGTGATCACTTGCTTGCAATCTGGCTACCAGGAGCCCCACCCGATTATATGCGCACAGTAACACAACACTTTCTACTACACCAACACTAGTTAGTTTTCTCGGCGTGAAGCTGCCGGCCGAAGCCAGCAGTTTGTTGTTTTTTCGCTTGTAGACCACTACTTCGTGTTGTTTTTAAGTTTTAAATATGCGGCGAACAAGTGATGATACTGTTGCGCAGTGCGACAGATATAGGCCTTTGACGTCACAGTACTACTGCTACTAGAGAGACGATGTACACTCGACGATGTCATAAGACAGAATGAAGAAGATTTTAAGAAAGAATACAGTCACATTTTGAACATAGCCAATTTAAATAGTTTTGGAAAAGAAATAATTGTAAAGAAATTCAGATAACAAAAAAGATTGAAAGAATACACTACCCTGCAATCTGATTCAAAGAAAGGAAACCAGTTTAAGAAAATTACTTATCCTGAAATACATAACAAATTTCAAAAAATTTTCAACAAATTCAATATTACATTGGCACCGATAAATAAATTTAGCCTTGGTAATCTATTAATAACTAATAAGAAATTGAACACACCAGATAGCAAAACATCTGGAATTTATCAAATTAATTGTAAGGACTGCAATAAAGTATACATAGGAAAAACAAAAAGAAATTTGGACACTTGCACTAAGGAACACTTCAAATATTTTAAAAATGGTGAAATTGAAAAATCAGCTATTGCAGCACATAGTTTATTGGAGAATCATAAAATTGAAAAAGAAGCCCTACTTTTAAAACATTTGGTAAAACCTTTAGAATTGACAATTTGGGAGAAGATATATATTCAGAAGAACAAATTTAGATCCATGAATTTTGAGATTCCTGATGAACGTGACCTCATCTCAAAGTTCATCAAATCAACACCAGATGGCAACGTTATTGATGGAGATTACGATTCCAATGAAAATCCGGTATTCATAATGTCGGTTGAAAATGAGAGACATCCTTCTCTCAAAAACTAGTTCCCGTGTTTGAAGAAACATAAAATATGAGGTAAGATTTTAAAAAATGACTCATTAATTTACGAATAGATTGGTACAGTAGAGGTTGCATGAGTATTATATTGACAGAAAATCTATTTTTGATAAAAATAACAGGTTGATTAATTTAAACTTTGGATAATTAAAATTTTAGAATCTCCCTTGGGATTTGAATTAAAAAGAATTTGCTGCATAATTATATATATATATATATTATTTTTTATTATATACAACTTTCCTCATTAGAGGATTGCCTCAAGGACAAAGTAATACAGACAAGTAATTTTTAAATTTGATGGAATACATTAAAACATTTCAAATTGTAATTGAAGTATACATACTATAAAGTAGAAATTTTGTAAAGATGGTTTCTTAAAATTGAAATTGATCCTCTAATGGCAGCGGTGGCAATTTTAGAAAGATACACCCTGTCCAAATATAAGGAATTCCAAAATTTAGCTAAGAATCCTGGTATTGTATCTCTTGCCCCGATCATCAATCCTGTGACGGTTATACTATCTAGTTGGTATTTATCTTTGTAATAGTCAATTGTTGGCTCATATATGGCTTTCGTTTCACAGTCAACTTTCTCAGGTTGGCCACTATAACATGATACTTAGTATAAAATCCAACGCATTATGGTTATAATACTAATTCTGAGCTAAGTTCCAGTTGTAATGTAAACAAAGTAGATATATGACTGTGTTTTGATTGGTCGAATAACAGTTTTACCTTTGAGCATGTGAGAAAATGTGTTTTCTTTAACTCTCGAAATAAAGAAAATAAAGTAATAAAAATATGTATTATCTAGCACAGTCTATATAAGTTATTTGGGAGAATCTTAAAATATATAATTACAATTTTAATGGATTGTATTATAAGCATTGTTATATTCTTACGCGTGCGCAATGCAGAATACGTTGGAATTTCAGTTGTTTCAAAATGGTCATTTCTGTAGAATTTCAACATACATTGCAAAGGAAATCATTTGAAAAGTGGAGAGAAACCTATTATTTTGAATGTTTTCTAGTAGTTGATTGAAAAATGTCCCATATTAGACATTGAAGATGTGATGAAAATAACAGCAAAATTTACAGGTGAGTCAGCATGGAACATATATTGTAAATAAAGAATATCTTATCAATTTCAAGAAAAAAACATTGATTAGGTAGATCCATATATACTTTTTTGTCATAAATAAATAAGAAATGGAAGTTACAAATTTTATTGGTATCATCTTACCTTGTACTCAGTCTTTTTTTCTGTAAAATACAATGCTGCCTAAGAACAATATTTCTATCGGTGACAGTTTCGTACACAATTCAGTGATATGGTGGGTAAAAGTAGCACCATGGTTCTGCAATAGACGGAGTTGGCAGAGTAATGCCTTATGTAAGTTTGTTTACAGAAAGTTAGCTTGGAATTAATATAGTATCCATGTAAATTTAATTTGGTGAAGCACCATGACTTGAAGTAGCTGGTTGCTGGAATCTAACTGCACACTGGACAACAAACAAATAGCAAAACAACTGTGAAATGCTCTATAGCATGCCTGCCTTTTAACTCTGAGTCCCAGGTTTGATTCGTGGCAGAATTGTCACAAAATGTATAGTTTTTTGTGGCATAAACTGGAGATTAAGAGTGAACGTCATGGACATAAATGTGTTAACAATCAAGTGGAGGACCGTAGTTTAAGAACTAATTACATATCCTATCAGAATTGTAAATAAATTTACATTTTATTAAAAAGAGAAATGCAATTATGTACTTTTAAAAATAAACGCTGATCAGTGCATTACCATTTCTATGTCTCCAGATGTTCCTGATCTGCCCAATATTTTCTTCCTTCTGATTTCACACTTCTGAAAAACCTCAGTAGATCCTTCAGTAATATTTTAGCCTGATGTTATTACAAAGTTTTGCAATGAATTTTCCTAATCCGTCTGTGTCTGCAATCCTGGGTCATGTGATAGCATGCTTGTTTCCTGACTAGTAGGCCCAGGTTCAATACCTAGCAGGGTTGAAAATTTTGTTAATTTTCAATCTGTGGGTGAGGTGAGGTGGTGGGCAATTTTGAATTGCTAGATTGTACACCAGGTTGTTTTAAATTGCAAACACCTCTGCAGTATGTATATTGAAAAAGAATATGGTGCTGTTGGTAGTGTTTTGTCCGTAGGACGAGTTAAGCCTAGCTGCCCCATTGGTGTTTTTCGACAGGAGTAGGCTATGTACTAGCACCAGGTTTCACCTCCCTTCTCATCATCCTTCACACTTTATACTATACAAGCACTCGTCCTACACTTCTCTCTGTATACAATACAAGAATATATAATCTATGTAAATTGAAAATAGACTACATTAACACCATCTATCTGCCCAGCGCTGAACCCAAAGCACGAGCAGTTGTAGTGGGTGGCATTAGAACACACAATGCACTTTAATGGAGGGTGAGAGGAGAAAAGATAAGTATTTGAGAATAAAATGTTCAGGAATTTTTTTGAACTGAAGAGAGAAACAGATGAATGAAAAGAACTATATAAAAGTGAGCTATGTGATCTTTATGGGAAATCAGACATGATAAAAAAAAAAGTGAAGTCTCACGGTTACAATGGACACAACATGTAGCACAAATGGGGAATGAAAGAGGGGCATGGAAACATTGTAGGAAAGCCAGGGGAAAAACAACATGTAAATATATCACAAATGAGGTGGGAGAAAAATATTAAACACAATTTGAGGGAGGTAAATTATACAGAGAGTCCCATGCCATAGCCGAGTGGTTAAGGCAAGAAGCCTTGGCGCAGAGCTATGGGACCTGCGCTGATTCGAGTCTCCATGGGGGAAGAAATTGTTTCATAGAATTTCTGCTAGTATTGTACCGGTGCCCACCCAGCATCATGAGTCATTTGGGTAACTACAATAAGTAGTTACTCCAGGTTGAGAAGACCATCTATAAAGGCTGGGGGACACGACATGCTGACCACATGTCACCCCCCTACAACTGGCTAGATGATCGTCTGTGTTAACACATTTGGATGTGAGGCCAGCAGCCGGATGGTAGGCCAAGGGCCTTCTAGATCTGTTGTGCTTGGAGTTAAATTATACAGCGAATATTTGGAAAAACAGTTCAGGATAGGGGTATATGGAGAGTTTGTTTATGCGGCCATGAATCTCCAGGTTCGATAATGCCAGTTGGTTAATTGATTAGTACACTTTCGTGTATAGAATACATCCCCTGAGTTTAAAATCACGATATAACCACAGCAGTTAAAGCGACTAAATAAGGAAAATGTTTTTGCAGAGGTAAAGTTTTTTAATCATTGTAATCCACATGTTTAAGAAACTAAAAATCTTTTGATGACTCTAAAGAAAAATTGTTTGTTAATTACAATTTTTGTCTGAAAACAATATGTTGCGAAATAATATTAATTTAATTCTTTTGTTAAGAAAAATTGTTTGTTAATTACAATTTTTGTCTAAAAACAATATGTTGCGAAATAATATTAATTTAATTCTTTTGTTGGAGTGTTTATACATATTATTTTTACAAATACAATTACACGAGTTGGGATAAAATAGTTAAAAATCAGATTTATTGCTTACAGAAGTTACAGAATTCATACGATCTCAAGGAATCGCACAAAGCCTAATGGAACCTTTACCGCTGCTAAATTATTTGTGCGGTTTGATTTCCGCCAATCATATTTAAGAACCAGCTATATTATTATCCAATCAGATTACACGGCGGTAACTCCATATTTTAAGCGAAATAAGGTATGTTCCTCTTTGTAAATTATCTTGTGGAAATTTTCAATTCCGAGAATGACCTGTTTGTGCAGCTTTGGATTCTTATTATGTGAGTATATTAAAATTGTTTTATCATTATTCTATGACTATAATAAATCTAACAATTATTAAAGCTTAAAACGATTAAAATATAGGCCAACAGTGCACAATTTCGACAAGACTAATTCGGGATGAACAGATTGATTATGCATTCTACACTTGATGCCAGATCGAGTGAAAACATAAGATAAAGCACCAGTTATAATATTGAAGGTATGTGATTTTTCATTAATGTCGGAAATAAAACGAAATTGATACGTATATTTGCTAATGATTTACAGTATTTTATCTGTAGACCCTATCGAAATCTAGCTCGTTTTCTCAGACATTGATGTTTTATTATTTATTTGTATACTGATGTATAATGACACCCGTTTTACCGCGAGACTAATCTGTGCGCCAGGTGGGTGAACTCTTAAACCTATGAATTTTGCCAGACTATTCTTTTTCATATCCAAGTTTCCTTCGACGTCGATATAATCTCTACATGGAACCGACTGTTTTTTAACTCCTGCCTTCGAATTTGTAGAAAAATTTAGCTGACCTTAATCATAAATGTAGCCTACAGAGGACGCATGCAGTTCTCATAATTCCTAACTGGTATAAAATTACAAGACAATTTTATACGATCGTTCAAGCCAAGGTAATTTTCATTGGTACACTATGATCTCCAATAGAATGAATAACATTTATTGTGTACGGTCACCAAAGAAAATATAATTATTTTATTTCCGTGGTTATTATATGTAATTAAGGTAATTATTTATAATTTATATTCTACTTAACTAATATGCTTACACTATAGTCTCCAAACAGACTATATATTATTTATTCATCCAACTAAAGAAGATGCTATGGAGATTCTACGCCAGAGATCAGCATACATATCTAACTTAACGAATCTAAGCTAATATAACCTAACCTGAATTAATATATTGGCTATAGCAGAAACGTGAATGAACATGTTGGCAAGCATGTCTGACACGAAAGCTATCTATATAGTTAATAACTAGTGATCCATTGCATGATGACAGGCTGATACCTGTCATAGAATAGCCGACACTGCTTTTTTTGTTTCTATGGTAATTTCTGCACTATTTATACCACTTTTACATATATATGCATATTATCTCTAACATTCTAACTCTCTCATTATAGAATAAATCTCTGTGTTTAGGCTTAAGCTTTTTTTAAAATCTAACAGCAATGCCTAACCTTTCATGAACTAAAATAGTTCAAGCTATGGTTAGAATATTATTATTGTCAGCTTTTTAAATTCAGTTGAATGAACGGTTTCCTTTCCTAAATAATTACCCTCCTAACCTCCTATGAGTAATTGGGAATAAATTCTTAGGAAAATTTTTGGACCAAAGAGAAATGAACAGACAAGTAAATGGAGAAGACTACATAACAGTGAGCTGCATCAGTTTTTTGGGAAACCAGATGTAATAAGAGTTTAAAGTCTCATAGACTACAATGGACAGGACTTGTGGCACAAATGGGGAATGATAGAGGGGCATGGGAACTTGCAGGAAAACCAGAGGAAAAGGAATGAAAGACAGACAAGGAAACAGATAGTAAATATTATTCAACTGTTTGTATTTGAAACCAAGATAAAAGACAGTCAGAAGTCTAACTTCTCATAATACTATTCAACTGTTTGTATGTGAAATCAAAACAAAAGACAGTCATAAGTCTAACTTCTCATTATACTATGTTGCAATCTTACGTTTTAGTACATAAAAATTGACAGATACATTGCCAATTTAAGGGTTACCCAGGAAAATCAGATCATTGGGGGGGGGGGGGAGTTAACCTGAGCAAATATTACAATTATATTGAATTACGAGGGAAATTACTTGATTATGAGTAGAAATGAAAGTAAAAATGATAAAAGAATTAATTTTTAACATGGTTTAATATTTTTTATTGTTAAAATTTTCAGTCCTTTTACATACTCATTTATAAATACTTTCATGTTATTACATAATATTGTAATTAGTTCATAACTGCAGTGAAAAGAATCTTATTTAATTTACCTATTTCAGATCACATTCGTACAAGTTTGGTCTATTTTCTTGCAGTGGCAAAGCTCAAACATATTTATAAATAAATAGCAAAATTTTGAAAAAAAAAATTAATGCCTGAATTGCGATTTGAACCCAGACTTCTAGCTTCATACAGTAGTGTGCGACTGGTGCACACCCGAATCAGGCATTAATTTTTCTTTTCAAAACAATATCTCTATCTTTGCAAATTTTCAAATTTGTATTATAACATCAAAATGGGAAAATGTTGTGTTATTTGAACAACTTAATTTTTTAACTTGAAATATGGTTTTTATAGTCAACCTCGTGGGTCTACTGATTATGTTTCTTGCTTTTAGTCCCAAAGGTCATAGGTTCAAACCTCCAGTGTTAAAGGATTTTTAAGAATGGAAAATCCAAGGAACAAATCCTCTGAGTGGAACTTTAAGCTGTGGATCCCAAATCTCAAGATTTTCAGGCTTGTAAAAGAATCTTAAGCCAAACTTTGACTGTTGAACTTCCATGGAAGCAACAGCTTCTGAAACTGGTCTTGTGAGAATCACAGAGTTTTATGAAGTGAGATGTAAAAAGTTGTTTTTGATTCATCATCATCATCATCAACAACAAGGATTAAGCCCAAAGGATCTCATTATAGGTCGAATTGGTCCTTCCATCTCTTCAATGGTCTTCCCAACATTCTTCTCCCTTTTGGTTTATAATTATACATTCTTCTTGGTATGCGCTGTTCATTCGTTCGTAATACGTGCTGAAGATAAGCATTTTGATAATATTTTATTCTTTCACAGATATTAAATATATTAATTTCTGTTCTTATATCTTCATTTTTATTTTTATCGGTCCTTTGGTATCCTGCAACATCTTCATTTCAGCAGCCTCTATTTGTTTACTATCTGCCTTTGTTAATGTCCAGGTTTCATATCCATAGATAAGAGATGGAACTGCCAATACTTTGTAAAACTTCAAAATAGTTTCTTTTCTAGTCTTATTCAATAAAGTGCGTTTAATTGTGCCACATGGATAATTGAATCGTATTTTAGTGTGTTTAACTAAATTTCTGTCATTGCCTAAATGACATCCCAAAACAATTAAAATTCTGAACTTGGTCTATAATTACATTGTTTATCAGTTTTTTTATTCACTTATATAAATTGTGAATTGCCTCATAATGTTAATTTCCATCTTAGGAATTTTAGGAAGATTTTTTCCTTGAACTGGAAGGTTTCAGAGTTTGATTCCCAGTTCAGACAAAAATTTTATTCATAAGAATTAAATTAATCGTGATTATTTCATACCTCATACTTCTATATTTCTTTAAATACAGCACTGCAGTATCGGCAATTTCTTATCACCATCATCAGCTGTTTTCACGATTGTCAATTTTTACTTTTGTTGATAATTATCCAAACTGCCATCTGATTTATCAAATTGATTGCAAAGATTGCAACAGGATATATATAGGAAAAACAAAAAGGAATTTGGAAACTCGTAAAAAAGAACACTTCAGAAATATAAAGAATGGAGAAATTGAAAAATCAGCTATAGCAGCACATAGTTCATTAGAGCATCATAGGATTGAAAAAGAAGCAAAACTTTTGAAACATCTATCAAAACCTTTAGATTTAACAGTTTGGGAAAAAATATATATTCAAAAAAACCATACTAGAACTATGAACTTCGAAATTCCAGATGAACCTAGCTTGATTACAAAGTTCTTCAAAAATACAACAGATGGCGGTTTAGGAAATGATTCATTAAAATGAACACCAGATGGCAGTTTAGAAAATAATTCTTTAAAAGAACATCAGATGGCAGTTTGGATAATTATCAATAAAAGTAAAAATTGACAATCGTGAAAACAGCTGATGATGGTGATAAGAAATTGCCGATACTGCAGTGCTGTATTTAAAGAAATATAGAAGTAGGAGGTATGAAATAATCACGATTAATTTAATTCTTATGAATTTGAACCGTCCCGTGCCGTAGCCGAGCGGTTAAGGTAGGAAGCCTTGGCGCAGAGCTACGGGACTTGCGCTGGTTCGAGTCTCCATGGGGGAAGAAATTTTCTCATGGTATTTCCGCCAGTATGGGACCGGTGCCCACCCAGCATCGTGAGGCAATTGGGTAGCTACAATAAGTAGCGGCCCCAGGTTGAGGAACCAGCTATAACGGCTGGGGGACTCAACATGCTAACCACATGTCACCCCTACACTGGCTGTTGATCATCTACCTCTGTGATTGACACATGTGGATGTGAAGGGCCAGCAGCTGGCTGGTAAAAGGGCAACCGCTGAAAAGTGGAAAGACCCTCAATCGGATCGGATGAATTTGAACCTCATAATGTTAAAAATTCCCAAATTTAATATATAAATTTTATTCTTTACCTTTAATTAACCAGTATTGATGAAACGTTTGTGAGTGTAAAACATAAACAATATATCTAATTAAATTATTGTGAAGCATATTGATAAGATTTGTGAAACCAGACAAAAAAAGTCTTTACAAGTAGATACTTTGCCACTGGTAGAAAGATTTGATTACATAGTTGAGCCTTTTATAAATACTGGACTAGACATGTTAAATCATTACAATAACCAACTAATATCTGGTTTATATGATCTCAGTTTGAAATCCATATTCATCTATATTTTGTTGCCTAATTTTATGAGACTTAATAATGGTAAAAACTTAATTTGGGTGGCTTCCCATTGTCTTTTACATTTTACATTGAGGATTCCAAATTTCACTTGAATATTTTGTTTTTTTTCATCAATTTGTTTGCTGAAATTGTGTTTTTAAAATGGTTTATATTCAATTAAAAATTTTTTATCAGAAATCAATTACAATGAGATCGGCTAGAAATCACCTACAGAGTGATTCTGACAATATTTAATGAGACAAAACAAATGATCGTATGACAATATTTTAAGTAAAAATTGAATCTTAATTTTTTTTAAGTTTAAAGAAAGCAACAAATCAAGCACAATTCTGGTCAGTTATAAGAAGCATATTTAAAAATGAGACAGTTAGAAGCAAAGGAGTGTAAATGCAAGTTTTGCAGTATTTAGAAAAAAAGGTTTAAAGTTGAACTTGTATAAGAAAATTATAAGTATAAGTGAAAATGGTAACGATCATATGATCCACTCCTAACTCCACTGATTAAAATTATGCTTCTTCTTCTTCTTCACTTCCTGGTTTAGATAAGAGTTGCCTGTTCCGTCTTCACTAATAGATCTAAGACCATCTCTTCCGAGGACGTCCGACATCTCTTCTTCCTCTTGGAAAATAATGGAAGATTTTATTTGGTAATCTACTTTCTTCCATTCTTTCTACATGTTCTTTCCACTGTATCTTGTTAAATATCTTTTCTTTTATGGAGTAGATCTGCAGTTCTTCACGGATATCCTCGTTTCTTATCTGGTTCATTCTAGTGCAGCCTTTTACTCTTCTTAAAAATTTCATCTCGGCTGCTTGGATTTTACTTTCTTGTTTGGTAGTGGTAATCCAAGATTCACTCCCATACAAAAGGACAGGGACAGCCATTGTTTTATAAAATTTTAATTTTGTTTGTTTATGGGCTTTATTATTCAATGTTCTATTTATTGTACCACAAATAGCTTGAAACTTATGCTTCAAGAATGTAATTATGTACCAAATTAATTAAAAAAAAACCTTACACCCCTTTGATTCTAACTGCCTCAAATGAAATTTCTGCAAGCTATAGGCCTACTAAGGAATATATTTAAAATCAAATTATTAGAGACATATAAAAATGGATTAATCAATTAAGAATTCTTCGGAGAGGTGTGGGAACAGAGAGACATAAAGAGAAGAGATAGGGTCTTGAATACAGTGTTGGAAGATTTGAGGACAGCGACAGGCGAAAGAAAGAGGTTTTTCATGAAGATAATCCACAACAGTAGAAACATATTTTGATGATGATGAAGATGAAGGAAAAAAAGGAGAAGTAGAAATTAGAAGTAGTTCAAAAAATAAAATTATTCAAATCAATTAAAGTCAAGATTGAAGTGGTGTGGATATTTAAAAAGGATGAATTAACTAAGGATTCATAGGAAAGTTTTTTAGAAATTAAAATCATATGGAAGAGAAATCTAACAAGGGAACTGTTAACCATTGCAAGCTGAAATCTACCTTGAAATTTGTTCCAGAGAAGCATTGTGATGCACCAAGGCCATGTCCAAAAAAAGTACCTGCCACTTTTAACTGCAAGGCACTAAAACCCAGCACCAAATCTCTCATTTGAACTATACAGAAGTAATACAACACCTGAATTGGTAGATTAGATAACCCTTACTATCTGTCGTCTGTGCCGCATCCCACCTCACTTCACTCCACACCTACTCATTCAAGGAGACCACCTGCTACATACAGTGTGTTAACTGCTGGATTCTAGCTTTGATTTCTGTGCCTTGCAGTTAAAAACGATATATAATTTTTTTTGCACTCGGCATTACTATATTACAATGCTTCTCTGGGAGAAATTTCAAGGTAGTTTCAGTATGCAATGATTAACAGTTCCCTTGTAAAGAAGACTGCATACAAGATAGAGTGATCAGTAGGGACCTGGATTTTTATGCAGGACTTAAATCTATATGTTAATGCATTTTCTATACAAATCATCATTATGGGTTTGTTAAACATGGTTTTGAGATGTATATAACTGCGCATTTTGCTCATCATTATAATTGCAACACATTTTTTAATAAAATAGTGCCAAAGTAGCATGTTTGTAAGGTTTTAAAAATAGCATTTGCATTTTTAATGTCAAATCTTCTTCAAAATATCCTTTGCAAAGAAAATAAATACAGAAATAATTACAAAAAGGAAGAAGAAAATTAATTAGGAATATATCAGATGAAATCCGGGGATTGTGATAAAGTCTACATAGGTAAAATAAAAATAAATTTGTAACCAGAGAATCAGCATTCAAATGGAGAGGATTTTTCTCGGTCTTCAATTATTTTTTTTGATAAAATTGAGGCTAAACTTCTTAGGAATGTTCAAAATGGGAAAGTAGAAAATCTACAGTAGCCACTCATGCTGGTCACAAAAAACATCAAGTTGGTAGAAAGACTAAATTAACAATACACATAGAAAAACCTAAAGAGTTCACGGTTTGGGGAAAAAAAATCTACATTTAAAAAATAAAAACAAGTAAATAATGAATTTTTAAATTCTCAGGGAATCTGATTTTATTTGGAGATTCATTGATCTACCAACAGATGGAGGAAGAAGCAGTACTTCATAATAACAGAACAATGGTCATGTAAATACTGAAGATGGAACAAAGTTTGTTCTGAAACCGGTCTAGATAGAAGGCAGATTATGATTAAGAATTTATTGAAAGAAAAAAAGAAGATTCATATTTAAGAAATTATAGAGCATATAAATCCTGTCCCTAGTGATCAGATAAGAGAAAATTAAAGAGGAGGATGTTCAGGAATTGGATAACAACTACGAAAAAGTAATCGGTTTTGTACCTAAATTATCCACACTCTACCTCTTCCGAGCTAAGTTTCAGTTGTAATGTAAACATATAAGATATATGACTGCATTTTCATTGGTCAAAAAACGATTTTACCTTTGAGCGTGTAAGAAAATGTAGTTCCCTCTCTAACACTTGAAATAGAGAAATATAATTTTTTTTTATTTAGGAATATTCCACAATATAGTGTTTCTCCTTCTACTGAAAAATATATAATGCTAAAAAGACCTAAATATAAAATAATAAAAATAAATATTATCTAGCACATGTCTATATAAGTTATATAGAAAATCTTAAAATATATAAATATAATTTTAATAGATTAAATAAGCTTTACTTTGTTTTTATGCAGAATATATTGGAATTTCAGTATGATGCTTCTGTAAAATTGTAAGAAGGAAGGGATTTGAGAAACGAAGAAAAACAAATTATTTTGAATTTTTTCTAAATGTTTAGTGAAAAATATCCTACATTAAATATCAAAGATGTGGTGAAAATAACAGCAGAATTTGCAGGTGAATCAGAATGGAGGATAAATTCTGCTCGTAATGAAATCACGAATAAAGGATATCTATTGAAATCGTGGAAAAAGTGTAAATGTCTGATTAGGTGGGTCCATATAAAATTTTTTGTCATAAATAAATAAGAAGTGGATAAATTTCCTAATTATTGGTACCATCTTACCTTGTATTCAGTCTTATTTCCTGTAAAATACAATGTTGCCTAAGAACAACATTTCTATCGATGACAGTTCCGTACACAATTCAGCCATATGGCAGGTAAAAGTAGCACCACGGTTCCCCCAATGGACGGTGTCAGCAAAGTAATTCCTTATGCAAGTTTGTTTACAGTACAACTGCTATTTAGCTTGGAATTAGTATAGTGGAAATATGTTTCAAGAACAATTATATCAATAAAGTGAGATGAAGAGTGAAAGAATGGTAATCCTACTACACTTTAATTTGATTTTAGTGAGTGTGAAGTTAATCTTGTTTGCTTGCCGTTGGTAAGAAAAGAACTTGTAGTCTTGTTCATCATGTCATCTTCATCTTCAAAACTCAAACTGTAGTCGAGTGTATTCTGTTTCCTTTGGTGGTTTGGAGATCGACTTAATCTCGGAGAACGTGTGATTCTTGGAGATCTCTTATTCATTTGTTTTTCTACCCATTTTAACATTGTGAGAACTGCATCTGGACCTTCAAGTCTGAAGTTTGCTGCAGTTCTTACAGTAGGAGACGAATCCACTCTGAACGTGCAGGCAATTCCAGATAGAGCTGCCATCGCTGCTTCAGTCCAGCATATACAATCCTAACTCTCTCAGACCAATCAGCTCCATACATTGTGCGTAGGATGTGAATACAAGCTCTTCCTTGATCCCATTTCACAGGAGGTTTTGCTTCGATTGCCATGTGTGCTTCATGCGGTTCAAAGCCTGCATTTATAAAGATTTCACATGCTCTTTTGACAATATAATCTCTTTGATGCGCTGGCGTTTCTCTGTAATGGAAAGTTAGAAGGACACCTTTGTGCTCCACCCATGCTCCACTATGTCCTACTTCCTTCTCGAGGTCATGTACTAGTTGCCTCAGCTTTTCAGCGTATTCAAAAGGTACAGGGTGAACGAATTTAGTGCCATCTGGATGAAGTATCTCAATTCCATGGCTTCCAGCGTATGTCAGTTGATCTAAACCAACCATTCGCTTCACGTTCTCGAGGCTTCTTCCTGAAATGATAGCGATGTTGACATCTGGCATGTTGGAGAGGCGTTCTAGCACACGTTTTGTTTCCTCAGGCATGATCGCCAAATCAGGATGTGACGTTAGAGGAGCTAGAGTACCATCATAATCCAATATTAGACTGAGTTTGCAGATCGTGTCAATGTGGTTGTTCAGATATTGATCAAAATCGTCGAGTGTGAGTGGAGTCATCTTTGTGGAAAGAGGATCATCATCATTGTCATTATTAACTGCTCCAACAGTGGCAAGAAATGAGCTCATCCAATGGTTGACATCCATCTGTTGTTCTCGATGCCGGAGTTGTTTCATCCTCACTTCACGCTCGTCAAGAGGCATGTGAAGTGCTCTGTGGATAGTCTCAGCAGCTTTATCAATCTCATACGGATTAACAACAAGAGCTTCGTGCATCATGCCACCAGCTCCTGCAAATGGAGAGAGAATAAGTACTCCTGGGTCCTTGATTTGGCATGCAACATATTCCTTAGCGACCAAGTTCATGCCATCTCTGAGAGGCGTGACCAGAGCCACAGCAGAGTCCCGGTAGAATGCTGCTAGTTGCTCTTGAGTGACGCCACCATAGATGTATCGGATGGGTGACCAGTTAGGCATTGAGAAGCGACCATTTATTCGCCCTACAAGTTGATCCATTTCTTCTTTGAGCTGGCGATATTCTCGGACGTCAGTACGAGATGGTACAGAGATCTGTAGGAGTGTTACATTCTCAACGTGCTCAGGATATTTCTCCAGCAAACGCTCGAAGGCCAAGATTCTGTGTACCAGTCCTATGGAAAAATAAATGAACATAAATTTATAAAAATGAATGAGAAGTCACACTATGACATAAACATAAATAAATTAATCATATGAATTGGAAGCTTTACACATCACCTCATAAAAAGGAGAATATTTTGATGCATTGTATAGTAGCATTTGAATTGCGCGGGCGACGGTGGGAGTAGGGATATCACATTGTTAGTGGATTAAAAAGGAGTTCAAAACCCCGCGCAGAAATTTCGATATGCATCTAGACCTCCATGGTAGAAATTTCTCTATACATCTACCCTTGTCTAGAAGCTTCGATTCCCGAAGCTTCCGATCTAGAACTATCTCGACTAATAGCTGTAAAATTGTCCACCGCTGTGGCTCGGGGTAGCGTGCTGCCTTGTCACGCAGCGGGACCGGGTTCGATCCCCGGTTGGGACAGTTTTTTTCTGGGTGAGGTTTTTATCGGGGGTTTTCCTCACCTGTAAGACAAATGTCAGGAAAACTTTAAGGCCCAAACGGTCCCCGAAATCATATGGCGATCGCAATCATCATCATTCATATTCATCTTAGGTTAAGCTTAGGATTAAGGACTCTCCTGGCGCACCATTATCATCATCATCACTCATCATATCAACGGGGCAACGTAACCCCGCCTTCCAGGCGTCCCAACCTCAGAAGTGGGTTACAAGTACGCCATGCCAGGAGAGAAACCAGGAATGTCGAAAGATAAACCTGGGGCATTTGAAAAAAAAAAATAGCTGAGAAATTTTCTTCCCCGGCTTCTATAAACTGTTGTCAGGTTTGGGAGTGATTCAGTTGTGTTGTGACAGCGATACAGTGAACAGAGATAAGAAGAAACTGTGGCAAGTGGAATCATTAGTGACTGGAAATAATTATGCGGAAAATAAACTGTAAAACAAGATTAATTATTGCAGCAAGTTGTATGTGAAATGTCACTGAAAGTTTGTGTTCGAAAAGTAATGAAGAAAAACTCATGATTTTTTGAGAGGAAAGTCTTTAGGAAGATATTTGGACCAATGAATGAAAATGGAAGGTGGCAAATAAGATAAAATCATTAATTGTACTCCTTATTCACAGAATCTGATATAGACACAGCTAGATTACGTTGGGTTGGTGATATTATCAGCATGGTAGAAGACAATCCTATGTAACCTAAAGGAAGACAAGAATAGACAGACCAAAGTTGAGATGTTTGATAAGTTGCTAAGAAAGTAAAGGAAAATACCTTTTGTATAGTCAAGTCTGTCGACTCCGAGGATAATTTTCTCAGACTCTGCAAGTTTTAGGAATTTTGGAGTAGTTTCTGCAAGTTGTACAAATCTGTCGAATGGAATGCCGATGGGAAGAGCCTTGATGTGGACTGTACGTCCTGCGAGCTCCACCAACATGTTGTTACGATCCACTCTGCATCCAAGTCTCCGGGAACAACAATCAATGAAGTTCAGACAATAATCTTCAATGTGGAACCCAACCATATCGCAAGCTGAAACAACACAAATTTATTTGTTTTACTTCTATATCTTACAGTCTTTCGAAACTAAATTCTCTTTTGAAAAAATGTTTAATTCACTGTTGGATTGCAGGGCCTGTCAAAACTTCATTTGATGCACTTCAGATATTCTTCCAAAATTTTTTCTCAGATCTTTACAATTACCTTGGCGATGCTAGAGACAAAATCTCCATTGTACATCACCCTGAGAAGCAATTTTTTAATTCAATATTGCCCGTCTCTCATGACTTTAACATGAAGAACTTACATATATATATATGGATGTTGGTATATCTGACATTAATAGACTTCAACACCATTTAGGGGGGTGACGGGTGGAATTTCTATTTTCTACAGTTTTTAAGCTACATACTTGATTTTTTTGTACACACATTCATGCCATAATAGGTAATATTATATTAAAGTTTCATCCTTCTAGGCTTAAAGGTTTTTGAGTTATTGAAGAAAATACATTTAAAAATTTACATAATAAAATTTTTAATAAGTCCCATAATTTTTTAGTGAAATTTTTTAATTTTTTCTACACGACCATTGACTTATTTAGAACAACACTATGCATTAACTTTTCTATATTATTGCAATGAAGGAAGAAAAAAATATATACATCCTCTGCATATAAAAATGTTTTTTTTTTAAATTACTATACATGTTTTATTTTTTATTTAAAAACTATCAACGTTGTTTCAAAATCCATGCACAGAATTATTAGCCATAGTGTGTGGGGCATGCAGTTAAAATTCTGTGCTTCTATCATTAAATTTGTCAATGCTATTTTGATTTGAATGTATTGAAATGCAATGAAAATAAAAGTGTGTAAAAGCCAATTTGAAAGTTTGCATGCAGTTAAATTAGAATGTAGCATACATGCCCTCCTACAGTCATTAGGGAGACTTACAAGCACCATAGGACACTGAAACTTCGCCAACTTATACTTTAAGGTACGTAGTATTTTTTAATATGCAAAAAACAAAACAAAAAATGCTACATTTGACCGAAAATGTAAAAAATTTCACCCATCACCCCCCTTAACTGATCACCATGAAAGTTGTCACATATATGTATTTTTTCATGTTCTAAAATCATTAGGTGTTGGAGTTCACCTGAAACGAATTTTTAAAAATCACAACAAAGCTCAAAATATCCTATTGAAATAAACTGAGACAGGTATTATCAAAAAATCAGCAAAATCCGACTGTTAGAAATGGGAGTTTTTTTTTTAGATTAGATTAGATTTATTTAGCCTGGTGGAGTTAAGGCCATGTGGACTTCTCTTCCACTCACCAGGACAAACATATATTACATCAGAATATAACAATCTTAATTAACTCTTAATATTAAACACTAAGTAAAAATTTGATCAAAAATAATATCTAATATATTACGATCTATAATACAACCAGTTAATATTAGTTAAAATTAAGACTAAAGCTAATAATAAAATGTATACAAGCAAGACATATTAAATTGTCCCTGTCTAGTGTATATAAAAAACAAAAGAAAATAATGAGATATAGAAAACTAATTTTACGATTATACAATATTTAAAACAAAACAAATAAAAATATTTATTATTCTTAATATTATTTTTCATAAATAATTAAATATATTAATATTGCTAAAAGAATACTATCAGTGAGGTGTATAAGTTAGTTTGTTATTAAATAATTCTTTAGTTTGTTTTTGAAGGATGTTATAGTTTGACAGTCTCTGACATAGGACGGAAGGGAATTCCATGTTTTGGCAAGTGAGACCGTAAAAGATAATGAATAATATACAGTGTGATGAGGCGGGATATAAAGGACAATGTGCTGATGGGATCGAGTGTCAAGATTATGTGTGTCGGATAGTCTGATGAAGCTGCGTGATAAATAACTAGGCGATGATATGTGAAGTATTTTATAGAGAAGGGATAGGGAATGGACAGTTCTACGATCTCTTAGACGAAGCCACGATAATTGTTTGTTCACCACAGTGTATACCATATAATTTAATTAACCTTTACCCAGATTACATATGAAATAATGAAGTTAGTCTGAGATCAGAGCAGTTCAAAAATGAGATGCAATCCATTGAAATTGTTATAATACATTTTTTGTCTCTCCTGTAAAAATTTTAAAAATAGATGATCTTGAAGAAGATTTTCAGGCTGTAGGCCATGGTCTTGAGGCTTGAAGTTCTCCGATGTTTCGCCATAGACTAGTCTCAAGACAACCCTTGAGGATACCAAACGCAGTCTCTGGCAAAACATCGGGGAACTTCAAGCCAGTCTCAAGACAACCCTTGAGGATGCCAGATGCAGTGTCTGGCGAAACGTCATGGAACTTCAAGCCTCAAGACTACAGCCTACAACCCGAAAATCTTCTTCAAGATCATCATAGCCGTAAAAGTCTACGTCAATACATTGAAAAATAGAGTTAAATTAGAATATTCTTATGTGCAATTTTGTTTGAATCCTGATGAATTAATATAATTATCTGTATGAGTATCCTTTCTATGTAATATATCAAATTTAATTTTTTGTTTCGTGAAAAGCAGGAAAGTTTTGAGGTGAATTTTCAAAAATTTTCTTGAATGAATTTAAATTAAATTAGAATTTTGATATTCTGCTCTTGTGTTGACTTACCTGGTAAACAAAAATTAAACAATTTTTAATAGGTCAATGCATTACCTAGCATATGCAGATGACCTTGTTATATTTGGACGTTCTACAAAAGTAGTAGAAGACACATTAAAACAACTAAAGTAAGGGTCTTGGAAGTCAGGATTAGTCATAAATGAGGAAAAAACAAAATATATGAAAATATCAAAGAGTACAAGTAAATCCAATCTCTTATATAGTCCTAGATGGTCAGAAATTTGAGAAAGTTGATAGTGTTAAATACCTGGGTTCTCTAATTACACAAAAAATGAATTAAGTGAAGAGGTTCGAGCAAGGATTACAATGGGTAATAGATGTTTCTATGGATTAAAACAAGTTTTCAAGTCAAGAACAATAAGTAGGATAGCAAAAATTAAAACATATAAAACAATATTGAAAACAATAGTTTAGTTTGGAAGTGAAACATGGACATTATCATAAAAGTATAAGTGTATATTAAATACATGGGAAAGAAAAATATTAAGGAAGATATATGGAGCAGTACAGGAACAAGATATATGGAGCATTAGAATGAACCAGGAATTGAAAAAGGGGGCATGCTGTAGCATAGTGGTTAAGGCACTGCACTACAAGCTGGAAGGTTGAGTCCCAGTGGGATCAGGATTTTTAAATTGACCCAAACCTTCTGGCAGCACTATGGCCCTGGGGTCGACTCAGCCTCTAACGGAAATGAGTACCAGACGCTTGTTCTGGGGGTAAAGACGGCCGTCACGCAGGGCTGACAATCCGGCTGACAACTAGTGCCGATTGTCCAGAAAAGTGGGAGCCTTAACCTCCTACTACCCCAAGGGCCTCCTGAGGCCTGCACTGGGATATCTTTACCTTTTTTTTTAGGAATTGAATGAATTAAATAGAAGACTGGATGTGAGGTGAAGTATGAAACATTTTAATTTAATCTTAAATTGTATAGGGATTTGGATCTGGTAGGAAATATTAGAGGAAAGAGACTGGAATGGGTAAGACATGTGTTATGGACAGAGCAAGAAAGAGGTGCAAGAAATATTTTAGATGGAAAACCGGAAGGAAGAAGAAAGGTTGGAAAAAAACAAAGATGATTGGATAAGGTTGAGGAAGACTTAAGACAACTGAAGGTGAAAAGATGGAGACAGAAAGCTAGTAATAGAGAAGAATGGGCAGTTGTTATGAAGGAGGCCAAGGTTCTTAGAGGACCGTAGAGCTAAAGCAAGAAGAAGTTGACTTACCCAACATTCCTTGAAGTATTTCGTCATCCCATGGGAAGAGCCTCATGATGTCCCAGGATGGAAAAGGAATGTGCAGAAAGAAAGCCAATTTACATCTTAACTTCTCTTCTTCCACAACCTGCATCATTATTATCTCATTCAAATTAACAAATACATGCAATTTAAAAGACTGCATAAAAACAGAAGATGGCTAACTAAACATTTGAACAAGTCATTGACTTCATGTACTTACAAAAGAACTGTCAACCAATACATGCTGAAACCTAAGAAGCGTTGTGATGTACCAAAGCTGTGTCCAAAAAAATTATCTGCCATTTTTAACTGCAAGGTACAGAAATCGAAGCTAGAATCTAGTAATGGTAACTCACTGTATGGAGCAAATGGACTCCCTTATTGAGAAAGAGTGGAGTGAAATGAGGCGGGATGTGGTGCAGATGGCAGGTAGTGATGGTTATCCAATCTACCAATTCAGGTGTTGTATCACTTCCTTATAGTTTAAATGAGAGATTTGGCACTGGATTTTAGTGTCTTGCAGTTAAAAATGGAATATGGACATGGCCTTGGACATCACAACGCTTCTCTGGGAGAGATTTTAGCATGAAATAGTTAACAGTTCTTTTATTAGACTGGACAAGCGCCCATCAAAAAGCTAATTAAAAAAGAAAGTGGCATTGAATTGGATATACTCTACGCAAACTACAAAATGTAATAGAAAAGAGTGCGTTGAACTGGAATCTGCAAGGCACAAGGAAGGTTGGTAGACCAAAGATGATTTGGAGGAGGACAGTTGAAAGGGAGTTGGGTGTGATGGATAAAAGCTGGAAAGAGACAAACACTTTGGAAAGAAGTAGAACCAAATGAAAGAGCTTCTCTAAGGACCCTCCTCCAATAAGGAACAAAAGGAAATTATGAAAAATATAAGTGCTAATCTGTTGAGCTAGATGATGGGAACTCTCTCGTAACATGAATGGAGATGAAGATGTTACCTGTCTGACAGTGGTAGCTGCTACAAGCAGTTGGTAGTCATGTATCCACACAACAGGACATGTCTCGTATTTTTCCTGTTCGTCAAGTTCCTTTATGGACTTCCTAAGAGCATCCAGAGTGCTGTTTGCAAACTGCTTGTTCACGTTACAATAAGCCTGTAACAAAACACAAGTTGAAACAATAAAAAAAAATCCAAGTGTGACAGGCCTAGAAGGCCCTTGGCTGACCAGCCGGCTGCTAGCATCACATCCACATGTGTTAATCACAGAGGTACACGATCATCTAATAGTTCTGCTTAATTTAAGAAAGAAAATTTAATGCTCAATCCGGGACTTGAACCCTGGATCTCTTATTCTGTACATCAGATGATACCAATTACACCATCCGAGCAATCATAAGAATGTCAACATTTCTTTCTACTTATACAATTCTCGTTTGTCCGAAGGCCAATAGCTGTCTCTACCAACATGCCAACTGATGTCTTCTATTCAGAAGTATTTTTATTGACTATTTAACTCATGCCCCAAATGGGAGTCAATAACCAATCACATTTCAATGATTTTTTATTTACAACCAATCACAGTTGTGTTTCGCCTCAAATTTATCAAGTAAAGTTTATCATATTAAAGAGAGCACCTCCTTTTTAACGTTCTGAATAGGTAATAGCATTATTTTGCAGTGACTGAATTCCTAAGAAATACGGCCACCAGATTGTATATATAGTGCACAAATATCAGCAGATAGAGCATGTGGGAGATAATATAAAAACATTTGTAGCAATTGATTGTACCACAAAAAAAAAAGAAACCACTGTTTGCACTTTCTTAAACAAATTATTTTCCAGGAAATGACATTGCAGAAAAATATAATTGACATATTTACATCATAGGACATCAGAAATTAATTAATACCTATTCAGATGTTCTGAAGCTCTTGATTTGTCATCATTCGCTTGTTAATAGCTATAATGTTGGTTATAAATTTCTCCACTAGGGTGCATTCTTACAATATTGCAATCCTTTGGCAATAAATAATATGATCTGGTTGCAGTGATGAACAAAAGAAGAAAATGAAGTGTACCAATCGTTTCTCATTTGTTTTCAAACATCGCCGTTTACATTAAATATATAAATATTTTAAAATAACTATAGTTAAATAATGATTTGTGAGTAAACAGCTTAATTTTATTCATTAAATAGTCCTAACAATTGCCACTCTTGGTTTCCAAATTCTCTAGATAAATTCACTCCTCACTTCGTGAGTCGTGAATTTATCGATAATTTGGAAATCACTTGTGGCATTACTTATGAGAATTTATACATTATGAAACAATAATGTAATTAGTTTTGACCTAATCCTATGATATTAACTTACCCTAATTCTTTATTGGTTGAAACCAAAATAGAGGTATATTACTTTTATAATATGATTGAATATTATTCCAACCAAGGAAATATGCTTTTGAATGGTAAAACCTTCATATTTCAATGTTTTTATTTAAATGAACACTTTCCAATCCTGGATAGAATTTAATTTCAAGCTATTGTAATCAATGGCAAAGAGAAAAATTTCTGCCTAAACCGGAAATCGAACCCTGAATCTTCAGCTTTCCATGCCGAGGCTCTGACAACTGAGCTAATTCAGGCTACATTCCCATCCAAGCATAAATCTTCCCTTTACCTTACTCTCTTGGCCCCACATTCAATTGCAAGGAATCATCATTAACAAATACACAATGAATGGCTTCTACATTAAGAAGACATGAAGAGACTCCACACAGCTATAGCATTATTTATTAAATTAATATTGAAAGCTATTACTATGATAGAAATAAGTAAATTAATGAACACAACTAGATTATTGTAATCAATGGTAAAGAGAAAAAAAAAATTATCTGCCTGAACCAGGAATCAAACCCCAAACCTTCAGCTTTTTGATTCCTGGCTCAGGCAGAAATTTTTCTCTTTACCGTTGATACTAGTATATAGGTTGGGAAGTGGTTTTTATAGAATTGAGGAAAATACTTAAAAACCAAGCGATAACAATGTTTTTAATTTCCGAAATTCTGTAAAAGACTTCACAAACGTGCGTTGTACATTATTTTTTGTGCGATGATGTTTTCAAAATAATAAATAATAGTAAAATAATAACATCTTTGTTGGAAATATTTGTGTTCATTATAAACAAATGACTAATGTTAACAGTGTGGGCAATGTTTATTAGTTGAAACAACAGTAGGCCATGAGATCAATTAGTGATAAAATGGTGGCAAAAAGTATTTATTGTTTTGTATTGTTTCAAATAATGCTCAGTTCATTTAAAATGCAGTGATTTGTTTCATATAATGTATATTAACACTACCTTTTGGATATTTTTTGTATATACATTGTATGTAGTATACATAGAGGGCAATGATTTTACTTCCCGCACATGTGTTTGTAATATGTAATATTACAGAATAGTTATTTTATTTACTATTGGAGCGACAGGCCTAGAAGGCCCTTAGCCTACCAGCCAGCTGTTGGCCTCACATCCACATGTGTCGATTACAGATGTAGATGATCATCAGGCAGTGTAGGGGTGACATGTGGTCAGCATGTCGAGTCCCCCAGCCGTTATAGCTGGTTTTCTCAACCTGGAGCCGCTACTTATTGTAGCTACCCAAATACCTCACGATGCTGGGTGGGCACCGGCATACTGGCCGAAATACCATGAGAAAATTTCTTCCCCATGGAGATTCGAACCAGACCAAGTCTCGTAGCTCTGCACCAAGGTTTCCTGCCTTAACAACTCGGCTACGGCACGGGGCAGTTATATTGTATTACAGTATAGTTATTTAGGTTGGTAACCTCAGAATGTAGAAAGTTGAACTTTCAATCATGGTCGCCATTGGTGTAAGTACGACAAAATGCACTATCGCTCAAAAAATAATTTGTGTTCATTAATTTACTTATTTCTATCATAGTAATAGCTTCAGATTCTCAATACTCATCATCATCATCATCATCAACAATCACGGATTAAGCCCATGTGGCTTGTTCCGGTCTCATAGATTCTCATTCTCAATATTAATTTTATTAATTTCAAGCATTAATTGTTGTTCCTTAAATTAAATTCTATCTATGATTGGAAAGTGTTAGTTTAAATAAAAAACATTAAAATAGTTGTACTTGTTTGTATGACACTGTTTGTGATGTGAACTGACCTCCCAGGTGTGAGCCTTGAAAACAGCGCGATCAGGCATGGAGTGAAACAGCGGCCAGAATGTGCCATTACAACACCCATTGTAGAAGTCATCAAACTGCTGTTCAGGGATGTACACTGCTACCACCTGCAATACAACACATAAATTGAGGTTAGCAATTCATAAAACTAAATACATGGTCACACATACAAATACATTATATAATGGAAATGGACAGCTAATGACAAGTGAGAGAAATTTTGAGGAAGTGGCTGAATTCAAATACCTAGGAATAATAATCACAAATACGAATGAGATGCACAAAGAAATTAAACATAGGCTCAATTCTGGAAATGCGTGCTATTATGCATTGCAGAGACTCTTGATGTCCCAACTCCTTTCAAAAAACGTTAAACTGACTATTTAACTCATGCCCCAAATGGGAGTCAATGACCAATCACGTTTCAATGATTTCTGTTTTACAACCAATCAGAGTCGTGTTTCACCAAATATTTATCAGTGTTATAATTACCATATTAAAGAAAGCTCCTCCTTACAATATTGCGTTCCTTTGGCAATAAATAGTATGATCTGGTTGCAGTGATAAACAAAAGAAGCAGTAGAAGCGTACCTATCGTTTCTTATTTGTTTCCAAACATCGCCGTTTACATTAAATATATAAATGTTTTAAAATAACTATAGTTAAATAATGATTTGTGAGTAAACAGCTTAATTTTATTCGTTAAATAGTCCTAACAAATGCCACTCTTGATTTCCAAATTCTCTAGATAAATTGGAAATCACTCGTGGCATTACTTATGAAAATATTTAAAACTGTTATCCTACCAGTTATATTATATGGATGCGAAACATGGACTCTTACTTTAAGGGAGGAAATGAGATTACAAGTATTTGAGAATAAAGTTCTTAGGAAAATTTTTGGACTAAAGAGAGATGAACAGACAGGTGAATGGAGAAGACTACATAATAATGAACTACATGGTCTTTATAGGAAGCCAGATATAATAAGAACAGTTAAGTCTTGTAGACTGCGATGGGCAGGACATGTGGCACATATGGGGAATGAAAGATGTGCATGGAAGCTTCTTGTAGGAAAACCAGTTGGTAGACCAAGAATGAGGTGGGAGAATGACATTAACACTTTGAGTCCGGCAGTGGTCCTAGTACCATGGCATTTAAATGACACTTCAAGGTTGGTTCTCTTCTATGTCTGTTTTGGTCTGCTTCTTCCCCTGTGTCCTTGGGGTTCCAATCCAATGCAATTCTTTCAATTGAATCTTGGTCTTTTCTTAATGTATGTCCTATCGAGTTCCATTGTCACTTTTTTATTTCTACTTTAATTTCTTTTTGGTTAGTTTTTTCCCATAATTCTTTATTTGATATTGTCTATGATTATTTTATTCTTAATATTTTCTTTAGATATATATTTATAAATTCTTGCAATTTATTTTCTATGATTTTTACTAGTTTTCCAGGATTCACATGCATATAATCACACAGATTTCAGTCAGAACCCAGGATTCACTCCCGTAAGTTAGAACTGGTTTCACCATGATTTACTATAAAATAAAAGTATTCTAATAGCTGTTGCGATCAAGGTTTCTAATAATCTAAATTATCTTGGTTAAGTTGGTAGTTCCGAGTAGCATTTTATTATTTTATTCTTTTATTCAATGCCCCAAGTTGTCATTTTGACATTTCTGGTGTTCTCTCCTGGCATTGGCTTATTTGTAACCCACTTCTGAAGTTGGGGTGCCTAGAAGGTGGAATTCTGTTACCCCGATGACGTGATGGGTGATAAATGATAATGAAGCACCAGGAGAGTTCTTAATCTGAATTTAACCTAAATTCCAGACCACGGGCAACCACAGGAATAATTCCCTTTAAGGAAAAATTCCTATTGTTCCAGGACCTCATGAACAGTAGTCAGAAATGCTGACCACTAGCCCATAATGTGTGAGATTTAAGTATGTGATCGACATTTCTAAATATAACTGGCTCTCATTTGCTTTCAATATCCAAAAGTGTTTCTCACTGCAAGATTTGATACAAGGATGATGTCAACATTCAGTCATAAGTCCCTTGAATCAGATAACAAATGCATTATTGTTCACCAGCCAAATATGTCATCATCATAGTACATTCACGAATTTAGGTCATTTGTTGACCTGTTTCAGCCTCAAGAGAAACACCATCCAAAAGTCTTTTGAGTGGACGTCCTGGTCTTCTTCTTCCTGCAGGTTGATATCACATTTGTTTGGGTATTCTGTGATCTTCCATTCGATGAACATGTTGCATCCATCTTGACTTATAATCAGAAATTTTGTTTTCTAAAGATTCCATGTGTAATTCTTCTAAGATGTCTTCATTTTTTTTTTTGTGATCTAGTAGTGTGTATCCTGCAGTCCTCCGAAGATATCTCATTTCAGCAGATCTAAGTCTCTGTATATCCTTCTATTTCAACGTCCATACTTCGCTACCATACAAAAGAGTTGGGAGAGCCAGTGTTTTATACACTTTCAGTCTTGAACCAAATATGTATATGCTGAAAATGACATACTTAATTCTCATGCACCCTAATTGTTAAGTATGTGGATTTTATCATCTTATTTATTTTATTGAGCATGTTTCACATCTTCCTGCGCCCAATTAATCTACTGTCATTCTCCCCCACATATCTCTACCATTCCAATCTCCATTGTCAAATCATTTTTTTTCCCCTTCATTCTGCTTAAATCACCATAAAGTTATTTTTGGCCGTTTTCTTCTTCTTCTTCTTGTGGCACCCATTCTAATATTTTTTTGGGAATCTGTCTTCTGTCATTAATTTTACACGATCATTCCATTTTAATTGTTTGTTTTTTATGAAATCCACTATAATTAAAATTTGAACGTCCATCTATCTATCTTTGGGTTTTTACAGCTGCTGCCGTCTTCCCGTGTCAAACCTCCAAAGCCTACATTGTTGGGCATCTTCAATGCTTAGCCCTCTTGCTTGCATTAATGTCTTCATGTTTTCCTTCCATGTTAACTTCAGTCTCCCTCTCTTCCTCCTTCTGGTCGGATGCCATTGATATAGTTGCTTTGGCCATCACTCATCTTCCATTCTTAAAACATGTCCTAACCACTTTAATTCCTTCTCCTCAATTTTTTCAATTATGCTTTCTTCTGCTTCCATTATATTTCTAATTTCCTTATTTGTGACATGTTCTAATTTTGACTTTTTGGCACTTCTGTGTAAATAATCCATTTCTAGAGCTATTAGTCTATTCTTGTAGTACTTATTGATTGTCCATACGTCACTTCCATACATTGCAACAGATTCCACCAATGTTTTACCAATATATTTTTTTTGTGTCTTTCCAAATATTTGAACGTTCATCTTTCTTTTAATTACACTGTTTTATATTTTATCTCTTCTAGAAATTCCAGTTGAATGTCTCCAAAAATCCAATCTTTACAGAATTTAATAAACTTATTATTCTAGATATTAATTTCCATGTTTCTGCACCGTACTCTTTATTATTGTATTTACAATATTTGTTTTGTCCAAGAACTTATATTCTGATCCCATAAAAAAATAACTCTCTTATCATATAATATATATATATGTTCGTTGCAAAAGACTATTTTAATTAGAAAATAAAGTTATATAGGAAACTCTGCTTATTTAATGAATGTGACCAATTGTCAAAATAGGTGTAGGACTTTTTTAATCATAAAACTTGTTTAAAATGGTCCTTAAAGTTTAACATATTAAAAAAATTAAATATAAACATAAGCTTCCATATCTATCGAGTGTCTTTAGAACTTTGATGTGCTCACAGGTAATTTAGTTGTAGCGGGGGGGGAAAAAAAAAAACGAGTTTACCTTAATTTCTCAGGATCTAAAGCACTTGAAAATGTAAAATTTTTCACTGATGAAAGTAAAGAAGACCCCTTTCTCTAGAATATATACCAAACATTTGAAATTATAAGGGATTTCCTGGCACAAGGAAAGAAATGCACAATAGTGTGTTGCGAGGTGTCAACTAGGCAATGCCGCGGGGCAGAGAAGCCAAAAAGTAATGGAAAGTGCTTTTTGAATAGAGCCACATGAAATAATCAACTCATGTTAGTATACAGACCTGTTTAGATAGGAGTCCAGCTGTGGGAGCCTTGTCGTCAGGATCAGACTCGGGGATGTGTTCAAGAGGTTCCTTAGTGTGGATTCCGGACCAGCCAATCCACAGTCCGCCACAGTCAATCACTACAGGAGCAACCGCAGTTACCAGTCCGCCAGCACTGCACAACATATACATAATTACATGAAAATGTATTTGGCGTACTCGTTTCGAAATATCTTCCTCCTATAATAAAGTGATACCACTTTCTGTACTAATTACACATATCTAATATATAAAAATACATGTTTGTTTGTTCGTATTTTATGCGCTGCCATACCGTTCATCCGATTGTGATTGGGATTTTTGCAAAATGTTCAGGGATTTCCCGGGGAGGTTATAGGCTATGATAGAATTGTAATACTCAACCCCTTCACCCCTAAAAATCACCCTTTGCAGCGAAACACGTAAAAAAGTAGCTTTTTGTACGCTTAAATGGCTGACGCATCTAAACCATAACAAATACACTAAATTAATGTACGAAGAATTGAATATCTTGAAACAGGGAAAATAAAAAAAATGTTAATTTTTTAAAATATCTTGGGTCAATAATTACAAGTTTTGGTACCTGTGAGAGAGATGTACAGATTAAAATTGCAATGGCAAAAATGCAACTAAGATTACATGGAATAATTTAGAACAAAAATATTATAAAGGAAACTGAAATGAAAATGTATAAGAGCATAATACAGAATATTTTGTCATATGGAAGTGAAACGTGGTCTTTGACGGAATTACAAAATAATAAAATTAGAACAGTTGAATTTGATTATTTTAGAAGAAGCCTCCAAAAAACAAGACAGGATAAAATAAGAAATGAATTCCTTTGGAGAGAAATGAATGTCGCCACATCTGTTGTTAAAGAGGATTGAAAATCAAACGCTTAAATGGTATGGCCATGTACAAAGAATGGAAAATGAAAGATGGTCAAAAAATATATACCATTGGTCACCCCCTGGAAGAAATAAACGTGGCAGACCAAGATGGAAATGGAAAACCTACGTCGAACCATAATGGATGATAGGAATTTGGAAGAGGGAGATTGGAATGATGGAGATAAATGGAAACTGAAGACGGCAAACCTATAAGTGGGGGGAAAGCCGAAGAAGAAGAAGAATTGAATATCTAAAAAAAAAAAGCGCTACAAAAAAAGTCCGCGACAGCATATGTTTATCTTTTACGAATAATTCACAATAAACATTGTCTTTCATTGATTCCAAGATCAGGATAAGTAGATTCTCGGGCAAGCGTAGCAGCGCACGGTGGGCATTCTTTCACGGATAACTCATAATAACGAATTTTGTCTTTCATCTAATTATGCGAAGAAGATCGCGATAACTATATTCCCATGCAACACCGGGTAATCAGTACGAGGTATCTTAAAATATTTGCGATATATATTTTTTTTCTTTTACTTATTCAACTGGACATGAAAACACATTAATTTTCATTTATTTAGGCGTAGCAGCGCACGCCGAGTATTAGCTAATATATATTATTTTATCATGTTTACAATGTCAAAATATGTGCTAATATGAATGTTGGCCATTTGAGGTCAATAATGTGTTGACCTATATAGGATTATTGCGTATACTAAGTGAATTCCTCAGCAAATCGAATTCATGGTCCATTTTTGCTGGTTTACGGAACATGTCTTTCTTTTGTTAATTAAATCGTATGTATACAGTTTCGTTGCGTTCTATTATGCATTGCAGAGACTTTTGATGTCCCAACTCCTTTCAAAAAACGTTAAACTGAAAATATATAAAACTATTATTCTACCAGTTATATTTATATGGGTGCGAAACATGGACTCTTACTTTAGGTGAGGAAAGGAGATTACGAGTATTTGAGAATAAAGTTCTTAGGAAAATTTTTGGACCAAATAGAGATGAACAGACAGGTGAATGGAGAAGACTACATGACGAACTACATGGTCTTTATAGGAAGCCAGATATAATAAGAACAGTTAAGTCCTGTAGCCTGCGATGGGCAGGACATGTGGCACGTATGGGGAATGAAAGGCGTGCATGGAAGCTTCTTGTAGGAAAACCAGAGGGAAAACGCTCAGTTGGTAGACCAAGAATGAGGTAGGAGATTAACATTAACTATGATTTGAGGAAAGTAGATTATACAGGGAATGATTGGAAAGCATTAGCTCAGGATAGGGATGTATGGAGAGCTTATGTCCGCGCGGCCATGAACCTACGGGTTCGATAGTGCCAGGGAGTAAGTAAGTAAGTATACAGTTTCGTTGCAAGAGAAAAAAATGTTTCTGCAAGAACGATTATTAAATTTCGGGTTTTAGTTAAACCCACATTTGTAATGGCCGGTTGGTCTCACTATTTTTTTTTGGAGAAAACTTTCTCGTTTTGTTTCAAGAGTGCATAGTGTGTTTCTTGGAGGGGATAGCACTTGGTACTGTGTTAAACACACACACATAACATATATATATATATATATATATATATATATATATATATATATATATACCTCACTTGAGGTCTTAGGACGCCCTTGGATTGTAGGAGGTTAAGGCTCCTACATTTATTTTTAGGTAATCGGCGTAAAATGTGATTTTTCTAGATGGACATTCTTTTAGTAGAGCTATCACTTTGATGTGATCACCCTGTTTTTAATCAAGAGTTTATAAACCTCTCTCTATAGACAGTAAAAGTACCTAAAAAAGGGAGAGGTTAAACTAAGGGAAATAAAGAAAAAGGTACTTATTTTTATCAAGTATAAACATTATATTCTATAGTAATTCTGCCCGATGGCAGGTATTTTACTGCAATCATAGCATTTTCATGCTATGCCTTGCAGCATTTCTAGGGAATTAAAGGTGTGGTAGCTTCCCGTTGCTTTCCTCACCGGTGAAATGATGAAGATGACAATGATGGCCGGATGATTTTCGGGGGCCGTTGGGCTCTAAGCTTTCTCACACTTGTCTTACAGGTGAAGAAAAACCCCGAAAAAACTCGCCTGTCCCGAGCGGGAATCGAACTCGGGCCCGCTGCGTGACAAGGCAGCACGCTACCTCGAGACCACAGCGGTGCTTCGAAATAGAAATGTATTATAAGACAGGTCTCTTTTTTTGTTTATCACCCAATGTGATTCCTAAATCTCAAACAGTGCATTATATAATGGTTCCATCCATTCAATGCTACCTGCGGACCCGAGTTCGATCCCCAGTCGGGACAGTTTCCTGAGTGAGGTCTTTATCGGGGTTTTTCCTCACCTGTAAGACAAATGTCAGGAAACTTTAAGGCCCAAACGGTCCTCGAACATCATATGACCATCGCAATCATCATCAATCATATTCATCTTAGATTAAGCTTAGAATTAAGGCGCACCACTATCATCATCATCATATCATTGGGGCAACGTAACCTCTACTTCCAGGCGCCCCAATCTCAGAAGTGGGTTACAATTACGCCAATGCCAGGAGAGAACACCAGAAATGTCCAACCTGGGGCATTAAAAAAATGCAAATTTTGTTACACTACTTTCAATATTGTTTCAAATAAAGTTCAGTTCATTTAAAATGCAGTGATTTGTTTCGTATAATGTATATTAACGCTATCTTTTGGATATATTTTTGTATATACATTGTAGCCTACATAGTATACATAAAGGGCAGTGAATAGCTTTTCATTTGAACGATTCAGATTGAACGAAATCGATGGTTGACAAGTAAATAATTTTAGTTCAAAGTGAACTAAAAATGTAGGAATATTTCAGTGACAGTTTGTAAGAAATTATCCATCAGTTGTATACAATTATTTTAAATTGCACTGAATATGCCATTCTTATTCACTTTTATTGAAAAATAATGACTGATAACATTGCTTCACAAATAAGACCTTGAATATTAAAATGGGTCATGTCCACTTTTGGTGCCTTTACAAATGAGTACATCTACTGATAATTGAAGAGTAATTTATGATTATGTTTGTATAATCTTATCAAGTGTCTATTAAAATAATTACAATATTTGTTCTATATAGGCCTATACCATTTACAATGTATGATTTAAATCAGTACATAGAAGAACATTTCAGTATTTTCGAAATGTGACATAATGGACATGGCCCATTTTAATACTCAAGAGCTCAAATAGGCATATAACATTGTAACGCGAAGATTCAAATAATGCAAATGACGTCAAGGGCATATCACTAATAAAACGATAGTTCAGTTTTCGTTGCTTTATTCGTAATCGTTCATGCATCAATTCTTCATAATAACCAACAATTATTTTGGAATATTTACGATTTTTACAATATTTTCTAAAACTAATTAAATTTCATGGGCTTATTCGCCGTAAGATTATCATAAATAATACTACGAGTGATTTTTATCTAGAGAATTTGGAAATGAAGAGTGGCATTTGTTAGGACTATTTAACGAATAAAATTAAGCTGTTTACTCACAAATAATTATTTAACTATAGTTATTTTGAAATATTTATATATTTAATGTAAACGGCGATGTTTGAAAACAAATTAGAAACGATTGGTACGTTCCATTTGCTTTTGTTCATCACTGCAACCAGATCATATTATTTATTGCCAAAGGATTGCAATATTGTAAGAATGCACTCTAGTGGAGAAAAAATGAAACATAAATTTAAAGATTTGGCGTTGAAAGTGTGCGTAGACTTACTTCATGAGCCAGTGCAACAGATGGAATCAAAATATCAATTTAAAAATTAATGGCGCTAAGCCGCTTGATGCGTAACATGATCCACATACACAATAATGTTTAATCTCATATTCAAAATAAAATTAATAAATTCAATTGCATGTACCGTGTTATTAACAGGTCCCTAAAAATATCAGAAGGGAAACTAATACAGTAAAAGCTCCTTATTCCTGGTTCTCTTATTCGCGGGTTAACAAATTGCGACACAGTTCCTGTATTCGTGGCTAAACATTTCTTTATTCGCGGATCCAGTCGATATATATATTAACGCATCGGCAACTTTTTTTTTTTACTGCAGGCACGTGCCAGGCGACTTTTACACAAAGAGCGATTCAAACCAAATGGACAAATTAATATCAAAGTAAAATAAACTTATTGTCACTAAGCCTAAAGTTCGTTGTTAGAATTCACCGCCGCTGTATTTCACGTGCCGCTATGTCCGTTGATAAATGCCGCCTTCGCCACGATCGGTGTTTTATTGTTTCAACTTGTCATTCGTTGCAATAATTTTGATTGAATAACACGCCTCTCTTCTGCTTGGTTGCCAATTTATAATGTCGAGTAAAAGGAAAATTGTTCAAAATCTCTCATTAACTGATTTTATTTTCATAATTTTTGTTTTATTTTGGAACCTTGGAACGTATCCCCTATATACCCATACAAGTTACCATTCCATCATATTTGAAGAGAAAAATTATACGCTCAGACCGGGACTTGAACCCGGGACCCTTGGTTCTCTAGACCAAGTGCTCTACCACCTGAGCAAGTACCGATCTAAACGCAATTTTTTCTCTATGTACGTTGTAATTCCCGCCCACCAAATGCTATGAAACCTTTGCTTCTATCTTTGCAAATGGCCACTCCTTTATTAAGAATACATATTTGGGAATTATAATCGGTCGCGGTGGACTAGTGGTTATGCTCCTTGCCTTTGGTCCCGAGGGATGGGGGTCCAAATCCGGCCGGGGTCGATTATTTTTTTAGGACGTAAAAGTATTCCGGGAGGGACTTTAAGCCGTGGGTCCCGAGTCTGAAGATTTTCAGGCTCGTAAAAAATTCTTAAGCCTGAATGGAAAGGCCTCTAAGCAAAATTTACCGAATTTTCCCGTCCTGGTATTACCTTGGTTTCCTAGATGTTTCAGTATGAGGCGGAACGCTGACCACGGACCATTCAAAATGACATCTATACGAAAACAAGTGTAACAAAATTAGTATGGTTCAAATTCTTCCCTGTAGGGGGAGAGCGCCTAAATCTCTGTAAAGGGAAAACATGGGCTTACAATACAAATGCATTACATTATAAATGCCAGTACGGCTTTTTTCAATGTTTCTATTATTAATTTCATACATCTCAATGATGGATAAATCATATTTGAAGAGAAAAATTATACGCTCAGACTGGGATTAATATGATTTATCCATCGAGATGTATGAACGTAATAATAAAGACATGGAAAAAAGTCATACTGGCATTTATGGTGTAATGTATAATTCCCAAATATGTCTTCTTAATAAAGGAGCCGCCATTTGCAAAGATAGAAGCAAAGGCTTCATAGCATTTGGTGGGCGGGAATTACAACGTATATAGAGAAAAAATTGCGTTTGGATCGGTACTTGCTCAGGTGGTAGAACACTTGGTCTAGAGAACCAAGGGTCCTGGGTTCAAGTCCCGGTCTGAGCGTATAATTTTTCTCTTCAAATATGATTTATCCATCATTGAGATGTATGAAATTAATAATAAAAACATTATCATTCCATATTCGCGGTTTCTGTATTCGCGGCATATTTGCGGAACATGTTAGTACCAATGTTGCTCTTTGGTTCTGAGTATTGGATATTGACCAAAAATTAAGAAATTCCGTCACGCAGGAGCCGCGTAAACCAAGCGGATTCTTCGGCAAGTCGAATAAATGTTTTTTTTTTTTAATTTGGAGACGTATTTATTGTAGGTACCCAAATTCCTCATGATGTTGGGTGGACACCGGTCTCATACTGACCGAAATTCCATGAGAACATATCTCCCCCACTGGGACTCGAATCAGCGAAGGCAAGATGCGTTAGACCATTCGGCGCGAATCGCTAGTCTACATCTTACAGTGTACATTAGCTCAGGATAGGGATATATGGTCGCGCGGCCATGAACCTCCTGGTTCGACAGCACTAGTGAGTATTATTAGCGCAAATACAACATTTCAACTCACTTGTTATCAGCCTTATAAAAATAATAAATAAAAACTTTGCCACTCTAAAAAATATTCTCTCTCTCTAGATCTTGTTTCCCAACCTGTGATTCGCGAATCCCCAGGGATTCGCAAAATATTTTAAGGGGTTCGCCAAAACTTTTCCATAATGGCGGGTTTCGAAGTTAGGCCTATTTTTCTTTCCTTCATTTCTGCGGCATTGTAATAATAATAATAATAATAATAATAATAATAATAATAATAATAATAATAATAATAATAATAATAATAATAATAATAATTCCATCCATAGTAATTCTGCCCAAAGGCAGGTCCTTCACTGCAATCATGCTATGATTGCAGCTTTACTAGGGAATTGTAGGTGTGGTAGCTTCCCGTTGCTTTCCACACCGGTGAAGGATGATGATGATGATGGCCATATGATTTCGGGGACCGTTTGGGCCTTAAAGGTTTCCTGACAATTGTCTTACAGGTGAGGAAAAACCCCGATAAAAACCTCACCCAGAAAAACTGCCCCGGCCGGGGATCCGAACCCTCAGGGGTCCTCATCTAGGGGATATGTGGATGGCGACCATAAGGTGCCCAAGCTGAGCAAAACATTTCTTCCACTTACTTGTGTTTTGCACTCTTTTAACTTTACTATCTAACCTCTCTTGGTTAACTCTTGTTTTTTCAACCCCGACGCTATTAGGGCATCCGAGGGCTAGGGAGTCTTTCCTTTCTTCCATTTCTTCTTTCCTTTATTTTCTTTTCTTCTCCAGAAAAGTCTGACCAGAGGCTATAAGATGGCAACCCCATCACTGCTCTTACCTTCCTTTGGCCAGCAACCAATCGAAGGGACTATTATTATGCTTTCAAGTCTTATACGAGAATTTCCCGGAAGAATCAAACTAATAATAATAATAATAATAATAATAATAATAATAATAATAATAATAATAACAATAATTGGATTCACAATTCCTTCGAAGAGTCAACAATTTTAAAATCCGCGTTAAGCGTAAATAAAAAAGAGCAGCTTCTCGAAATTTCCACTGGTTTTCAGTTACAGAAAAGTTATAAATGTTTACAATTAATTGGTTTTTGTTAAGTTTAAGAGAGTTCCCAGCGTGAGCGAATAAAGTCATAACTGTTTTATTACCCTTTTCATCCACATATTTGTAGGAAATGTCGTTTTCTTCGTGTGTCTATGCCCATTTAAAAAGTGAATACAGAAACATATTTTGTGCTGAAAGTGATTTGAGACTTTATTTATCTTGTGTGGTTCCTGACTTCAAAACTCTGTGCCGTGCAAAGCAGGCGCAACCTTCTCACTGGATTCCAAGGAAGATGTGACTAATTACAATGAAAACTTGTATTTATTATTGCAACTAGGCCTACACGTTGGGTAACTTTTAAGCCGTAACTAGAGTAACTTTAGGTTTTAACCGTCGAGGGTTAAGTTAATTTAAGGTTATTAAACCTTTTCTTGATATTAAATTTTATGCATGTCTACTTTTATGCATATTTAAAAGTCAGTGGTTCACCAAACTCAGATCGTTGTGGAAGGGGTTCGCGAGTCGAAAAAGGTTGGGGACCGCTGCTCTAGATCATGTCAACCTATGCATAAATAACAGTCTTGGAAACACTGTATCATACATTAGTGTCAATAAGTTCAGTATATCATTCTCCATTATTATTATTGTGATGCTTTAGAAAGCAACTTCTTTACTGCCCTGTATTTGGTACAATCATACTTTCGAAGAATCAACTTGTAGGCCTACTACAGGGCTGTTCTCTTTAAATTATTTATTATACTATGTTGTATAAATAGTTTCACATATTCGTTAGCCAAGCTTTTCAAACTTTATAAACATAGTTGTAATAAGGCTGCATTAGCATTATGTTCAGTTATAGGCTACGTTAATGACAAATGAGTGAAAATTTGAAGAAGTGGCTGAATTTAACTACCTAGAATCAATAATTAACAACTGGATCTAAGAGGAAATATTTCAACAAGACTAAAACAATGTCTTGCATATGCTGATGATGTAATAATAACAGCAAGAACAAAAAATTCCCTACTGGAAACCTTTGACAAATTGAAAAATGAAAGTATAAAATATGGGCTTGTAATCAATCTAAATAAAACAAAATATTTAAGATGTAAGAGAATAAAACAAATTTGACTGAACTAACTATAAATAGTGACTGTATTGATCAAATTAACTCCTTTAAGTACCTAGGCACAATACTAAACGATAATAATACTGTTGAAGAAGAGATCAAAACAAGAATATCGCAAGGGAATAAAGCATATTTTGCTAATTTCGATATATTCAAAAGCAAATTAATATAAAAAATGTAAATTCAAATTATATACAGCAATAATAAGACCAATCATATGTTATGGAGCTGAAACCTGGGCACTAAAAGAAGCAGATAAACTAAGACTATTAACGTTTGAGAGGAAAATATTTAGAAGAGTGCTAGGTCCAGTAAAGGAAAATGGAAATTGGAGGTTGAGAAGGAATGACGAATTATACCTCAAGAATAATAAAGAAAATATAGTTAGTTTCATCAAATCCAAAAGATTACAATGGTTTGGACATACACTAAGAATGCCAAAGGGAAGATTGCCTAATGATATTTTGAATTGGAAGCCACAGGGAACAAGACCAAGGGGAAGACCCAAGGATCGATGGGAAGATGACGTAATTGAAGATTTGAGAGAGATGGGGATTTTTGATTTGAAATCTACTGCACAAGATAGGAAGAAGTGGCGTAAACTGGTTGAGAAGGCCAAGACATTCCACTGGAAGTCGTAGAGCCTGACGAAGAAGAAGAATAAGAATCAATAATTTATGACCTTTATTGATTCAGAGATGGCATATGATAGTGTACCTCGACAATTGTTATGGGCGGCAATGAGAAATATGAATATCTGTGATAAATGGATTAATATTGTTACGAGGATCTATAGTAATACAAAAGCTAAAGTAAAAATACAGAATAATTTAACAGAGGAATTCACAGTGAATAAAGGCCTTAAGCAGGGATGCAGTTTGTCACCAATTCTTTTTAATATTTATTTAGACCAGGCTCTTAACTTGTGGTATAAAAAAGTTCTGAAATGGGTATTCCTATAGGAGGAAAAGTACTGCATTCATTGTTGTTTGCAAGATGATCAAATAATTTTTGCAGGGGATGAAGATGGTATGAAATATATGATAAATAAACTAATGGAAGAATATAAAAAATAGGGACTGAATATAAATTTACAGAAAACAGAATATATATGTTTGGGAAAGGATGTGGATGACCTCATACTCGAAACAGGGAAAATAAAAAAAAGTGATTTTTTTTAATATCTAGGGTCAATAATTACAAGTTTAGGTACCTGTGAGACAGATGTACAGACCAAAATTGAAATGTCAAAAAAATGCAACTAAAACACTACATGGAATAATTTGGAACAAAAATATCACAAAGGAAACTAAAATGAAAATTTATAAGAGCATAATACAAAATATTTTGTCATATGGAAGTGAAACTTGGTCTTTGACGGAAGTACAAAAAAAATATAATTAGAACAGTTGAATTTGATTATTTTAGAAGGAGCCTCCAAAAAACAAGACAGGATAAAATAAGAAATGAATTCCTTTGGAGAGAAATGAATGTCACCACATCTGTTGTTAAGAGGATTGAAAATCAAACGCTTAAATGGTATGGCCATGTACAAAGAATGGAAAATGAAAGATGACCAAAAATATATACCAATGGTCACCCCCTGGAAGAAATAAACGTGGCAGACCAAGATGGATATGGAAAACCAACATCAGAACTATAATGGATGATAGGAATTTGGAAGAGGGAGATTGTAATGATAGAGATAAATGGAAACTGAAGACGGCAAACCTATAAATGGGGGAAAGCCGAAGAAGAAGGAGAGAATCAATAATTACAAACAGGAAGAAATGAAACATAGGCTTAATTCTGGAAATGCATGCTATTAGGGGACTCTTGCCCAACTTCTCTAAAAAAAACATTAACCTGAAATTATATAAAACTGTTATTCTTTCTGTTAAATTATATGGATGCGAAACACGGGGTTTTACTTTAAGGGAGGAGAAAATATTACAAGTGTATCAGAATAAAGTTCTTAGGGGGAATAAATTGGACCAAAGAGAGAAGAGCAGACAGGTGAATGAAAAGGATAACACCACATGATATTTACGAGAAACCAGATATAATAACAAAAGTTAAGTCTGCTATACTATGATGGACAGGACATGTGGCATGAATGGGGGAATGAAAGAGGATCATGGAAACTCCTTGTAAGAAACCCGAGGGAAAACGTCCAGTAGGTAGGTCAAGAATGAGTCGAAGAAAACATTAACCATGATTTAAGGGAAATAGTTTATACAGGAGATGATTGGAAAACATTAACTCAGTGTAGGAATGTATGAAAAGCTTATGTTCGTGCGGTCATAAATCTACGGATTCCATAGTGACAGTGAAGCCAGCTAAAATAAATTATTATTATTATTATAATTATAATTAGTCCCGCGCCGTAGCCGAGCGGTTAAGGTAGGAAGCCTTGGCGCAGAGCTACGGGACTTGCGCTGGTTCGGGTCTCCATGGGGGAAGACATTTTCTCATGGTATTTCGGCCAGTATGGGACCGGTGCCCACCCAGCATCGTGAGGCAATTGGGTAGCTACAATAAGTAGCGGCTCCAGGTTGAGGAACCAGCTATAACGGCTGGGGGACTCGACATGCTAACCACATGTCACCCCTACACTGGCTGTTGATCATCCACCTCTGTGATTGACACATGTGGATGTGAAGGGCCAGCAGCCGGCTGGTAAAAGGGCAACCGCTGAAGAGTGGAAAGACCATCAATCGGAAATTATTATTATTATTATTATTATTATTATTATTATTATTATTATTATTATTATTTAAATATTTGGATTTCAATAAAAACAAAATCATGCAACTTCATCGCCGGTGGCCTACCAAGTCACTAGACCTGATTTTTATCTGTGCGGTTACGTAAAAACCGTGTTTTTTTATCACCCCTATGCCTGACATTCTTGAAAATCTGCAACATCGAATTGTTGAAGATGTGAATTCGATAACTAGAGATCATCTGATTGGTGTGCACATGAAATTAGCCACCGCACCGTTTTGATATGTGTCGTGTACACATGGTGCTCACATTGAATGCATAAAATAGCGAAATTGAACTTTTCTCTTTCCATGAACGTTGGAATTGTGTTTATATTTTTTGTAATTTGGAGGAAATAAATATTTGAAGTCTGAAAAAAAAATAGTTAGTTATAAACTATAGTCCAGCCACTGAGTCTCCGGAATTCACGTTTTCAGGACAGTGTTGCCGATATCTATATTCTATATTCAGTGGGAGGGGCTGCTTTATGTATGCGGTTAACAGAAATATAGCTGACAACATCTCAACAATTTCAAACCTTACTAGCGCGCTATAGCGGCGTCATGAGCAGTGATTGGTTGTGGCAGACGTACATTCCCACTTCAACTATTCCCTTATTTGCAGTAGAGGACTATAACCCTAGGTGAAATAGGATTATTTATAAAATTTGGAGTACATATAATATATGTTTAGATATTGCACTCTTTTACTGTAACACACTGTACCTTGCTTTCCTTGATAGAGACCCATCCTTATTTTTGTGCAGAACAAATGGCAGTCTATTGGACACCACGATCAGCGGGGCTGTGATGTTGTGTTTCACCATCACTTCAGGTTCACTGAACGATACCCTGAAACATTAAACAACGCCGGGCATCGTTAAGAGTCGTTTGTGCTTTTCCCTGTCCGTATCAGTCTATTTCAAAATCAGAACTTATCTACGGGGTGAATCATAAATATGGCTATACGTTTGATCGCGTTGTGTGATGAAAATATTACCATTACAGGAAATATGAAATTACCGTTGGAAAGGCAATTATTCAAATTACAACAATGGAATAAAACAAAACAGTGTAGAACTTACGTCATTAGTCAAAATGGCATTGAATATGCAACAGCAAATTACAATTGCTGCATGGTCAATAACATATGCTAATAATCGTGAGGCCGCAATACGTGAGTTTAACGTAGCATTGCAGCCGTCGACTGTGGGGAAGTGGAGAAAACGACTGCTGGAAACGGGAAGGATGCAGAAAATCAAACCACCTGGAAGGCCTCGCATTAGCACGGATGCAGAAACAACGAAGAGAATTGTGGAGGCGTTCGACGCTAGCCCACAAAAATCAACCCGACAAGCTGCGCGTGAATAGTGATTTGTTTTGTTCTATTGTTGTAATTTGAAGGATTCCCTTTCCAATGATAACATCATATTTCCTTTAATAATAATATTTTCGTCACAAAATGCGATCAAACGTATAGCCATATTTTTGAATCACTCTGTATGTTACATTGACGATGAAGTCGTGCTCATCTTAGTAATTCCTGACGGTTCCGGAGATTTATTGGTGGTAGGTCACACCGGGATATTTCGTTTTTTTTTTTTTTTCCTTCGGGGTTTCCCCATTTCCCGAATTTCATCGAACCAACTCTCTCCACTCAAATCAAGTTTAATGTTATCTCCCCGACTTATTTTTGTCTATCTACTAGTTTTCCTACAAGAATTTTTCAAGCCTCTATTTCATTTCCCATTCTTACCACATGTCCTGACCATCGCACTTTACTGTTCTTATCACATTTGTTTTCCTATAAAGATCGTGTAGCTCACTGTTATGTAGTCTTCTTATACACCCGTCTGTTCGTCTCTCTTCGATCCAAAATGTTTCCGAAGGACTTATTCTCAAATACTCGTAATATTTTATCCTCCCTTAAACTCAATACTAGTCAAATTCATATCAAATTCCGTTGAGGTGAAGTCATATGATGAAAGTTAAAAATTAAATTGTACCTGTTGGTAGGTTCCGTCGTCCTCTTTATATACAATATTTTATCACAGTTAATTTTATATACAATATTTTAACAAAGTTGAGGACGACGGCACCACAATTTAATTTTTAACTTTCATCATTTTAACTCCCTTAAAAATGTTTCCATGTTTCGCATCCATTTAATATAACTGAAAGAATAACCACTTTATATATTTCAGTTTAAAGTTTTTTTTAGAGAAATTTGGACAAGAGTTCTTATAATACATAATAGCATGCGTTTCCAGAATCAAACCTACATTTAATGTCTTCGTGTATCTCATTCCTATTTGTAATTGTTGTTCTTAGGTATGTCTACATTTTTAAGAATTTTAGGGCTAATAAATTCTATCTTCAAGCCACAGTTAGTCCAAAAACATTCAAAACTAAAAGTGTATAAAACACTGGCTCTTCCAACTCTTTTGTATGGTAGCGAAGTATGGACGTTGAAACAGGATATACAGAGACTTAGGTCTGCTGAAATGAGATACCTTCGGAGGACTGCAGGATACACACTACTAGATCACCAACAAAATGAAGACATCTTAGAAGAATTACGCATGGAACCTTTAGAAAACAAAATTTCTCATTATAAGTCAAGATGGATGCAACATGTTCATCGAATGGAAGATCACAAGATACCCAAACAAATCTTAAAGATATCAACCTGCATGAAGAAGAAGACCAGGACGTCCACTCAAAATACTTTTGGATGGTGTTTCTCTCGACGCCGAAACAGGTCAACAAATTACCTAAATTCGTGAATGTACTATGATGAGGAGATATTTGATTTAAGCCACTTCTTCAAAATTTTCCTCATTTGTCATTAGCCGTCCATTTTGGCTATAAAGTTGATAAAAGAATACTGTTCTGAAGACATCGCAAAGTGGTATCTCTTGACCTAAAATTTGACAATGGCTGTCATATCTTAGAATTAAGCTGTCCCGTTTATAAGTCACTCCATTCTAATTGCTTCTCCATTATAATTTAACCTCTCGCCTTATAGGAACTTAGGCACCTCCTGAGCCTTAAAGTGGCGCGATCTATCGGTAAAAGTTTTAAAATGTTGCATCACACACATACTTTTTTGACCACATACGGGTTGTGAAATATCTTACCAAAATGAAAAAAAAAAAGAAAAAAAAGATGTGAACAAGAAAATCACCAAATTTACACAAATATTAGGAACAATGAATAATGCATTAAAATCTAAATTAGTACAAAATCCACAAGAATAAAAATATATAATACTTTAGCATTGCCTTCCCTTTTATACGGAAGTGAGATTTGGACATTAAGGAAAAGAGGTCCATCCATAGTAATTCTGCCCGAAGGCAGGTCCTTCACTGCAATCATAGCATTTTCATGCTATGTTTGCAGCTTTACTAGGGAATTGTGTAGGTGTGGTAGCTTCCCGTTGCTTTCCACACCGGTGAAGGATGATAATGATAATGATAAGGATGATAATGCTATGGATGATGGCCATATGATTTCGGGGACCGTTTGGGCCTTAAAGTTTTCCTGACATTTGTCTTACAGGTGAGGAAAAACCCCGATAAAAACCTCACCCAGAAAAACTGCCCCGACCGGGGATCGATCCCGGGCCCGCTGCGTGGCAAGGCAGCTCGCTACCTCGAGACCACAGCGGTGGACGAAAAAGAGATAGGTGTATATATAATCTGATGGTCATATGATTTCGGGGACCGTTTGGGCCTTAAAGTTTTCCTGACTATGTCTTACAGGTGAGGAAAAACCCCGATAAAAACCTCACCCAGAAAAACTGCCCCGACCGGGGATCGATCCCGGGCCCGCTGCGTGGCAAGGCAGCACGCAACCTCGAGACCACAGCGGTGGACGAAAAAGAGATAGGTGTATAATCAAAGCAACGGAAATAAAATTTCTCAGAAGGACAGCAGGATACACCCTCATAGATCCAAAAAATAATGAAGAAATTTTAGAACAATTAGAAGTAGAATCAGTAGAAGAAAAAACTCAACAGATGTAAATTAAACAGGCTAGACCATCTAAAAATAATAAATAATTCTTCTTGTCTTGTAAGCCCGTGTTTCCCTTAACAGATATTTTAGGCGCTCTCCCCCTACAGGGAAGAATTTGAACTATACTAATTTAGTTACACTTGTTTTCGTGTAGATGTCATTTGAGTGGTCCGTGGTCAGCGTTTCGCCTCATACTGACATCTAGGAAACCAAGGTAGTACTAGGACGGGAAAATTCGGTAAATTTTGCTTAGATGCCTTTTCATTATAATTCTAGGATCCCAAAAAATGATATAATATAAACCCAAAGGACATCGAATAGCAGGAAGACTTAAAATATTATTAGATGGGGCCGAAACAGTCTACAAAGGCCTAATTCGTGACGGATATTAATGTTACAAATTCAGCCTGCGCATGACTGTGACTTCCAAACCGCTCAACTGATCTTCATGAACATTTGTACATAGGCCTATAGGTTTTCAAGTCCGCCGAATGTTCGGCCGCTCTCTGCATTTTGCTCTAAAACATTAGATGTAGGAGTTCATTTGAAACAAAAATTAAAAATTCGCTCTAGCCGTCGCATTTTTTTATGTTTCACAACGAAACTCAGTATAGGGAAGTTCATGTAATGTGGACCCTGCTGTTAGAATGGACGCTGTTAATATCTTCTTTAATTGGTGCTGCCCTCGAACAGAAAATATTTTAACTTCTTTCCCTCATCAACTTTGACGGGTTCAAGGCCAGTTTATTTTATTATTTGTGCGAAGAAGGGTTTATTTGTGATATTTACGAAAATGACCACTTAAAAGTTTTTCAAGCTAAGAATCAATTCTTAATTTCTGGTATTGAATATTACAAATGTTGAAAAAAAAAACTCCCAAATATATTACATTATGTAGATGCTGTTTTAATATACTGACGGGTTTGGTTTGAAATTATGTGGCATGGTGGCTGTATAAAATAATTAAACATAACAAAGGAATTCGGTTAATGTGGACCACCACTACACAAATATGTATTTTTATCAATGAGGATGCTATCTGTAAAAATCATTCACTTAATTAATTTTATTTAATATCCTTGTAATTTTACTAAACCCTGTTCGCCCTTAAATTGATTCTCGTCGAAACAAAACCATGTGACCTGCTCGCTTTAATTGTTTATGGACACCGACGTACGTTGTAGAAGCAATAAGTACGCGAAAAATTAGTTCCCTTCATTACATTAAAATTATGTCCACTGAGTATACTTGTTATGAATTCAAATATCTGGGAACAATAATCACAAACAGGAATGAGATGCACAAAGAAATTAGACATAGGCTCAATTCTGGAAAATGCATGTTATTATGCATTACAGAGACTCTTGAAGTCCCAACTCCTTTCAAAAAACGTTAAACCGAAAATATATAAAAACTATTATTCTACCAGTTACATTATATGGATGCGAAACATGGACTCTTACTTTAAACACTCTTTTTACAGACTTTATTATTTTCACTCAAAGACTTCAACGTGTTCATAATTCTTGCGCACGTTTTATTTGTGGCATTCGCAAATTTGACCATGTTACAACGTCCTTATCGTGGCTTCGTCTAAGAGATCGTAGAACTGTCCATTCACTATCCCTTCTCTATAAAATACTTCACACATCATCCCCTAATTATTTATCACGTCGCTTCATCAGACTATCCGACACACACATAATCTTGACACTCGATCCCATCAGCACATTGTCCTTTATATCCCTCCTCATCACACTGTATATTATTCATTATCTTTTACGGTCTCACTTACCAAAACATGGAATTCCCTTCCGCCTATGTCAGAGACTGTCAAACTATAACATCCTTCAAAAACAAACTGAAGAATTATTTAGGCGTAATAACAAACTGACTTATACACCTCACTGATAATATTCTTTTAACAATTAATAAATTTAATAATTTATGAAAATAATATTAAGATTAACAAATATTTTCTTTTATTCTTTTTTAAATATTGTATAATCGTAAAATTAGTTTTCTATATCTCATTATTTTTCTTTGTTTTTTATATACATTAGACAGGGACAATTTAATATGTCTTGCTTGTATACATTTTATTATTAGTTTTAGTCTTAATTTTAACTAACATTAACTGGTTGCATTATAGATCGTAATATAATAGATATTATCTTTTTGATCAAATTTGTATTTAGTATTTAATATTAGAGTTAATTGAGATTGTTATATTCTGATGTAATATATGTTTGTCCCGGTGAGCGGAATAGAAGGCCACATGGCCTTAACTCCACCAGGCTAAATAAATCTAATCTAACGTCTATCTTTTAAGGATAACTCACAAATATCATTTTTGTATCCCGGACAACACCGGGTAATCAGCCAGTACCAATCAATAAATGTATTCTTATATTTAATATAAAACCATTATTTTTTTACAATGCGTCATACGTATATAAACCTACAAACATATTCAACAAAGGGAATGTGATGGGGTGATTATAATAATGTTCCCTACCTTATCGTAAAACTTATCCAGGAAACTTGTCCAAAGTTTCGAACCTGGGCTTGATGTGTCCGAAGCAACGACGTCCCCACTAGAGCTAATAGAGGACTTACCTATCAGCTATTAGTAGGAGAATTAGCCAATAAATCAATAAAAAATATAAATCACTAGCTAATACCCTGAGTGCGTTCCTACGCCTAAATAAATTAAATAGGCTATTGAAGGTAAATTAAATTGTGTTCAGGTAAACCTCCACTTCTAATTGTTGAATTTCGGTAATATTTTGATAATACCTACCTCGGTTTATTGTAATAGGATATACTGAGTTTCGTTGTGAAACATCGAAAATTGTGATCGCTAGAGCGATTTTTAAATTTTCACTTCAGGTAAACTCCTACACCTAATGGTTTTAGAGGGTCCAAATGTGAATCTAAATCATCCAGGGATCCATTCTAACCCCCAAAAAATTATCTAAATAGGTCCAGTCGTTTAGGCAGTTTTTAATTTCGAATATCAGTTAATCCTCCACTTCTAATTGTGATATTTCGCTCAATTTTTGGATACCATCTATCTCGGTTTACTTTAATACGATATACCGAGTTTCGTTGTGAAGCATCGAAAAATGTGACTGCTAGAGAGATTTATAATTTTTCACTTCAGATGAACTACACCTAATGGTTTTAGAGGGTCCAATTGTGAATCTAAACATCGAGGGACCCAAACAGACACACACAAAAATTAATCAAAATCTATCCAGTCGTTTAGGAGGAACAGATTGACAAAGACACATACAGAAGAATTACATAGGCCTATATATAAAAATAATAAATAAATGTACGTTAAATGATTTTGGATGTTAAAGCGTCTATAAATAAGAAATAATAGACTATATATTTTACAGTGAAATCATTATACTTGTTTGTAAACCGTGGACAAGAAGCTAGGATGGGAGGGTTGAGCTAAATATAGAAATAAACCCACCAGAAATGAAAGTTGAAGACGTTGTTGAAGAATGGAAGGCTACTGGAAGTGCTGAACAGTTGAGTGTCCACACATAATAACCACTGACACTTGGATCATCAGGCTTTTCCAATTTATGTATCAAATGGGAAGATGACCAACATATGTGGAGATGTTTTAAAACATTCGGCTATCTTCGGATTCGAACTTGAGGTCATGTGAACTGATGAACCGGATCAGTGTTGTTCATGCCGACATCACGTGACAAAGAATTATAAAATAAAACTTTATTTCACATTTAATAACCGGCTGAGATTGTTGTTGTGACAAATGGTGGACGAATGCTTGGATCGATTTGTGGCAGATGAAGTTCTTGAGAGGATTCTCACCCCCACCATCTTGATGGTGACATCTCACACCACTGGGATCTCACAAACACTTTTTTATCCACAGGACAAGAATGTGGATTCTATCGGACATTAAACAAGTAAATAAACGAATAGGCTATACAGAATGTATATGTAAATAATAAAATTGTAATAGACAGGGGTTTTAAATCTAAACATCAAAAAATGGTAACAATAAATCGTGGTGTCAGACAAGGGTGTCCTTTATCACCTTCTCTTTTTAATTTATATATAGATGAAGTTATGTTAAAGTGGCAGATTAATTTAAATAAACATTTTAAAATAAATAATAAACTATTGGATACAAAATTATTTGTTGATGATCAAGTAGTGATTTCCAGTTCAGAAGATGATCTACAAAGAGCCATTTTTAATTTGGAAAAAATAAGTGCCAATTACAATTTAAAAATTTTAAAGAATAAAACTAAAATTTTAGCATTTAAAGGACCTGATACCTGAAGAGCAAAAATAGTAATTGATAATACAATTTTAGAGCAGGTGAACAGTTTTAAATATCTAGGTTTCAATTTATCATATGTTAAAGATGAAGATATTAATGACAAAATAAATACATATAATCTAATATGAGTCACTATTAAAAGAACCCTTAAAACATACGAAAAGAAACAAAAATTAAATTTTATAAAGTAATGGCTGTTCCTGTATTGATGTATGGATCAGAATGTTGGACGATCACTAAAAGACAAGCACAAAGATTGGAAGCAGCTGAGATGCGATTTTTAAGAAATATAGCAGGATATATTCTGCTGGATAAGAAAAGAAATGAAGATATAAGAAAGGAACTAAATATTTTCAAACTTACAGACCGAATAATTAAATGTAGGAACGACTGCAAAGAACATATTGATAGAATGCCAGAAGAAAGATTTCCAAAATTATTGCTAAATTATAAACCACGGAAAGAGAAATGTTGGTCGCCCACACAGAAGATGGTCCGAACAATTTTAACAATTCCAGCTTTCATGAAACTGGAACGAGCCAACAGGCTTAATCCCTGGATGATGATGATGATGAATAGGTAAACATAAGAAGCCATTTTAAAATTGAGAAATTTTGATGACTATATATTTTTATCAGACACTAGCTAATATCCGGCGTACGCTGCTACGCTTAAATAAATTAAATGCATTTTTATGTTTAGTTGATTAAGTAAAAAGAAAAATAATTATAAATTTATATCGTAATCATTTTTAGATACCCCGCGATGAATGCCGGGCGTTTCCCGAAATCTGCTTATCCCGACCAAAATTAAGATTTATAAAACTTTGTAAGACCCATTATAACATATGGTACCGAAACATGGATCTTAAACAAAAATACATGCAAACAACTAGCAGTATTTGAAAGGAAAATCTTGAGAAGGATTTTCGGAGCAATTGAAACGCAGGATGGATGGAGAGCCAGATGCAACGATGAGATATATGAATTGCATAAGGAAACGGATTTGAAGACATATATAAGATGTCAAAGATTGAAGATGGTTAGGACATATCACAAGGATGGAAACTACAAGGAAAGTGAAGATTGTCTTCAACAATGATCCAGTTGGAACCAGATAAAGAGGAAGACTAAGAACAAGATGGTGGAATTGTGTACAAGCAGATGTCAAATGGTTTGGAATAAAAGATTGGACGGAGTTGGCCATGGATAGAGAAGGATGGAAGAAGGCCATATAGGAGATTAAGGTCCACTCGGGCCAAATAAGAAGAAGATCTTCTTGGCATCATTGAACTGAAAGACAAAAATGGTTATTGTGAGTTATCACATATGCTGTCGAGGACATTTTTGTAGATTTTTTTGAGATATTTAATTATGTGTACATTAATTTGGTGTATTTGTTACGGTTTAGGCAGCGTAAGCCAATTAAGCGTTTAAAAAGCTACATTTTTAGTGCACCGATGCCTTTTTTTTTAAACTCCGGTCCTATGGTACGTACTTATTGGGTCGGTAAGTTGACCACATACCATTCATGGCATATTTAGGGATATAAGCGTAACTAAATTAACTTGGTCTAGTAACTCCTAACAAAAGAATGGTTAAGGTTCCACACCGGTGAAGGATGACGATGATGATGGCCGGATGATTTTTGAGGACCGTTGGGCTCTAAGCTTCCTGATATTTGTCTTACAGGTGAGGAAAACCCCCGAAAAACCTCACCCAGGAGCCTGTCCCGACCGAGAATCGAACCCGGGCCCGCTGGGTTACTAGGCAGCACGCTACTTCGAGACCACAGCGGTGGATATATATATATATACACGCTATATGGCCATAGATTTTAAAAGCGTCTGTAAATAAGAAAAAATCATTGTAGGCCTATTTAATAGGTCTACTGTATTGCTACTTTCCCCAACTCAAAACATGGCTTGATAATAATATTGTAGAAATTAAATACCGCGACCTTCGTACAGAAAGTCCGATATAAATTTACTGCAGAAAGAATTGCTTCTCGGAATTGCAACGCAAATGATAAGTTTTAAAAAGTCTGGCTATCTTCAGAAACATATTTATGTTTTTATAATATTTTGGCCTCGGAGTCATTTGTTCAAAAACAAGTGTGAATCGAACTCACGTGTTTCATATTCACTTGCAATAAACTGCACTTGTATTATTAACCGATAATTAACTAAAACATACCTTAATTTAGGAATTAAAATACATAAAAATGGGAGTTATGAAGAGGAAATAAGAAATAGAAATAACAAAGGAAAATTTGCAATTGCTTGCCTCAATGGAATATTGTGGGATAAAAGTATAAGTAATAAAAATAAAATGAATATATATCATACAATTATTAAAAGCATAATTATTTATCGAGCAGAACTTTGGCCATTAACAACAAAAACAAATAAGTATATTTTGGCAACGGAAATGGATTTTATACGAAGGGCCGCAAGAATTTCAAGAAGAGAAAAAATTAGGAACTCAGTTATAAGGGAGAAAATGAAGATTGAAGACACTATTTTAGATTATATTAAAACTCAGCAATTAAGATGGTACGGACATGTCCAGCGAATGGAAGAGGATCGACTACCAAAATCTGTTTTGGAATGGAAACCTGAGGGAAAACGAGGCAGAGAAAGACTCAAAACCTCCTGGAGTCAGGGAATATGTTTATACATGAAGGAGAAACATCTACAACCAGGAGATTGGATGGACCGACAAAACTGGCTATTAGGAATCGGACGATGTCAAAGACATTAATCAACCGATGATCTATCTATTAACTAAGAAACTAACTCACTAGCACTATTGAACCCAAAGGTTCATAGCTGCGCGAACATAAGCTATCCATTACGTCTCTGTACTGTTCTACGTAATGTTTTCCAATGTCCCCCTGTATAATTCATCATCCTCAAATAATTTTGTCCTCCTCTATGTTCTAACGGTTATGTTCCACGCCTCTATTAATTCTGAGCTAAGTTCCAGTTGTACAGTAAACAAACTTTCATAAGATATTACTCAGCCGTTTCCGTCTATTGGGGGAACCGTGGTGCTACTTATAACTGTCACATGACTGAATTGTGTACGATAGAAATATTGTTCTTAGGTAACATCGCATTTTACGAGAAATAAGACTGAATACAACATAAGATTGTACCAATAATTAGGGACTTATCCCATTTATCATTTATTTATGATAGAAACTTATATATATATATATATATATATATATATATATATGGTATGATAAGAAAAATAAATGCCTGGACGGGATTCGAACCCGGATCTCTGAGTCTGTACCTCAGCGTGATATCCATTACACTACCAGGCGAATCCAATTCAAACACTTATTTTTCTTATATATGTATTATACTCTTCATGAAGGCATTTATTTTTCTTATCATACCATATTAAGCTTGCATTGCTCAATGTTAAAGATTTAATTATAACATATATATATATATATATATATATATATATATATATATATATATATATATAGACTTACCTTAATTAGACATTTACGATTTTTTGATGATGTCGATAGACATCCTTTATTTTCCGATGTAATTTCATTGTGAGCAGAATTTATTTTTCGTGCAGACTCGCCTGTACATTGTATTTTCGCCACATCCTCAATGGTTGTAAGATATTTTTCACTATACTGTTTCAAAGTATTCAAAATAATTTCTCTCTCTCCGCTTTTCAAATGCTTTGCTTTCCAGTGTTTAAAAAATCCTACAGAAATGTTTTATTTTAAAGCAATTGAAATTCCAATGTATTCCACATTTCGCATGCGTAAGGATAAAACAATGCTTATTATTTAGTGTATTAAAGTTGTAATTATATATTTTATGATTATCCCATATAACTTATATATATATATATATATATATATATATATATGCTGTTATGGTGGCCACAAGATAGCAGTTGGAACGATATCCCGCTACCTCTCGTGTAAATAGAGAATACTACATATATAAGAAAAATAAATGTTTGTGTTAGGATACCTGAGTGGCTCAGATGGTTAGAGCGCTAAACGTACAAGTTTAGAGACTTATTTTTCTTTTCATATATATCATTGTCAGCCGCGGTGGTGTAGTGGGGTTATGCTCCTTACTCTGGTCCCGAGGGTCGCGGGTCGATGGATTTTTTAGGATGGAAAAATCTAAGGAGCAAGTCCTCCGGAAGGGACTTTAAGTCTGAAGATTTTCAGGCTCATAAAAGATCCTTAAGCCTGAACAAAGAGACCTCTAAGCAAAATTTACCGATCTCAAATATCCTAACAATACCTTAATTGCCTGCTAGATCTCCTCGAGTTGGTGTGTTGACCTTATGCCACTCATGACATCTTTGGAAGAATAAGGTAACTAAAATGAACTTGGTCTATTTCATCTTGACAAAGGAGAGATTATGGCCCAACAATGGGATACGCCATTACTCTTACTAAGGCCAGTTTATAAACGATATATTAACTGATTACAGTTTGCTCTTCTTCTATTGAATATATATATATATATATATATATTATTTTACTAGTTTTATTTTTAATTGTCTATAACTTTATTGTATTAGATCTTATTTTTTATTATTGTTCAATTAATCGTTTAGTAACTAATAGTATTGTGTTTTTATACTTGAATCTAAAATTTTTTGTCCTGGTGAGTGGAAGAGAAGGTCACATGACCTTAACTCCACCAGGCTAAACAAATAAATAAATAAATAATCTATTTTTTTATGAAGAGAAAACATTAGGAACTCAGTTATTAGGGAGAAAATGAAGACTGAAGACACTATTTTAGATTATATTAAAACTCAGCAATTAAGACGGTACGGACATGTCCAGCGAATGGAAGAGGATCGACTACCAAAATGTGTTTTGGAATGGAAACCTGAGGGAAGACGAGGCAGAGGAAGACCTAAAATCTCCTGGAGTCAAGGAATATACATGAAGGAGAAACATCTACAAGCAGGAGATTGGATGGACCGACAAATTTGGCTATTGGGAATTGGAGATGTCAAGAACATTAATCAACCGATGATCTATCTATCTATCAGGCAAAAATTTATTGCAATAAATATCATCATCATCATCAACAACAATAAGGATTAAGCCCAATGGCCTGTTCCGATCTCATTATAGGTCGAATTGGTCCCTCCATCTCTTCAATGGTCTTCCCAACATTCTTCTCCCTTTTGGTTTATAATTATACGTTCTTCTTGTTATGCACTGTTCATTCATTCGTAATACGTCCTGAAGATAAGCATTTTGATAATATTTTATTCTTTCACAGAGATTAAATATATTAAGTTCTGTTCTTATATCTTCGTTTTTCTTTTTATCTGTCCTTTGGTATCCTGCTATTGCTCTCAGCATCTTCATTTCAGCAGCCTCTATTTGTTTACTATCTGCCTTTGTTAATGTCCAGGTTTCACATCCATAGATAAGAGATGGAACTGTCAATACTTTGTAAAACTTCAAAATATTTTCTTTTCTAGTCGTATTCAATAAAGTCCGTTTAATTGTGCCACATAGATAATTGAATCGTTGTATTTTAGTGTGTTTATCTAAATTTCTGTCATTGCCTAAATGACATCCCAAATAATTAAAATATATATAGTACAGGAAATTAAAAAATGCCAACAAAATAGGCTACAGCTGGAAGAAGAATGGCTAAGGACAGAATCCCTTGGCAGGCTTTAAACTACAAACCGAGGGGTAAACGAGACATTGCACGACCACTGACAAGCCGGGGACTCCAGGCTTATCTGGAGGAAACCGGAACAGCCTAATGAAAGGCCTAAAACTTATCTGTTCATCATGATAAAATAAACAATTTAGGCTTGAGGTTTTTTACGACTTGGAAGTTCATCGCAGAGGGTTTGTCCATTTGATTTTTCCACTTAAAAATCCATATACCCCGGTCGGGTAGTGTTTGATAAAAATAAATAAGTTATGTTGTGTGAGGTCTGGGGTAAGGTTGGAATTGACTGAGGTTAGTAAACAGTGGAAGCATGCACTGAGGGTGTGCGTGTTTCTGAACCGGACAGGAGCAGTAATGTTGTGCCCTCTGTGCGTGCGTCAATGGCTTCTTCCCCCACCAACACCTCCTCCTAATCATTGATGGCTCTTCCTCATTCACAGCCTGATTCACAACTATACGTTACAAGGCTTTTACTGATTTTCAATCCTTGCAATGTACATCATTTTATTTCATCTATCTACACTAGTGCTTGTGCTCCTTCCGGGTTCAATCCCGGCCGGGATCGATGGAGTTTTTTTAGGATGGAAAAACCAAGGAGCAAGTCCTCCGGGAAGGACTGTAAGTCATGAGTCTGAAGATTTTCAGGCTCGTAAAAGATCCTTAAGTCTGAATAAAGAGGCCTCTAAGCAAAATTTATCGCATCAACGTCCTAGTAATACCTTAGTTGCCTGATATATGTCACATTGGGTCGGTGTGTAGACCACATGACATCTATGAGCAAATAAGATATCTAAAAATTAAGTTGGTATAGTAACTCCTTATAAAGCAGAGGCTATGTCTCAACAATGGGCTACGCCATTATATATATATATATATATATATATATATATATATATGTGTGTGTTATATTGCAGATTTTCGCGGATATAAGTATGAATATGAAAGTTTTCTTGGGTTCTCTGCGTCTTGGATTCAAGTTCGGAAACGGACCACAGCGAAAACTCTATGTATTTTATTATATAAGACATAAACCTGTGACTCGAACTAATCATTCCTTGATAATGACATGTGGGATCATGCCGAAACGTCGGAATCAGTGGCCAGAGGCCGAACTTGAATCTAAGACGCGGAAAACCCAAGAAAACGTTCTTAATTATATATATATATATATATATATATATATATATATGTGTGTGTGTGTGTGTGTGTGTGTAGCGTGCTGCCTTGTCACGCAGCGGGCCCGGGTTCGATTCCTGGTCGGGACAGGCTCCTGGGTGAGGTTTTCGGATTTTTTCCTCACCTGTAAGACAAATGTCAGGTAGCTTAAAGCCCAACGGTCCCCGAAAATCATCCGGCCATCATCATCATCATCCTTATCATTATCATCATCATTATTCACCGGTGTGGAAAGCAACAGGAAGCTACCACACCTGTAATTCCCTAGTAAAGGTGCAAAGCATAGCATGAAAATGCTATGATTGCAGTGAAAGACCTGCCCTCGGGCACAATTACGATGGATGGTTATATATATATATATTTATTTATTTATTTATTTATTTATTTATTTATTTATTTATTTATTTATTTATTTATTTATTTATTTATGATTATAAGTCAAGATGGATGCAACATGTTCATCGAATGGAAGATCACAGTATACCCAAAAAAATGTTAAGATATCAACCTGCAGGAAGAAGAAGACCAGGACATCCACTCAAAATACTTCTGGATGGTGTTTCTCTTGAGGCCGAAACAGGTCAACAAATGGCCTAAATTCGTGAATGTACTATGATGATGATGATGATGATATATCACATGCACTGTCGAACACGTAGATTCATGATCTCACGGACATAAACTCTCCATACATCCTACCCCGAGCTAATGTTTTCCAATCATCCCCTGTATAATCTACTTCCCTGAAGATAAAAAGTTAAAATATATACCTTTTGGCAGGTGCCGTCAACCTCATCTGTATTAAAATGTTGATATTTAAAATATTAACTGAAGGCCTTTCGGAAGTTAACTTCCATCATCAGCAGGATGAGTATGTGCTACTGACTTATGTTGTTTAACGACATTGTGGATGTTGATGGTCCAATTTGATTTGAATTTTATTAGTATTTACTTCCCTCAAATCAAGATGAATGTTATTCTTCCACCTCGTTCTTTTTCCACCAACTGGGCGTTTTCCCTGTGGTTTTCCTACAAGAAGTTTCCATGCCTTTCCTTCATTGTCACATTGCAGTCTATGTGACTTAAACTTTTCTTATTATATCTAGCTTCTTATAAAGATAATATACCTCACTGTTATGTAGTCTTTTTCATTCGCCTGTTTGTTCATCTATCTTTGGTCCAAAATTGTTCTTAAGATCTTGTTGCAATGTACATAATTTTATTCCATATCATTTCTAAGTTCATTATTTTTAATAAATAAATATCAATGGGGTACGCCATAGCGTGGTTGGTTAATGCAATGCGTTACAAGCCAGAAGGTCGAGGGTTCGAGTCCCGGTGGGGTCAGGATTTATACCCTGACCCAAAGATCGACCTTACTTTTTTAATAATTACTGTATGCGAAGATTGGTTTCGATGAAACAAAAATTGCAGCCGTAAGAGCATACATACATACTTTTTCTTAAGTTGATTGCTAAATTTTGTTTCCGTCTTTGACCCGAGGCTTGATGCTTGGGACTGCGAGCAATATATAAGATACACCTTGAAGTGGGTTGCTAGCCCGTTTTCATGGCGGGTTTATTATTCGGGGTTTCCTCCCTAGGCCGATTGCCTTCACCCAGCTCCAGAGCTCAGCCTGCCCCGTTTTATACAACAAAAACAAAACAAGTAATAAGCACATGTGAAATTAAGATCTTAAGAACTATCCAGGGGATAAGATACACAACACAGAAATTAGGGACAAATGTCATATTCAAGACATAACCAAATTTATTATTGATAGACGGAAATATTGGAAATGTCATATAGAAAGAATGGAAGACAAGCGACTTGCAAAAAGAGCTAAAGAAGATAGACCAATGGACGGGAGAAGAACGAGAGGAAGACCAGCCAAGAAATGGATAGACAGCGAATGCACATCCAATATGTCTTCCTCCGAGGAGTGATTTTGGAAATAAACAGGATGAAAATCCTACAAATTATGAAGAAAAAGAAGAAATAAGAAGATTGCTATATAGCAAAAATAAAATAAAAAAATAAAATAAAATCTGCTAGATCGTTAAAATACACGCGCGCGAACACACACACATATTTATGTAGGTCATGGTTATATTCGATGTTTACTAGATACGATTAGTGAACACGTGTAAAAAATTAAATCATATTTCCATGAGAACCTCAATAGCTTCATTTCTTCTGAATTCGATTTGAAAAAACATTTTTTTAAAAATAGATAACTCACCGACACTGCCGAACCCGTAACCGCACATACATAAGGTCTGCGTTCTTCTATACCCTGACCCAATGTCTTTCAATTATCCCCCCTGTGAGTACCTATGCCCTTATTCCATTCCAAGCTAAACCGTATCATAATTCAACTTGATGAGAAATTCTCTTAGTTTATGCAATTCTTGAACGATTGACTCTTCTATTAATTCATAATAAAACTCCGTTAAGGTGAATAGTCATAAAATAAAATATTAAAATAAATAAATAAATACCTTGGCAGATGCCGTCGTCCTCAACTAGCTTATTTTTCTAAAAAACTGTAGGCCTTTCAGAAACAGCCTTCCATCTTCAGAAGAAGGGTGTGTGCTATTTTAATCTAACTTCTGTTAATTCTATTATTAAATATAATTTTTTATTCAATGCTACCACTTTGTCATTTCGACATTCTGGTATTTTCTCCTGGCATGGCGTTATTGCAACCCACTTCTGAGGTTGGGACACCTGGAATGCGGAGTTACGCTGCCTCGATGACATATGATAAGTGAAGGTGATGGTAATGATGCGTCAGGAGAGGCCTTAATTCTAAACTTAATGAATATGTCAATGATGATAATGTATGGCCAGATGATGTTCGGGGACCGTTTGGGCCTTAAAATTTCCTGGCATTTGTCTTGCAGGTGATGAAAAAACCCCGAAAAAAACCATTAGCTAGGAAATTTGTCCCGACCGGGAGTCGAACCCGGGCCATCTGCGTGACAAGGCAGCACGCTACCTTGAGACCACAGCGGTAGTTTTGAATTTTTAAGCTGAAAAATGTATCCAATTAAATAAACCTAGTGATTATAGAATTTCTATGCCTCTCTTTCATTCCCAGAAAAATCGTACCTTAGTTCTACTAGATGAGGAATTCTCTTCTATCTATCTATCTATAATGGCGTAGCCCATTGTTGAGGCATACCCTCTGCTTTATAAGGAGTTACTAGACCAAGTTAATTTTTAGTTATCTTGTTTGCTCGTAGATGTCATGAATGGCATGCGGTCAACACACCGACCCAATGAGACATCTATCAGACAACTAAGGTATTACTAGGACGTTGATGTCGGTAAATTTTGCTTAGAGGCTTCTTTATTCAGGCTTAAGGATCTTTTACGAGCCTGAAAATCTTCAGAATCGGGACCCACGGCTTAAAGTCCCTCCCGGAGGACTTGCTCCTTGGATTTTTTCTTCCTAAAACGATCCATCGACTCCGGCCAGGTTTAAACCCGCGAACATTGGAACCAGAGGCAAGGAGCATAACCACTAGTCCATCGCAGCCGGTGGTTTACGCAGTTCTTGAACGAAGGACTCTTCTATTAATGTCTAAATATAAATTTGTATTTTTAAGAAGCTGAACCCAATTAAATAAACCGATTATCAGAGAGAGTTTGATAAAGAATATCCACAGCTGCTGGCCTAAATACAGGAGGTGTCAGAGTTCAGGTCCAACAGGAGATATACTTTTTTAATACAAATAACATAATTAACATCTGTTCAGAATAAAACTTATGTCAGTCTTTGACTCAAACCGACAACACAAGTGTACTTCCAATCTAAATAGAATTAAAATAAAAAAAAGTCTGTCACGTAGGAATTGCGAAAACTAATCCACTTCCTCAACAAGTTGAGTGTATGTTTCACTTTTGCAGAATATATATTTCTTTTATCAATTAAATTGTATGGTACACAGTTACACTGCGACAAAGCAACCATTGGTTACTAGAACCATTTTTTTTAATTTAGGGTTTTAGGTAGTCTCCCATTTGTAATGGCCGGATTTCGCTGATTTTTTTTTTATTTCATTGATTTTGTTATAACATTTTCGCTTTATTTAAATAAGAGTGATATACAACAAGATTCGTTGCTGAAAAATGAACATTTTAGGCGCTAGAGCTATGTTTAAATTCTATTTCAAGTGAACTACGTACCCAATGGTCCGATTTTTGCAGGTTAACGAATATAATATATAAGGAAAAAAAAGGGTTGGACGATCAAGATTGGAAAGGCAGAAAGATGTGGAGGAGAATCGCAGTATATTAATTGGGCACAGGAAGCTGTTGTGAATCATTGTGAAACCTGTTAAATAAATAAATAAATACGGTAAATAAATATATATCCATAGTAATTCTGCCCGAGGACAGGTCTTTCATTGCAATCATAGCATTTTCATGCTACGCCGGATGATTTTCGAGGACCGTTTGGGTCCTAAGTTTCCTGACATTTGTCTTACAGGTGAGCAAAAACCCCGAAAACAATCCTCATCCAGGAGCCTGTCCCGACCGGGAATCGAACCCGGGCCCACTGCGTGACAAGGTAGCACGCTACCTCGAGACCACAGCGGTGCACATATATATATATCGTACCAATCTATAAGAAAGGGGATGAAACTTATTGCAACAACTACAGGGGCATCTGATTAATTTTAACTTCGTACAAAATTCTAACAAACAGCGGATTTACTCCCTATAATTGATGAAATTCTACAGATCAATATGGATTTAGAATAAACAGATCTACAAAAGATCAGATTTTAGCATAACACATGTTTTAGAAAAGAAATGGAAATATAATGACACTGTGCTTAAACTATATGTGGACTTCAAAAAAGGCAAACAATTAAATTAAAGAGGGAAAATTTTATATACGGGGTGAATCATAAATATGGCTATACGTTTGATCGCGTTGTGTGATGAAAATATTACCATTACAGGAAACATGAAATTACCGTTGGAAAGGCAATTATTCAAATTACAACAATGGAATAAAACAAACAAGTGTGGAACTTACGTCATTAGTCAAAATGGCGTTGAATATGCAACAGCAAATTACAATTGCTGCATGGGCAATAACGTATGCTAATGATCGTGAGGCCGCAAGACGGGCAAAGAGTTGAGTTTAACGTAGCATTGGAGCCGTCGACTGTGGGGAAGTGGAGAAAACGACTGCTGGAAACGAGATGGATGCAGAAAATCAAACCTCCTGGAAGGCCTCGCATTAGCACGGATGCAGAAACAACGAAGAGAATTGTGGAGGCGTTCGACGTTGCCCACAAAAATCAACCCGCCAAGCTGCACGTGAGCAGTGATTTGTTTTGTTTTGTTCTGTTGTTGTAATTTGAAGGATTCCCTTTCCAATGATAACATCATATTTCCTTTAATAATAATATTTTCGTCACAAAATGCGATCAAACGTATAGCCATATTTCTGAATCACTCTGTAGTATTATTAGGCGATAGCGAGGAGATACCTGGTCGGTGTGCTCATCTAACCCTGAAGTCATTAGCAGTGTAAGGAGATGCTAATGACACTGGAAGTAAACATCAGTCAAACACAAAGAAATACATCATATAATGGAAATTAACAGTTAATTACAAATTAGGAAAATTTTGAAGAAGTGGCTGAATTCAAATATCTAGAAACAATAATTACAAATAGGAAAGAGATAATACTCTAAATGACTAACTCACTGACACTATCAAACCCGTAGGTTCATGGCCGCGCGGACGTAAGCTCTCCATACATCCCTATCCCGAACTAATACTTTCCAATCATTCCCTGTATAATCTACTTCCCTCAAATCAAATGTTATTCTCCCACCTCATTCTTGGTCTACCAACTGGGCGTTTTCCCTCTGGTTTTCTTACAAGAAGCTTCCATACACGTATTTCATTCGCCATTCGTGCTACATGTCCTGCCCATTGCAATCTACGAGACTTAACTGTTCTTATTATATCTGGCTTCCTATAAATACCATGTAGCTCATTATTGTGTAGTTTTCTCCATTCACCTGTCCATCTCTTTTTGGCACCAACATTTTCCTGAGAACTTTATTCTCAAATACTCGTAATCTTCTTTCCTCCTTTAAAGTAAGAGTCCCTCTTTCGCATCCATATAATATAACTGGGAGAATAACAGTTTTATATATTTTCAGTTTAACTTTTTTGAAAGAAGTTGGACGACAATGGTCCTTGTAAAGCAAAATAGCACGCATTTCTAGAAATGAGTCTATATTTAATTTCTTGTGCATCTCATTCATATTTGTGATTATTGTTCCTAGGTATTTGAATTCAGCCACTTCCTCAAAATTTCCCTCATTTGTAATTAGCTGTCCATTTCCATTATATAATGTATTTTTATGTGTGACCATGTAGATAGTATCCTAATTTATTAGTGTTATTAATTCAAATATCTAGGAACAATAATTACAAATAGGAATGAGAAGCAGATAGAAATTAAATATATCCCAGAGTCCACGTATATTGGACAAGTTAGGATAAAAAATAGGCAATTTAGTGTTTGTTTGGGCAAGTTAAGGTGAGAAAATGGGCGAGTTAGTGAACACCAGATTAGTTTAGCGTTCACTTGTTCGTTAGCGTGTTTTTGTCACACGTTGGCTACACTGTCTTAGCAATGATTAATACATATTTTATATTGTAAATATGGTGATTTTAGGTTACTTTGAGCTCAACTTTTTACTTCATTTTTCGGCATTTCTCACATTTAAAAAATCAGCACACACATATAATTATAATATATATAGGCCTATATATATATAGCCTATTTCAATTAACAAAACTAAAATTATGGCATTTCATGGAAAGGATCCCATACAAAGTAAAATCTGTCTCCAGAATAAAATTTTAGAGAGATCTAATCAATTTAAATATCTTGGATATTATCTCTCTATCTGGGATGAAAAGGATATCCCTGAAAAAATTACTAGTTATAATAAAAGTTTGGGAATTATTAATCAAGTTATGAAACCATCCCTTGTACAAAAAACACCAGATTACGTTTATATAACACTTTGGCTAGACCAGTGTTGACCTATGTTTGTGAAGCATGGACACTAAAAAGACAACATGAAAGCAGAATAACGGCTTGTGAAATGAGATTCATGCGCAGAACAGCGGGTTACACCAGATGGGATCGGAAAAGGAACACCGATATCTTAAAAGAATTGAAGACTACGCCAATTTTGGAATATATTAAACAGTACCAACTAAATTGGAAACACCATCTTGAAAGAATGAGTTCAAATCGGATCCCCCAAGCTGTTTATAATTATATACCAAGAGGACGAAGATCTCTGGGCCGTTCTATGAAACGCTGGAGGGAAAATTTTCTATAGGATCGTAACAGGCCTTGACCTAATACTAGAAAGGGAGAAGAAGAAGAAGATATATATTTTTCTCGCGTAATGATTCACACACTGCAACAATAAATTGCGCTTTTCGTTTTTTTTTTTTAATTTATGTTGGTGGTACTATCGCATAGAATCCCCTTATGTTTTTTTTTTTTCATTGTAAACCTGTTTGATGATAATATTGCCTCCCTCCCCCACGGGCAGAGGTTACATCACAAAGATAATACATTGACGCGTTTAGCATGTGCTGGACTAGTGGTCTGGACACCAGTGACGTCATTTATTTATAATAAACAATAAACAAGTACTAAACTTCATCGGTTTTATCAGCACCAACAAAAATTTGTAAAACTAAGCGAAACCTTGACATAGAACAAGGTTTCTTAATATGTGGATCGCAACACAATTGTTTTTTACTTTTGTTTACCTCTATTTTAAATGATAAATTTTGGAAATAAATTCTATTTGCCCTATAACATCGATAGCTCACCGCTGTGGTCTCGAGGTAGCGTTCTGCCTTGTCACGCAGAGGGCCTGGGTTTGATTCCCGGTCGGGACAGGCTCTTGGGTGAATTTTTTTGGGGTTTTTCCTCACCCGTAAGACAAATGTCAGGAAACTTAGGGCCCAATAGTCCCCGAAAATCATCCGGCTATCATCATCATCCCTCACCGATGTGGAAAGCAACGGGAAGCTACCACACCTATTATTCCTTAGTAAATCTGCAAAGCATAGCATGGAAATGCTATGATTGCAATGAAAGACCTGCCCTCGGGCAGAATTACTATGGATGGATGGATGGATGGATATATATACACATTATAACTAAATTTTTGACATTGAGCAATGCAAGTTATATATAGTGTCCACCGCTGTGGTCTCGAGGTAGCGTGATGCCATGCTTGCATTAATATTGATGGCGGTCAGTTTGAGCAACTGTTGTAAGATACAAAATGGTAGTTAAATGTGTCAATTATGGTACTTGCAGTTAACTGATGAATAATGTAAATAAAAAAGACTAGAAAGTAGTGTGAAAGACACACTTAATCCAATATCTGCTGAAGCTGGCTTCTCGGAAGTAAAGTACATAAAGGGATGTAGGGCTAGAAAAAGAATATGTAAAACAAATATTTATTCAAAGAGATAGCATTTAAAAGAACGGGCTGAAAGAGTTTTTTCTTTGTGTAGTCAGATTTCACATGTGTATGTGACCAGTGATCTAATATTAGATTTAAATATCTCAATTAGATAAAATTAATTATTTATTGTACTGACAAAGGAAATTTGGTTATAAATAAATGTTTATTTAAAAACAAAAGGTATTATGGCTCAACTGCACCTCTACTAGCGCTTGATTTTCAGTTATATTGTTGTAAACTATAGCTCTTCTTCTGTTTTACTAACATTATTTAATATTTTAAACTTTTTCAAACAATTTTCATAACATTATTAGACAATTTTGAAGTATTTATTTAAATATGCAAATCACAATATTATGACACTGTTAGACAATATTGTGATGCTAACTGCTATTTTCTCCACAGAGTATATTACTTAGTCTATGATTTTTCTATCGCTGTTTTGGGTTACCGCCGGTTGGATCAGCGTTAGGGAGTGATAAGTAAGTGTACACCCATTTTTAATAAACGTTGGTAATTTTAATATAATTTATATATTTTTAACATAGATTTGGGGATTTATTGCAAATATTGGCAGTTTAAATTTCATAGCGACGGATAGTAATCGAGGATGATAATCGATATGTGGTTCGTTTGTGGGTTATCGCTGGCTCTATAAACTCTGGAGCATGCGTATTGTTGTTCTATAGGACTGAATATTTCACGCTAATTTAACTGCAGTTTTCCGGCACTATAATCGTATAATGAAGTTTAAAATATTGAGTAAGAATTTAGAACTAATTTTGTATTATTCCGTTAAGACGAAGAGTTACTTAATGTGTGATAGACCTGTACAATGACGTTTAAAGATGACTCATTACCAGGGGATTGGATATTTATGCACTAAAAGTTAAGATTGCAACATAGTATAGTAAATAAAACACTTGTTTTTTCCAATCAGACAACATGTTTACTGTTTTTTGTTTAATTTTTGCTGCTCCTACAGAATCAGTCTGTATTACGTTTCGTGATTTGCTTATATCAATGCCACGTTCTTTCTTTAATTTGTTTTTCGATTGATACCTGTATAGAATTTCATGCCAATGTACTAATTTTTCCCTCCCTCATCTCCTATCCACCAAACACAATTTTTTTTTGTAGGATAGTCTCACTTTTGCTTCCAATGTGATTCCTGAATTACAGAATAAAGTACTTAGGAAAATTGTTGGACCAAAGAGAGATGAACAGACAGGTGAATGGAGAAGACAACATAACAATGAACTACATGGTTTTTATAGGAAGCCAGATATAATGAGAACAGTTAAGTCTCGTAGACTGCGATGGGCAGGACATGTTGCACGTATGAGGAATGAAAGACTTGCATGGAAGCTTCTTGTACGAAAGCCAGAGGGAAAACGCCCAGTTGGTAGACCAAGAATGAGGTGGGAGAATAACATTAACTATGATTTGAGGGAAGTAGATTATACAGGGAATAATTGGAAAACATTAGCTCACTATAGGGATGTATGGAGAGCTTATGTCCGCGCGGCCATGAACCTACGGGTTCGATAGTGCCAGTGAGTAAGTATTGTATAATGGTTTCATCCCTTATGTAATCCTGCTTGAACTTCTTTTTTTCCATTTATACTGGTTTTCCTTCATGTTTTACCTGTTTGTTAACTTTCTTTGGTTCTCACATAGACACAAGGGCAAGACACGCACACCCAGACCCAAGGTGGAGATTTAAAATTCCCTACCCCGCCAGGAATCGAACCCGGGTCGCCGGAGTGGAAGGTAGGGGCTCTACCGACTACGCCACGGCGACAGACAATTTTGAGTACATGAATGCACTAGAACCTTCCACTTGACATCACAGTACTTCCCATTATTCTAAATCCTATCCATTCGTCCATAGTAATTCTGCCCGAGGGCAGGTCCTTCACTGCAATCATAGCATTTCCATGTTATGTTTGCAGCTTTACTAGGGAATTGTAGGTGTCGTAGCTTCCCGTTGCTTTCCACACCGGTGCAGGATGATGATGATGATTGCCATATGATTTCGGGGACCGTTTGGGCCTTAAAGTTTTTCTGACATTTGTCTTACAGGTGAGGAAAATCCCCGATAAAAACCTCACCGGGGATCGAACCTGGGCCCGCTGCGTGACATGGCAGCATGCTACCTCGAGACCACAGCGGTGGACCTAATTCCTATATACTAAATCAATTGTTTAGCTTTTAGATGATATGAATCGTTAAGTGTAAAAATCTCATTAGAGAATAAAATAGAACAGGCGAGCAATTTTAATTGGACGATGTTATGCATCAACCGACTAAGCGCCATTAAAAAATATATTTTTATGCCATCTGTTGCACTGGCTCATAAAGTAAGTGTACGCACACTTTTAGCGCCAAATATTTAAATATAGCCCTGTTATCAAAGAGAATGTAAACGCCATCAGTCCTATCAGAGATTCTGTGTTTTGCAACAAACGGCTATGAAACCAGATCTTCTTGAATGGTAATCTAAATTTTGTATCATGCAGCTAAGCATTAAATGTTCCCGCTCTTAGATTGTTGATGCATAACTGTCAAACAAGGAATAACTTATAATGTCCAGTATTGTTAGTTTGAACGCTACAATAAATAGTGAAGATTGACTTAAACTTTAATGTATTTTTTCTGGAAACTCATATTTATTTATTTTGTAATTGATCTGTCAGGAGATTCATTTATGATTTCTGACCTTTCACCTCTATAATAATAATAATAATAGTTTGATTCAATATAATTTCAGTTTAATTTGTATAAATATGTACTTATAATTATTATTTATTCTCTTATGAACTTATGATCTTACGTATTTTTTTCTGTAGGCCTATCTAATATTTTTTTTTCACTGATCTAGAGGAAGACAAGACCTTCTGACATTGACTCTACCAGTTTAATTATATCGTTATTATTGTTGTTATTATCATCATTATCATTACTGTTATTATTGTTATTATTATTTAGGGGAAACCAGATGTAATAATAACAGTTAAGTCTCGTGGACTGCGATGGGCAGGACATGTGGCACATGAATGGTGATTGAAAGAGGGGCATGGAAACTCCTCGTAGGAAAACCAGATGGAAAACGCCCAGTTAGTAGACCAAGAATGAGGTGCAAGAATAACTTCTTCTTCTTCACTTCACGGGCTAGGCAAAATGCCTGTTCCGCTTCACAGTTGTTCTGCCCATCTTTTCACTGGCCTTCCTACATTCCTTGAACCTCTTGGCTTGTAGTTAAATGCTGCTTTTGGTAATCTTGTTACATTCATTCTTTCTACATGCCTAAACCATTTTTCTCTATATCCTATGATTTAATGATTTAATGGATATATATTTAACTCTGTTCTTATATCTTCATTCTTTAACCGATCCATTCTTGTGCAGCCGTTTGTTCTTCTAAGGAAGTTCATTTCTACACTTTGTATTCTATTTTGTAATTTTTTGATCATTACCCAAGTTTCACTCCCATAAAGTAATGCAGGAACTGTCAATGTTTTATAAAACTTTAATCTAGTATTTCTTCTTCTTTTGTTCTTTAATGTTTTACTGGGAGAATAACATTAAGCATAATTTGAAGGAAGTAGTTTATACAGGGAATGATTGGAAAACACTAGCTTCGGATAGGGATGTGTAGAGAGCTTATGTCCACGCAGTATTGAACCTGCGGGTTCCATAGTGTCACTTATTATTATTATTATTATTATTATTATTATTATTATTATTATTATTATTATCATAATACTTACTTACTTACTTACTCACTGGCACTATTGAACCCGTAGGTTCATGGCCGCATGGACATAAGCTCTCCATACATTCCTATCCTGAGCTAATGCTTTCCAATCATTCCCTGTATAATCTACTTCCCTTAAATCATAGTTAATGTTGTTCTCCCACCTCATTCTTGGTCTACCAACTGGGCGTTTTCCTTCTGGCTTTCCTACAAGAAGTTTCTATGCACGTCTTTCATTCCCCATACGCGCAACATGTCCTGCCCATCGCAGTCTACGGGACTTAACTGTTCTTATTATATCTGGCTTCCTATAAAGACCATGTAGTTCATATTATTATCATAATAATTATTAATATTATTAGTATTATTATATCACCCAAGGTGTCGGACAAGGATGTCCCGTATCTCCGATCCTATTTGATTTATACCCAGATGATATTGTATAAATGTGGATTCCTAGCCGTTGTGGCATATTTGGTAATGAAATGGCATACAGGATTGCGAAAACTGCCACAAAATTATTTCCGCAACCTAGAAAACTGATATCCCTAAATAAAGCAATAGCATCTATAAATACACAGTTCACAAAATTTTGGACAAGCAAGTGGTTAACATCTGAAAAGGAAAAACACTGAAAAAAGAATATGAAGAAACCAAATTATTTAAAACAACTGTATGACAGCACCCCACGGCATGTGCATCAAGAGCAAGAATTGGTCACATAGTGACTAATACATATTTATATAGATTCAACCTAAATGACTCACCTATGTGCCCACTGTGCCAAGCTGAAGAACATGTTCTGCTGAACTGAATATCTATAAATTGTTATAGAAATATCTAAAGTCACTATTACCTCAAACCTTGGGTGAAACATTTCAATTCATCTTATCCACATCTAAGCTATGGGCTATTGCAGATCTTGTATACAGAGTGAAAATTATTTAAACCGACAAACTCTGAGAGGTTGTAGGGGACACCAAAATAAATATTTTTCCCTAATGTCATTTTTTCCTATGAGGATTATTTAAACCGGTAGAGGGCGCATTACACTCTTCAGTTGTCATGACTGCAACTGCTGTTGATGGTAGGAATTGTTTTCTCCACCAGTGTAGTAGTGAATTGTATCTGTTTACTAATGGAGCGATACACCTGGAGTGAGTACACTGATATGGTTGGTGCACCACAACGGACGAGCTGCACAGCGGGTTTATCAACAACAATATCCGAATCGCCGTATCCCGCATCATACGACGTTTACTGCTGTGTATCTACGTCTGCGTGAGACCGGGTCATTTAGCAGATTACCTGGACAGGGGCGCCGTCGCACAGTTAGAACGCTGCAATTAGAGGAAGCTGTCCTGCAGCATGTGGAGCGAGATCCTTCAATCAGCACTCGTGCAATTGCGCATAACATGGGGGCGAATCAGACGAATGTAAGAAACGTCCTTCATGAGCAATTCTTTCATCCATTTCACTTACAGTGTGTCCACAACCTGGAACCAGTTGATTATGCACCCACAGTTTTCGCAGTGGTACCTGGAACAGTTTCAAATGCATCCTACATTTCCGTCCTCTGTGTTGTTTTCAGATGAAGCAACGTTCGGGCGTGATGGAGTCTTCAACGTGCACAATGCGCATGTTTGGAGTGAGGATAACCCACATGCCACAGTTACTCACGCATATCAAGTGCGGTTGTTCGTTAATGTGTGGGCCGGTGTTGTTGGGGACTGTTTAATTGGGCCATAACTCCTACCTAGTCATTAAATGGCAGGCACTATTACAATTTTCTCGCTAGAGCATTGCGAGAATTGCTGGAAGACGTCCCGCTCCCTACAAGACAACGCATGTGGTTTCAACATGACGGGGGCCGACACATTTCAATCGTCCTGTGCGTCGATTCTTGAACCAACGGTTTCCAGAACAGTGGATTGGCAGAGGTGGTCCTGTACCATGGCCTGCTCGATCCCCAAATATGACCCCTCTGGATTTTTTTTTGTGGGGAGAGATGCGCAACCTTGTTGACACAACTCCTGCATCAGAGGAGGATCTGGTTGCCCGGATAGTAGCAGCAGCAGGAGCAATTAACGATACTCCTGGAGTTTTTGCCCGTGTTAGAACATGATCCGCCGGTGTAACCTTTGTTTACATGACAATGGAAGCATTTTTGAAGCTCTACTGTAATATAAGTAATTGTGTTGTGTTAATGTGTTGTCTCTTGGTAATAAAAAATGCAAGTGTTTGTTGGTTTAATTAAGTTGCCGCCAGAAAAATCTTCCTCTACCGGTTTAAATAATCGTCATAGGAAAAAATGGCATTAGGGGAAAATATTTGTTTTGATGTCCCCTACAACCTCCCAGAGTTTGTCGCTTTAAATAATTTTCATCCTGTAGGAAAAATTACCAATCAACTCTTCAAGTAGTGTAATTATGCAATGGAATCATGCCATCAGCTACGGCTGGGAACATGTAATGAAGAATGAAGATAATATTGTTAGAATCTGGCTCGAGAAGTTACAACCAAACAAGTATTTCACAAATTTTATGTTCAACACATTATTTGCCGATGGTCAACTAGGGCTGACAACCCGGCTGACATAAAGTGCCGATTGTCCAGAAAAAGTGGGAGCCTTAACCTCCTACTATCCCAAGGGCCTCCGGGTCTGTTGTGGGATCACTTTACTTTACTTTACAACTAATTATTTCAAATTCAGAAGGCAGTTTACAAATGGCAGTTTATACATTATAATATCAAGAGAATATAATTTGGAAATTTCCACGGGGGAAAAAAAAACAAAAATATTTGGCTTTGTTGGAACAGATCACATCAGAATAAAAATAATTATAAACAATACAACATTAGAACAAGTTCGTGAATTCAATTATCTAGGCAGCAATATTTCATACCAAGTTTCAAATGATTTAGAACACAAATTAACAAAATTTCTTCAATTCTTATTCTTCTTCTTCTTCACTTCACGGGCTAGGCAAATTACCCTTTCCGCCTCACAGTTGTTCTGTCCATCTTTTCACTGGCCTTCCTACATTCCTTGAACCTCTTGGCTTGTACTTAAATGTTGCTTTTGGTAATCTTGTTACATTTATTCTTTCAACATGTCTAAAGCATGTTTCTCTATATTCTTTGATTTTATCATTCAATGGAAATATATTTAACTCTGTTCTTATATCTTCATTCTTTATCCGATCTATTCTTGTGCAGCCTTTTGTTCTTCTAAGGAAGTTCATTTCTATTCTTTGTATTCTACTTTGTAATTTTTTGGTCATTACCCAAGTTTCACTCCCATAAAGTAATGCAGGAACTGCCAATGTTTTATAAAACTTCAATCAAGTATCTCTTCTTGTTTTGTTCTTTAATGTTCTATATATAATTCCATATATCATTTGGAATCTTGACAGTTTCATATTTACGTCACTTTCAGTTTTTGTGTTTATGGTAAAATTACAACCCAAATAATTAAAATTTCTTCAGTTAATTGGCACAATCATACGAACTATGTTCAGAAAAGAAAGTATATTAAAACTATACAGATCTTAGTAGGCCTACTACCTGCATTTTAAACGGTTCAGAAAACTGGGTCCTAACCACATCAACAGAGGAGCGGAACTGAAGCAGCAGAGATGAAATTACTTACACCTCTTGTCTCCTTGACCATAAAACAAACAAATCTATTCGTCAAGAACTATGTAACGGTAATATACGGAGTGAATCATAAATATGGCTATACGTTTGATCGCGTTGTGTGATGGAAATATTACCATTACAGGAAATATGAAATTACCGTCGGAAAGGCAATTATTCAAATTACAACAATGGAATAAAACAAAACAGTGTAGAACTTACGTCATTATCAAAATGGCGTTGAATATGCAACAGCAAATTACAATTGCTGCATGGGCAATAACGTATGCTAATGATCGTGAGGCCGCAAGACGGGGGGAGTTTAACGTAGCATTGCAGCCGTCGACTGCTGGAAACGGGAAGGATGCAGAAAATCAAACCACCTGGGAGGCCTCGCATTAGCACGGATGCAGAAACAACGAAGAGAATTGTGGAGGCGTTCGACGCTAGCCCACAAAAATCAACCCGCCAAGCTGCACGTGAGCAGTGATTTGTTTTGTTGTGTTCTATTGTTGCAATTTGAAGGATTCCCTTTCCAATGATAACATCATATTTCCTTTAATAATAATATATTCGTCACGAAATGCGATCAAACGTATAGCCATATTTCTGAATCACTCTGTATTAGATATCAACGAGTACTTGTCAAACTGACATTTCCATTTACAACGCATGCAACCATAAATAATTCCATTACAGTCATATAGATAAGGACTACAGGGTAAACGAAGAATTGGAAAACCAAGAAAACGATGGAGCACAACTATAAATTCTGGAGACAGAACGGATCAAGTGGTCCAATCCTTGAAGCTCGTGATGGTGATAGTATTATTATTATTATTATTATTATTATTATTATTATTATTATTATTATTATTATTTTTATTATTATTTATTATTGCCCAAGATCGTAGGCTTTGGAGGTTTGGCATGGGAAGACGGCAGCAGCTGTAAAAACCCGAAGATAGAGATAGAGATTATTATTGTTATTATTATTATTATTATTATTATTATTATTATTATTATTATTATTATTATTATTATAACTAACTCACCGGCACTACCGAACTCGTAGGTTCATGACCGCGTGTACACAAGATCTCCAAAGATCTCCATACATCCCTATCCTAAGCTAGTGTTTTCCAATCATCCCCTGTATAATCTACTTCCCTCAAATCATACTAAATATTATTCTCCCACCTTATTCTTGGTCTACCAACTGGGCGTTTTCCCTCTGGTTTTCTTATAAGAAGACATTATGTTTAAAAACCGAGCGATAGCGAGGTTTTTAATTTCCGACATCTGTAAAACACTTCACAAACGTGCGTTGCACATTTTTTTTTTTGCGCGATTGTGTTTTGAAAATAATAAATAATAGTAAAATAATAACATTTTTGTTGGAAATATTTGCGTTCATTATAAGAAATTGAGTCCACCGCTGTGGTATCGAGGTAGCGTGATGCCTTGTCACGCAGCGGACCCGGGTTCGATCCCCGGTCGGGACAGTTTTTCTGGGTGAGGTTTTTATCGGGGTTTTTCCTCACCTGTAAGACAAATATCAGGAAAGGCCCAAACGGTCCTCGAAATCATATGGCCATCATCATCATCCTTATCATTAACATCATCCTTCACCGGTGTGGAAAGCAACGGGAAGCTACCACACCTACAATTCCCTAGTAAAGCTGCAAAGCATAGCATGAAAATGCTATGATTACAGTGAAGGACCTGCCCTCGGGCAGAATTACTATGGATGGATAAACAATTGACTAACGTTAACAGTGTGGGCAATGTTTATTAGTTGAAACAACAGGAGGCCTTGAGAACAATTATTGATAACATGGCCGCAAGTAGGTATTTATTGTTTTGTATTGTTTCAAATGAAGTTCAATTCATTTAAAATGTAGTGATTTGTTTCGTATAATGCATATTAACACTACGTTTTGGATATTTTCTGTAATCCTATATGCATTGTACGTAGTATACATACAGGGCAGTGGTTTTACTTCCCACACGTGGGTGTAAACGTAATATTACAGTATAGTTATTTAGGTTGGCAACCCCGAAATGTAGGAAGTTGAACTTTGAATAATGGTCGCCATTGCTGGAAAGTACGACAAAACGCACTATCGCGCAAAAACAATGTATGTACAAAAAATATCCAAAATATAGTTTTCATATACATTATACGAAACAGATCACTGCATTTTAAATGAACTGAACTTTTGTTTTGAAACAATATAAAACAATAAATACGTACTTGCCGCCATTTTATAACTAATTCATGCCACGGCCTCCTGCAATTTCAACTAATAAACATTGCCCACACTGTTAACGTTAGTCAATTGTTTATAATGAACGCAAAGATTTCCAAGAAATATGTTATTATTTTACTATTATATATTACTAGCTAATACCCAGCGTGCGCTGCTACTCATAAATAAATGCTAATATGTTTTTTACCACCAGCCGTGCGCTGTTCGGGAATCTGCTTATCCCGATATTCTTGTCATCAATGAAAGACAAAAATGGTTATTGTCAGCTATGCGTAGAAGATAAACATATGCTGTCGCGGACATTTTTATACAGTTTTTTTGAGATGTTCAATTCTGTGTACATTAATTTGGTGTATTTGTTATGGTTTAGGCAGCATAAGCCATTTAAGCGTCAAGTAGGGACTTTATTTCACGTTTTTCACTACAAAGGGTGATTTTTAGGGGTGAAGGGGTTGAGTATTGCAACTCCCTTATAGCCTATGTTCATCCCCGGAATCTCCTGAACATTTTTCAAAAAGCCCCATCTCAATCGGATGAACAGTATGGCAGAACACGCTTGTCCGGGAATCGACTTATCCCGATCTTCTCGGCATCAATGAAAAACAAAAAATGTCATTGTCAGTTATCCGTAAGAGATAAACGTATGCAATCGCGGACTTTTTTTGTAGAGGTTTTTGAGATATTCAATTCTGTGTACATTAATTTGGTGTATTTGTTACGATTTAGGCAGCCTAAGCCATTTAAGCGTCAAAATAGGAACTTTATTTCACGCTTTTCACTTCAAAGGGTGATTTTTAGGGGTGAAGGGGTTGAATATCACAACTCTCTTATAGCCTATGTTCATCCCGGGAATCTCCTGAACATTAAAAAAAAACATCAATATCGGATCAACGGTATGGCCGCGCATAGAATACGAACAAACAAACCAACAAACATACAAACAAACAAACATTGATTTTTATATATAAGATTTTGAAAACACCATCGCGCAAAACTAATGTACGACGCATGTTTGTGAAGTGTTTTAGAGAATCTTGGATATTAAAAACCTCTGTATCGCTGAGTTTTTAATATTTTCCTCGATTCTATTAAAACCACTTTCCAACCTCGCATCATAATATAATAATAAATGAAGTGGACTGTAGGGTACTCACAGTTTTGGTGATTTTGGGTGTACACCCGTTGGGGAGAGTATCTTCCGCTACCATGGCGATGTGACGAAGTGAAGGCACGGGCTCGCTTATTATCCTCCGAGAGCACGATACCCTGTTGTTTACACCGCGTGACAAGGCTCATCGCTCTAAGACTTTAATTATCTTCTTATAAACTCCCAGATTATGTTTCTTTCTATTATATTACTCTATTTCTTCTTCACTTTATTCTCACCGAGGTCTTTACCTCGTGCTGGACACATGTCTCCTCTTCATCGATAACCCACAGATCAAGGAAGGCTCTCACACGTAATAATAATTCTTCTTCTTTGTTAGGAATTTCTCTACAATACAGTAGTTTTTCTAAGATCCATTGTACATTTTTATCGGCCGCAGTGGATTAGTTGTTATGCTCCTTGCCTCTGGTTCCGAGAGTAACGGGTTTGAACCCGGCCAGGGTCGGTGGAGTTTTTAGGATGGAAAAATCCAAGGAGAAAGTCCTCCGGGAGGGACTTTAAACTGTGGGTACCAGTATGAAGATTTTCAGGCTTGTAAAAGATTCTTAAGCCTGAATAAAGAAGCCTCTAAGATATATTTACCAACGTCTTCTTCTTCCTCTTCTTCTTCTTCTTCTTCTTCTTCTTCTTCACGGTTTAGGCTTATTTACTAGCCTGTTCCGGCTCCAAATTGCTGTTCTTTCCATCTTTTCTTTGGTCTTCCCAAACTTCTTCTTCCTCGTGGTGAATAGCTGTATGCTGCTTTTGGTATTCTATTCTTAGTCATCCTTGCCAAGTGTTCTTTCCAGTTTGTTCTGTATTTCTCTATTGTTGTGTTTAATTCCTCTACTTTTAGTTGTTCTCTTATTTCTGTGTTATGTTTTTGTCTCTTCTTTGATATCCTATTTACCAACGTCAACGTTGTAGTAATACCTTAGTTGTCTGTTAAATGTCTCATTGGGTCGATGTGTTGATCGCATGCCATCCATGACATCTATGAGCAAATAAGGTAACTAGAATTAACTTGGTCTAGTAACTCCTTACAAAGTAGAGGCTATGGCTCAACAATGGGTTACGCCATTATAAATAGATTGTAAATTTTACTCCTCCATAAATCCCTATTCTCTGCATCACTCTCTGTTAATCCTCTGTACACCATACTCATATGCACTGCTTGAATCCATTGTTCTTTTGGTCTCCCCTTTCTTCTGTTGGGGGAACACCTCCAAGACAATATGAATTCGTCATGAGATTATTGTATAGCTGGTTTATTTTGGCAGAGAGAGAGAGAGAGAGAGAGAGAGAGAGAGAGAGAGAGAGAGAGAGATGTAGATACAAGGGTAGATCGTTGACCGCTTTACTCCGATACAAAAGAAAGAACCCACCCGGTTGTCAGTTTTCCTCTCCTCCCTTGCCCCTATTAACATCCATAAAAAGAATAATTAAAAACAAATATATAATCAAACAAAACCAAGACCTATGTAATAAAGCCAAAGACAAAAAATGGAATATTTTAGTAAAGAAGCCAGATACTATTCCAGAAATTTCACGTAAAACTACACTAGCAAAATTTAGACTGCTTACAGAACATGACTATTTGGCCAAACATTTATATAAAATAGGAATCTACACGAATCCAAATTGTCCTCTATGCAACAAAGACGAAGAAATGAACGAAGAACATCTACAAACCTGTGACGTATTACCTGTTGGATCCACCATAGAGAAATATTGGAGAGCAAGAAAGCTAATGGCTTCAGTGTCAAGGCCCAGCATTTGAAAACAACATCTGGTGAAGAAACACTGTCAACACTGGTGCGAGTGAGAGAGGCGAGTACAGTTGTCTAATTCTACAAATTTCTCGTAAAGTTAAACCAGAGAGACTATAATATACAGAGTGATCCAAAACAGCACCGAAAACGCGTAATGTAATGTGCGGGACGATTCAATTGATGGTTTTGAACCATGGGCTTTTACATCCGAAAATGCATAATTTGGGCGCTGAAGGACATCAGTTTATTCGGACTATTTTTAGCATGCTGATAGGAGCCAATTAGCCATATCAGCTTGAAAATGTTAATTAGTGATACTCCGAATTCCAGCCTGACCTCACCATTACCATCATCAATATCATAATTAGAGTCCAGATGTTAGGCACTTAAAAAATTCAAAATAGGCAGGCAAAAATGCACTAAAAATCATTAATATAGGCACTAAAAATTCAAAAATAGGCTCTTACAAAAATGGACAACAACATAACTTTTTACAGTCTTACGTTAAGAATATAAACATATGCTATAAATAGCATGCGAAGGTATCAGAGATGCTTTTGGGTAGATGGCTCAAGCTTTCTTTCTCTGTCTCGCACCTGGTGCTGAAACCAGCAATATTATTTTTTATGTTGGTAACACTGAATTCAGTCTGCAGTCCTCATTCGCAGATAGGTGATTCAAAGACAAAGTGGTGCTGCAAGTGTTTATATATATACACCTTTAGAACAGTTGTTTTTAAGATTACCTAAAGAGCGGATGACAGTAAAATACAAACTGACCAATTTCGTGAAAGAATTTGGCGCGGAAATATTCTCGAGTGACGGTTCTGCTCTTTGTAAAAAGGCAAAACAAATTCCAAAAGCATCTCTGATATCTTAGCATGATATTGATAGCATATGTTTATATCCTTAAACGTAAGACTAAAAAAGTTAAGTTGTTGTCCATTTTTTGTAAGAGCCTATTTTGAAATTTTAGTGCCTAAATTAATGATTTTTAGCGCCTTTTTGCCTGCCTGTTTCGAATTTTTTAAGTGCCTAACATCGGGACTCTACTTATAACGTTATAGCTTTGTCTTTGTCATATAGAGGGTAATTCATAATTCTTATTACAAACTTCTGGGGGTTGTAGAGGGAACTTAGTAGATAAAGTTTTAATAAGAAACCCATCTTCGAAAAGTACCATTTCGATATAAAATAAGTTTGAAGATCGAAACACATTGCGCTGATATCGCGTGTCTTGTGTTTCAGAATAAGTATTACAGACTTCTATGGGTTGTACTGCACCTGTCGAGTTGGAGGAAGATCTTCTTGCACGAATTCTGGCGACGTAGAAATTATTGAGCACACACCAGGTCTTGTGGGGCGTGTGTATGAAAACATGCATCGCAGGTACACTTTGTGCAACGAACAACAGGGTCGCCACGTGGAACCACACTTGTAGTACAATCCCTAGAAGTCTTCTTCTTCTTCGTCAGGCTCTACGACTTCCAGTGGAATGTCTTGGCCTTCTCAACCAGTTTACGCCACTTCTTCCTATCTTGTGCAGTGGATTTCAAATCAAAAATCCCCATCTCTCTCAAATCTTCAATTACGTCATCTTCCCATCGATCCTTGGGCCTTCCCCTTGGTCTTGTTCCTTGTGGCTTCCAATTCAAAATATCATTCGGCAATCTTCCCTTTGGCATTCTTAGTGTATGTCCAAACCATTGTAATCTTTTGGATTTGATGAAACTAACTATATTTTCTTTATTATTCTTGAGGTATAATTCGTCATTCCTTCTCAACCTCCAATTTCCATTTTCCTTTACTGGACCTAGCACTCTTCTAAATATTTTCCTCTCAAACGTTAATAGTCTTAGTTTATCTGCTTCTTTTAGTACCCAGGTTTCAGCTCCATAACATATGATTGGTCTTATTATTGCTGTATATAATTTGAATTTAACATTTTTTGATATTAATTTGCTTTTGAATATATCGAAATTAGCAAAATATGCTTTATTCCCTTGCGATATTCTTGTTTTGATCTCTTCTTCAACAGTATTATTATCGTTTAGTATTGTACCTAGGTACTTAAAGGAGTTAATTTGATCAATACAGTCACTATTTATAGTTAGTTCAGTCAAATTTGTTTTATTTCTCATACATCTTAAATATTTTGTTTTATTTAGATTGATTACAAGCCCATATTTTATACTTTCATTTTTCAATTTGTCAAAGGTTTCCAGTAGGGAATTTTTTGTTCTTGCTGTTATTATTACATCATCAGCATATGCAAGACACTGTTTTAGTCTTGTTGAAATATTTCCTCTTAGATCAAGTTGTTTTAAGACCATATCCATTACTATACAGAATAATGTCGTAGATAAAGGATCTCCCTGTTTGACCCCAGAGTTTTACTTCAATCGCATCGCTGAGTGTGTTGCTACATTTTAATCTTACTTTGGTATCTATCAAGGTTAAGCTATTAATTTTATTAGTTTTTGAGGTATCTCATATTCACTTAGACTTTCAATTATTTTGTGTCGATGTACAGTATCAAAAGCTTGGGAGTAATCAACAAATATATTATATAAGTTAATATTGTATTCGTGACATTTCTCAAAGATTTGTTTCATTACAAAGATATTGTCTATTGTTGATCTGTTTGGTCTGAATCCTGCTTGGGCCTCACTCATGTTCCCCATCTATTATTTCTAAAAGTCTATTGTTTAATATAATTGCAAAAATCTTGTATGCTATATTCAAGAGAGTTACAGGTCTGTAATTATTACATAACAGTTTATCTCCTTTCTTGAACACAGGACAGATAATTCCTTCATTCCAGGTTGTCGGTATTTCTTCTTTATTCCAAATATTGAGTATTAGTTTATGTATTTTTTGTTTTAATGTTCGTCCTCCATGTTTAAATAATTCTGGTGGAATATTATCAGGACCAGCCGATTTATTTGATTTTAAATTTTGTATAATATAACATAGTTCGTTCCACGATGGAGGTTGTATTGATTGTGAGTTGGGAAAGTTTGGAGTTTCTGGTATAGTAATTCTTGTTTGATTGTCTTTATGAAAGATTTCGGTGAAATATTCTTTCCATCTTTGAAGAATTTGTTCTTTTTGTGTTAGGATATTACCTTCATTATCTCTGCATATTAAAGAACCTGCTTTGTATATTCTTGGAAACTCTTTACATCTTTGAAGAATTTCCTGGTTTCATTTTTCTTATAATTTAGTTCTATTGAATTGAGTTTCATATTAAGCCATGTTCGTTTTTTCTTCTTACATAACTTATTTGCTTCGTTCCTTTTGATTTTATAACTTTCTTGATTCATTCTTGTGTTCATTAGTAATTTTTTCTGCCTTGCTTCATTCTTCTGTTTTATGGCTTCTTTACATTCTTCATCCCACCATTCGTTACGTGGTTGGACTTCTTGTTTCATTATGGTGACATTAGCTGATTCTTTAATTGCTTGTTGTATTGAGTTCCATTCTTCGTTAACATCTTCTTTTTCATCTAATTTAATCAGATTTTCATATAACGTCTTACAATATCCTTTTAATTCAGCAGCATTCTGTAAATTATTTTGATTCCATTTAATATTTATCTCCTGTTTCTTTTTGTTTTTATAGATGGTTGGTAATGATTGTTTCATTATCACTTTCACTAAAAAGTGACCTGAATCTATATTTGGTCCCCTGAGGGATCTTACATCTTCTATCAGTTCATGTTTATTACCATTAGTCAGAACATGATCAATTTGGTTTATGGTATTGTTATCAGGTGATTGCCATGTACCCTTGTGTATTTCTTTATGTTGAAATTGTGTACTCATGACTTTAAGGTTGTTCACAGTTGCAAAATCACATAGCAGTTCACCATTTGTGTTAGTTTGTTCATGAAGAGTATGTTTTCCAGTTACTGAGCTGAATGATTCTTCTTTGCCTAATTTGGCATTGAAGTCTCCAAGCACTATCACTGTGTCGCTTGTAGGAATTTTGTCCATTACTTTTTGTACTGCATTGTAAAAAAATTCTTTAGTTTCGATATCTTTATCTTCAGTTGGTGCATAACAATTTACTAGTGTCAAATTATTATATTTTCCCCTAATGCGCAGTTTGCATACTCTTTCATTAATATGAACAAAATCTATAACATGATTCTGCAATTTCTTCATGACTAAAAAACCTGTTCCAGCTTGTCCGATTTTGTTTTCAGTTCCAGAGTAATACAATGTATAATCTTGTTTGTTGATTATTCCGCTTTGAGTCCACCTTATCTCTTGTAAGGCTATTATATTGAGATTAGTTCTTCTGATTTGATCGACTAATTCTTGTAGTTTTCCGGGTTTTAATAAAGTTTTGACATTCCAAGTACCTAACTCTAGTTTATTCATAGTCCTTTTTCTCTGCTGTGGTCGTCTTCTTTGTTTCTGTCCGGCTGTACTGTGTTGAGATGATGTAGCGGGAAAGTTTTTTACAGTGATAGGTTGCTGGCCTAACTCCCAACCCCCAGCTCGGAGGACCAGGTCATTTGATTTCGGGGTTTCCGTCCCCTAGATCAGTTGCTTTCACCACAGCTGTTGAGCCTGATCTACCCATCTGGATTGCTTCTTAGTCTGATCACTCACCTTTGGCCTGTCCAGCTTGGGAGGCCCTACCTGTAACTATGCTACTGCTGGCATAGCCCAAAGGATCATTGTGATTCGCAAGCACCCCCACCAACGACAAGGTCTTGCAATCCCTAGGGGGTGATCCCTAGAAGTCTGTAATACTTATTCTGAAACATGATACACTCAGCCCATTGTGTTTCGATATTTCATCACAAGCTGTGCAGCAATCAGAGCCCGGCCCAGACTGCGTGTGTTCAAGATGTGGCGAACATTGCGAGAAATATCATGTGTTAAACTGTAGGATGAGATCAGAATCGTTGTTGAAACTCTGCAGTGACTAAAAACAATCTTCTTTGCACGTTGTGCGCATTTCTTATTGTATTATTGTGTTTCGATCTTCAACTTATTTTACATCGAAATGGTACGTTTCCGGACATGAATTACTTATCAAAACTTTATCTACTAAGTTCAATCTGCAACCCCTCCATCCATAGTAATTCTGCCCGAGGACAGGTCTTTCACTGCAATCATGCTTTGCAGCTTTACTAGCGAATTTATAGGTGTGGTAGCTAGCTTCCCGTTACATTCCACACCGGTGAAGGATGATGATGATGGCCGGATGATTTTCGGGGACCGTTGAGCCCTAAGCTTCCTGACATTTGTCTTACAGGTGAGGAAAACACCGAAAAAGACCTCACTCAGGAGCCTGTCCCGACCGGAAATCAAACTCGGGCCCGCTGCGTGACAAGGCAGCACGCTACCTCGAGACCACAGGGGTGGACCTACAACCCCTAGAAGTTTGTAATTGGAATTATGAACCACCCTGTATAAAATGTGACAATGGTAATACTTTTAAATTAAATATTTTGTTTCAAATTTTAATTACTGTCTTCCAAATGTTTTCTATATTTAATATATTTACAATAATGTACAGAAATCAATTATTATCTCTACAATATTTTAATATATTTTTCCATCTTGTTTTATGCCTAATGTATACATTCAAAACAAATATTATGTAGGCCTATTGTTTTTTATATTATCTAATGTTTTCCTTTATATTAAGTATACTTTGTCACTTCAGACAGACGCTATTTGGGCAAGTTTGTTAAATAAACAGAAAACATCTTTCTAGATTATTTTACAATTTTTAACTTACGATTTATATTTTTTCAGTTTAACGTATTTTTAAAGGATTTTGGACGATGAGAGTCCCTATGAATTACATGGGATATTGTCGTCCCAACTTCAAAATCTCCACAAAAAAGTTAAACTGAAAATATAAAAAACTGTTATTCTCTCAGTTACATTGTGTCGATGGCAAACATGGATTCTTACTTTAAGCGAGTATTTGAGAATAAAATTCTTAGAAAAAATTATGGACCAAAGAGAGATGAATAGAAAGGCGAATGGAGAAGACTACATAACAGTGAGCTACATGACTTCTATGGGAAACCAGATAAGTTATAATAAGTTTCGTAGACTGTGATGGGCAGGTCATGTGGCATGAATAGGGAATGAAAGAAGAGCATGGAAGCTTGTAGGAAAACCGGAGAGAAAACGCCCAGTTGGTTGACCAAGAATGAGGTGGGAGAATAACATTAACCATGATTTGAGAAAAGTATTTATACAGGGAATGATTGGAAAACATTAGCTCAGGGTAGGGATGTGTGGAGAGCTTACGACCGCGCGGCCATCAACATAAGGGTTCGATAGTGCCAGTGAGTGAGTTATTAAAATGATCTATGAAAATAAATGTTTTAATATTTTCATATAGACCTAAATATCCGGTTATCTCTCGTCATCGCAATTTCTCTAAAAAAAAAAGTGGAACTAAACATATGTTCTTTCCGTTATACTATATGGTTGCGAAACGTGGACTCTTACTTTAAGGGAGGAGAAAATATTACGAGGTTATTAGGAACATTTTTGGACCAAAGAGACACGAACAGACAGGTCAATGGAGATGATTACATAATTGTGACTACATGATCTTTATACGAAACAAGATATAATAGGAACAGTTAAATCTCGTAGACTGCGACGGGCAGGACGCATGACACGAATGGGTAAGGAAAGAGGGGGATGGCAACTCCTAGTAGGAACATCATAGGAAAAGCGCCCAGTAGGTGGAGAAAGAATGAGATGGGAGAATAATATTAACATCTTTCAAAAAAGTTAAACTGAAAATGTATAAAACAATTATTCTACCAGTTATATTATATGGGTGTGCAACATGGACTCTTACTTTAAGGGAGGAAAGGAGATTACGAGTATTTGAGAATAAAGTACTTAGGAAAATTTTTGGATCAAAGAGAGATGAACAAATGGGTGAATGGAGAAGACTACATAACAATTAACTGCATGGTCTTTATAGGAAGCCAGATATAATAAGAACAATTAAGTCCCATAGACTGCGATGGGCAGGAAATGTTGCACGTATGGGGAATGAAAGACTTACATGGAAGCCTCTTCTAGGAAAGCCAGAGGGAAAACGCTCAGTTGGTAGACCAAGAATGAGGTGGTAGAATAACATTAACTATGATTTGAGGGAAGTAGATTATACAGGGAATGATTGGAAATCATTAGCTCAGGATAGGGATGTATGGAGAGCTTATGTCCGCGCGGCCATGAACCTATGGGTTCGATAGTGCCAGTGAGTAAGTAAGTATCGATTCGAGGGATGTAAATATTATACAGGAGATGCTTGCAAAACATTAACTCAGGATAGGAATGTATGGAGAATTCATATCTGCGTGGCCTTGAACCTCTGGGTTCCATTGTGTCAATGAGTTAATTAATTACAGTATAGTGTGGGGTCTCTGACTACCTTAGGATTTTCGAAACTTTCTATTCATGGGAATTGATCACCAGATAACTTACGTCCTCTAATACTCTTTTGGCCTGGCCTCCTTGACAATGACAGTTTGAAGAATGCAAATTAATCTGTAATGACGTCATAATGCAGTTTAGTTAAATATAATAAAATCAGCCTCAAACTGACTTATGTTTAGTCATGGATTAGAACACTTGTTGCTGCTATTGTTTCCCCAGATTACAGATGACTGACAAACGCGTGTTCATTTCTAGAAAATATTCCGTTCTTTAACTTGGTTTAACCTCTCCCTTTGTAGGTACAGGTACATTTCCGCACACTTGATCCTTTTAAGTCATGCTTATACAACTTCTTGCTGTTAAATAATCAATTTTTTGTCCAAAAATAAATGTATTCTATGGTCCACCGCTGTGGTCTCGAGGTAGCGTGCTGCCTTGTCACGCAGCGGGCCCGGGTTCGATCCCCGGTCGGGACAGTTTTTCTGGGTGAGGTTTTTATCGGGGTTTTCCTCACCTGTAAGACAAATGTCAGGAAAACTTTAAGGCTCAAACGGTCCCCGAAATCATATGGCCATCATCCTTATCATTGCCATCCTTACCATTATCATTATCATCATCATCCTTCACCGGTGTGGAAAGCAACGGGAAGCTACCACACCTACACAATTCCCTAGTAAAGCTGCAAGCATAGCATGGAAATGCTATGATTGCAGTGAAGGACCTGCCTTCGGGCAGAATTACTATGGATGGATGTTCATTAATATGTTTTCCTCATTTTCTACTTACTTACTTACTCACTGGCACTATCAAACCCGTAGGTTCATGGCCGCGCGGACATAAGCTCTCCATACATCCCTATCCTGAGATAATGCTTTCCCCCACTTATAGGTTTGCCGTCTTCAGTTTCCATTTATCTCTATCATTCCAATCTCCCTCTTCCAAATTCCTATCATCCATTAACTTATAGTTCTGACGTAGGTTTTCCATATCCATTTTGGTCTGCCACGTTTATTTCTTCCAGGGGGTGACCATTGGTATATATTTTTTTGCCATCTTTTATCTTCCATTCTTTGTACATGGCCATACCATTTAAGCATTTGATTTTCAATCCTCTTAACAACAGATGTGGTGACATTTATTTCTCTCCAAAGGAATTAATTTCTTATTTTATCCTGTCTTGTTTTTTGGAGGCTTCTTCTAAAGTAATCAAATTCAACTGTTCTAATTTTATTCTTTTGTAATACCATCAAAGACCAAGTTTCACTTCCATATGACAAAATATTCTGTATTATGCTCTTATAAATTTTCATTTTAGTTTCCTTTGTAGTATTTTTGTTCAAAATTACTCCATGTAATGTCTTAGTTGCATTTTTTGCCATTGCAATTTTAGTCTGTACATCTCTCTCACAGGTACCTAAACTTCTAATTATTGACCCAAGATATTTAAAAAAATTCACATTTTTTTATCTTCCCTGTTTCCAGTATGAGGTCATCCACATCCTTTCCCAAACACATATATTCTGTTTTCTGTAAATTTATATTCAGTCCCCATTTTTTATATTCTTCCATTAGTTTATTTATCATGTATTTCATATAATCTTCATCCCCTGCAAAAATTATTTGATCATCTGCAAACTGAATATTTAATATTCATTTTTTCTCGTATGATATTTCTATTTTATTTCTTTCCTATTTTGAAAATCTTACAACTGTTTTCCTCAAGAAATTCATTTCCATCGACTTAGGTTTTATTCTAAGTTTTTTTGTTGAATATATATATTTATTTATTTATTTATTTATTTTGTTTGTTTGTTTGTTTGTTTGTCATGATCATTTTCGGGGTCTGATAATTCCGAACCGATGGAATTTATAATTTTTTAAAAATATTTTATAAATACAATTATAGTAACTTTAATTCCATGGAATCCACAAGAACACATTTTTTTTTTTTTTAGATTTAGAATAGATTTATTTAGCCTGGTGGAGTTAAGGCCATGTGGCCTTCTCTTCCACTCACCAGAACAAGCATATGTTACATATGAATACAAAAAAAAATTACAATAATAGTCATATTAAACAGGACAAACATATGTTACATATGAATACAAAAAAAAGTTACAATAATAGTCATTGAACAATTAATTATCTGTCATATTGAATAATAATGAAAATAATGTCTAATAATACAATGAATGGCTACATCGAAAGTTTCCAAACGTGATATGGCATTATGTGTAAGGTGCAGCAGTAAAAATAAAAAACCTGAAGACGGTTATTACTAAATTATTTAAATGGGAAAGAAAAAAAAATGTTTTTGCTGACATTACAATTTGCCGATGATCAACTGGTTTTAGCGCAAGACAAATTTGATATGGAATTCATGATAAAAAGGTTGAAATCACATATGAATCATGGGGTCTCACAGTAAATTTACAAAAAACAGAATATCTGCAATAAATAGCAATGAAAGAGAAAATTTAATATTGGAAGAAGGAATCCAAATAAAGCAAGTGAAACAAACTATATAAATATTTGGGAATAATTATGGATAACATTGAAGGTATAGGCAAAGAGAACATAAAACATAGAATTGAATTGAGTAGCAAAATAATATCATCGTTAAATTCCATATGGTGGGATAAGCATATTTGGAAAGGAAAAAAAAAAAAGTATATTGGTAAAACATTGGTGGAATCTGTTGCAATGTACGGAAGTGAGGTATGGACAATTAATAAGTACTACAAGAATAGACTAATAGGTCTAGAAATGGATTATTTACGAAGAAGTGCCAGAACGTCTAAATTAGAACATGTCACAAATAAGGAAATTAGAAACATAATGGAAGCAGAAGAAAGCATAATTGAAAGAATTGAGTTGAGAAGGAATTAAAGTGGTTAGGACATGTTTTAAGAATGGAAGATGAGCGATGGCCGAAGCAACTATATGAATGGCATCCGAACAGAAAGAAGAAAAGAGGAAGACCAAGGTTAACATGGAAGGAAAACATGAAGACAGTAATGCAAGCTAGAGGGCTAAGCATCGAAGATGCCCAAGACCGTAGGCTTTGGAGGTTTGGCACGGGAAGACAGCAGCAGCTGTAAAAACCCGAAGATAGAGAGAGTAGGAATGAGATGCACAAAGAAATTAAACATAGGCTCTGTTCTGGAAATGCGTGCTATTATGCATTGCAGAGACTCTTGATGTCCCAACTCCTTTCAAAAAACGTTAAGCTGAAAATATATAAAACTATTATTCTACCAGTTATATTATATGGGTGCGAAACATGGACTTTTACTTTAAGAGAGGAAAGGAGATTAAAAGTATTTGAGAATAAAGTACTTAGGAAAATTTTTTGGACCAAAGAGAGATGAACAGACAGGTGAATGGAGAAGACTACATAACAATGAACTACATGGTCTTTATAGGAAGCCAGATATAATAAGAACAGTTAAGTCTCGTAGACTGCGATGGGCAGGACATGTTGCGCGTATGGGGAATGGGACTTGCATGGAAGCTTCTTGTAGGAAAGCCAGAGGGAAAACGGCCAGTTGGTAGACCAAGAATGAGGTGGGAGAATAACATTAACTATGATTTGAGGAAGTAGATTATACAGGGAATGATTGGAAAGCATTAGCTCAGGATAGGGATGTACGGAGAGCTTATGTCTCCGCGGCCATGAACCTACGGATTCGTTAGTGCCAGTAAGCAAGTAAGTAAGAGAGAAAGAAAGAAAAAAAGAATTTGTAGGAGTCGCCACTGATACGGTGTCATTGCATTTAAACAGAGTTGACCGCGATGATGAAACAAATGACCCATGGTGATATATACCATTGCCGTATTCTGCTTCAAATAAACAGTTCAGTTGTGCGTGATCAAAGGGCGCAGTACTAGTGAAGGCTCGTAAATAAAAAAAATGCTTAGAATTGGTTTTGTAGGTGCTGGCAATATTGCGCAGGCTTTGGCTAAAGGGTTTATAGCTGCAGGTAAGCAGAAACCATATTTTCTATTATAAAACTCCAACAATTTTAGCGTTGAATCTGTACTTCAAGTCATAAGGGCAAAACAAAATGGCCGTTTGGCGATATTAGAATTGCTGACAAAAGAATGTTTGATAAGAATGATGTCAGCGGGTTTGCCCCGTTCAAGTTTTTATTTACTTTTTTCAAACTTGTAACACTTTTGTTCTAACATAATTGAGAATGATAAGATTGTATTTAATTCATAACATCTAATTGCATAATTAGGCTATCGACTTTGAGTTGGGGGACATTAAATCAGCAAATTACAAACCCATAATCGTAATGGAAGACGCTGGTAGGCGGGGAAGTTCCATAGTGCATTCTTAGCCATAAATTACATTTCTGTTTAAATATTATTTACGACACTAAAAATAATGGATTTCTTTACGTAATTAATAACTTACAGTATGATGAAAATAATTTAAATATCTTGGTTGTGAAGTGAAAAGAAATGATGCATTGGAAGAATAAATAAAATATAGATTTATTAAGGGCACCCGATACTAATTTCTTTGCAATTTTGTTTAAAAATTATGCAACATACATATTTTTTTCGTCTTATTCTTAAGTTATGTGCATGAAAATTATGTCGCTAATTAAAGAAGTCTTCCTGAACATAATGACACTCTGGTCAACTTTTTAGACATGTTTCTTCATGAGTAATTTAAAATACAAAAAAAAAATGAAAATAAAAAATCCAACTTCTTAAAAGTATTGTCTTGATACAATTTTCTCAAAAACTACTTATCCAATTGTTTCCAGAATTTAATGTTATTGTCCATAGTTCATTTGACAATAAATAGTTTGCTTGTGTTCAGATATGGATTGTGATTTATTGTAAAAAAAATTCAAAGACCAAAATAGTTTTTTGGTAAAACTTTTGCATATGCCCCACATATATATATATATATATATTTAAATTTCGAACACCATAAATAGCACAAAGATAAATTTACCTTATTATAGAGCTCTTTAAACTGCATATCCATGCAAAAAAATTATTCTCCTATATTTCATAGTTTAGAGAAAAGTGTACCAAAATATGAAAAAAACACAAGTTACGGGAAAATGAAAAAAAAAAAAATTCACATTAGCAGAACACAGAGACGCCATTATTAAAAATCAATTTTTATGAGTTTAAATGTCCAAAATCGACAAAATATTATACATCGATTAAATAGATCTTCCTGGATTTTTTGAAGTAAAAAGAAAAATTAGATTTTTTAACTCAAATACTGGGTGCCCTTAATGATAAGCTTTAAGCATATTTTATCAATCAATTATTCACAAGGAAATTAATATCCAAATATAAAAAACGGAGACTATGCGTAGTGGAAGTAAATCTAATTTAAATGCGAAGTTTTTAAGTATGAATTCCTTGTGGTAAATATATTTTTATACATTTTAGAACACAAATGTTTAGTTTTTTTTTCGAAAAAAATATTTTCGTACAGAAACTTAATGTTGCATTACTTATTAAATAACTGTGAGTAACGGGTTCGATCCCCGGTCGGGGCAGTTTTTCTGGATGAGGTTTTTATCGGGGTTTTTCCTCACCTGTAAGACAAATGTCACGAAAACTTTAAGGCCCAAACGGTCCCCGAAATCATATGGCCATCAGCATCATCCTTCACCGGTGTGGAAAGCAACGGGAAGCTACCACACCTACAATTCCCTAGTAAAGCTGCAAGCATAGCATGAAAATGCTATGATTGCAGTGAAGGACCTGCCTTCGGGCAGAATTACTATGTATATATATATATATATATATCGGCCGCGGTGGTTTGCTCCTTGCCTCTGGTCCCGAGGGTCGCGGGTTCAAACCCGGCCGGGGTCGATGGATTTTTTAGGATGGAAAAATCAAAGGACCAAGTCCTCCGGGAGGGACTTAAAGCCGTGGGTCCCGAGTCTGAAGATTTTCAGACTCGTAAAAGATCCTTAAGCCTGGATGAAAAGGCCTCTAAACAAAATTTACCGAATTTTCCCGTCCTAGTACTATCTTGGTTTCCTAGATGTCAGTGTGAGGCGGAACGCTGACCACGGACCACTCAAATAACATCTATACGAAAACAAGTGTAACTAAATTAGTATGTTGTATTGTAAGCCTATTTTTTCCTTTTGCAGAGATTTAGGCGCTCCCCCCCTACGGAGAAGAATTTGAACCATGCTAATTTTGTTACTTGTTTTCGTATATATGTCATTTTGAGTGGTCAGTGGTCAGCGTTCCGCCTCATACTGACATCTAGGGAACCAACGTAGTACTAGGACGGGAAAATTCGGTAATTTTTTCTTAAAGGCCTTTTCATTCAGGCATAAGGATTTTTTACGAGCCTGAAAATCTTCAGACTCGGGACCCATCGACCCCGGCCGGGTTTTAACCCGCGACTCTCGGGACCAGAGGCAAGGGAGCATAACCACTAGTCCACCGCGGCCGACTACTAAATTAGTATGGTTCAAATACTTCCCTGTGGGGTGAGAGCGCTTAAATCTCTGTCAAGGGAAACATGGGCATACAAAATACAAGATATATATATATATATATATATATATATTGGATGCGAAACATGGACTCCTACTTTAAGGGAGGAAAGGAGATTACGAGTATTTGTGAATAAAGTTGTTAGGAATATTTTTGGACCAAAGAGAGATGAACAGACAGGTGAATGGAGAAGACCTACATAAGTGAACTACATAGTCTTTATAGGAAGCCAGATGTAATAACAGTTAAGTCTCGTAGACTGCGATGGGCAGGACATGTGGCACGAATGGGGAATGAAAGAGTGCATATGGAGACTTCTTGTAGGACAACCAGAGGGAAAACGCCTAGTTGGTAGACAAAGAATGAGGTGGAAGAATAACATTAACTATGATTTGTGGAAGTAGATTATACAGGGAATGATTGGAAAATATTAGCTCAGGATAGGGATGTATGCAGAGCTTATGTCCTCGCGGCCATGAACCTACGGGTTCGATAGTGCCAGTGAGTTATATATATATATATATATATAGTTGAGTATATATAAATAGGAACATTTATTTGTAAATGGTATTCGTCTAAAGATAGTGTATCGAAACAGCTTTTAGGAATGTCAAACTATAACATCCTTCAAAAACAAATTAAAGAATTATTTAATAACAAACTAACTTATACACCTCACTAATAGTATTCGTTTAACAATTAATAAATTTAATTATCATAAGTAATGCCACGAGTGATTTCCAAATTATCGATAAATTCACGACTCACGAAGTGAGGAGTGAATTTATCTAGAGAATTTGGAAATCAAGAGTGGCATTTGTTAGGACTATTTAACGAATAAAATTAAGCTGTTTACTCACAAATCATTATTTAACTATAGTTATTTTAAAATATTTATATATTTAATGTAAACGGCGATGTTTGAAAACAAATGAGAAACGATAGGAACGCTTCATCTGCTTCTTTTGTTTATCACTGCAACCAGATCATACTATTTATTGCCAAAGGAACGCAATATTGTAAGAATGCTCTCTAGTGGAGAAAAAATTAAACACATCAAACTGTATATTAATTCATTTCTGATGTCGTATGATGTAAATATGACAATTATATTTTTCTGGATTGTTACCTGGGAAAAAATACATTTAAGAAAGTGCAAACAGTGGTTTCTTTTTTTGGTGGTATAATCAAATGTTTTTATATTAACTCCCGAATGCGGCATGTGTTGACATTCATGCACTATATATACAATCTGGTAGCCGTATTTCTAACAGGCTCAGTCACTGCAAAATAATGGTCAGACCTGTTCAGAATATTAAAAAGGAGGAGCTTTCTTTAATATGGTAATTATAACACTGATAAATATTTCGTGAAACACGACTCTGATTGGTTGTAAAACAGAAATCATTGAAACGTGATTGGTCATTGACTCCCATTTGGGGCATGAGTTAAATAGTCTATGAAAATAATATTAAGATTAACAAATATTTTATTTTGTTTTGTTTTAAATATTGTACAAACGTAAAATTAGTTTTCTATATCTCATTATTTTTCTTTATTTTATATATACATTAGACAGGGACAACTTAATATGTCTTGCTTGTATACATTTTATTATTAGTTTTAGTCTTAATTTTAACTAACATTAACTGGTTGCATTATAGATCGTAATATAATAGATATTATCTTTTTGATCAAATTTTTATTTAGTATTTAATATTAGAGTTAATTGAGATTGTTATATTCTGATGTAATATATGTTTACCCTGGTGAATGGAAGAGAAGGCCACATGGCCTTAACTCCACCAGGCTAAATAAAATATCTAAAAATCTAATAAAAAAATATTTATGAAGAGCATATAAAACTTTGTTAGTTTGATTTAATTAATAGACATCATAGATTTTCGAATAAACGTCAAATCAATTGATTGCTTGAAATATTTTCATTTTCAATGTCCAGTTTATTTTTATTTTACTTGTTCACTCTATGTATTGGCTAAGGGAAAGAATTGTTTGTATTTAAAGTTAAGATTGTAAATGAGATTAGTATAATGTTTATGTAAATGGAAGAGAATTTGTTTGCTACTACAAATGTAACTGGTATAATACTGTATATAGGTAATATTCTTAGATCGTACAAATAACATTCGAGAAGGTTAAGTTATATGTATAAAACTGTAAACAAGTTATGTCTGATTGGAAAAAAACAAGTACTTTTATTTACTATACTATGTTGTAATCATAACTTTTAGTGCATAAATATCCAATCCCCTGGTAATGAGTCATCTTTAAACGTCATTGTACAGGTCTATCACACATAAGTAACTCTTAATGGAATAATACAAATTTAGTTTTAAATTCTTAATCAATATTTTAGACTTCATTATTGTTTTATTGTAAGCCCATGTTTTCCCTTTACAGAGATTTAGGCGCTCTCCCCCTACAGGGAAGAATTTGAACTATACTAATTTAGTTACACTTGTTTTTGTATAGATGTCATTTTGAGTGGTACGTGGTCAGCGTTCCGCCTCATAGTGACATCTAGGAAACCAAGGTAGTACTAGGACGGGAAAATTCGGTAAATTTTGCTTAAAGGCCTTTTCATTCAGGCTTGAGGATCTTTTACGAGCCTGAAAATCTTCAGACTCGGGACCCACTGTTTAAGTCCCTCCCGGAGGACTTGCTCCTTGGAATTTTCCGTCCTAAAAAACCTATCGACCCCGGCCGGGTTTGAACCCGCGACCCTCGGGACCAGAGGCAAGGAGCATAACCACTAGTCCACCGCGGCCGATAGACTTAATTATATGATTATAATACTGGACATTATTTTCCTTGTTTGACAGTTATGCATCAACAATCTAAGAGCGGGAACATTTGATGCTTAGCTGAATGATGCAAAACTTAGATTACCATTCATGAAGATCTGGTTTCATAGCCGTTTGTTGCAAAACACAGAATCTCTGATAGGACTGATGGCGTTTACATTATCTTTAATAACAGGGCTATATTTAAAGATTTGAAGCTAAAAGTGTGCGTACACTTACTTTATGAGCCAGTGCAACAGATGACATAAAAATATCCTTTTTTAATGCCGCTTAGCCGTTTGATGCATAACATTGTCCAATTAAAATTGCTCACCTGTTGTTATTCTCTAATGAGATTTTTACTCTTAGTGATTCATACCCTCTAAAAGCTAAAAAGATATTTAGTATATAGGAATCAGAATAATGGGAAGTACTGTGATGTCAAGTGGAAGGTTCTAGTGCATTCGTGTACTCAAATTGTATTTGGAGGATAGGAGATGAGGGAGGGAAAAATAGTACATTGGCATGAAATTCTATACAGGTATCAATCGAAAAACAAATTAAAGAAAGAAAGTGGCATTGCATATAAGCAAATCACGAAACGTAATACAGACTGATTCTGTAGGAGCAGCAAAAATTAAACAAAACAGGCTAAGTTACTTGTATAAAACTGTAAACAAGTTATGTCTGATTGGAAAAAAAAAACAAGTCTCGTATTTACTATACTATGTTGCAATCTTAACTTTTAGTGCATAAATATCCAATCCCCTGGTAATGAGTCATCTTTCTTCTTCTTCTTCACTTCCTGATTTAGGCAAGAGTTGCCTGTTCCGTCTTCACTAATAGATCTAAAACCCTCTCTTCCGAGGACGTCCGACATCTCTTCTTCCTCTTGGAAAATAATGGAAGATTTTATTTGGTAATCTTCTTTCTTCCATTCTTTCTACATGTTCTTTCCACTGTATCTTGTTGTTAAATATATTTTCTTTTATGGAGTAGATCTGCAGTTCTTCACGGATATCCTCGTTTCTTATCTGGTCCATTCTAGTGCAGCCTTTTACTCTTCTTAAAAATTTCATCTCGGCTGCTTGGATTTTACATTTGAGTCATCTTTAAACGTCATTTTCCAGGTCTATGATACATAAGTAACTCTTCGTCTTAACCATAGGTCTTAACGGAATAATACAAATTCAGTTCTAAATTCTTACTCAGTATTTTAAACTTCATTATATGATTATAATACCATTTCTTTTTAAATATATATTTATTTATAACCAAATTTTCCTTGTCAGTGCAATAAATAATTAATTTTATCTAATTGAGATATTTAAATCTAATATTAGATCACTGGTAACATACGCATGTGAAATCGGACTTACAAAAAAAACACCTTTCAGTCCATTTTAAAAATGTTATTTCTTTGAATAAATATTCGCTTTACATATTCTTTTTCTTCTTCTAATTCTACAGCCCTTTATGGGCCCTGGCTGCTGTTAACACTCTTCCACCCATCCCCACCGAACGCCTTTCTTCTCCATCCCCGGACCCCGAGCTTTCGGAGATCCTCCCTACTCTACTCCATCCATCTCAGCTTCGATCTTCTTCCTCCATCTGGTCTCAATAGTGTAAGCTTTCTAGTGGTATTCTCCTCCTCCATTCTCATTATATGACCCACCCATCTCAGTCTGTCAATTTTAATAACATTTACAATATCTGGGTCTGAGTAAAAGTTGTATATTTCATCGTTATATCTTATCCGACATACTCCACCATCATTTATGTGTCCCAGGATCTTCCTCAGAATTTTCCTTTCAAAGATTCTGTTTTTCTTCATTATCTCTACTAAGTGTCCAGCATTCACTGTTATAAATAGTAACAGGTCTCAGTATCGTTTTGTAGATTTTTAGTTTTACATACTTTACGTGTCCACCGCTGTGGTCTCGAGGTAGCGTGCTGCCTTGTCACGCAGCGGGCCCGGTCGGGGCAGCTTTTCTGGGTGAGGTTTTTATCGGGGTTTTCCTCACCTGTAAGACAAATGCCAGGAAAACTTTAAAGCCCAAACGGTCCCCGAAATCATATGGCCATCATCCTTATCATTATCATCCTTACCATTATCATTATCATCATCATGCTTCACCGGTGTGGAAAGCAACGGGAAGCTACCACACCTACACAATTCCCTAGTAAAGCTGCAAGCATAGCATGAAAATGCTATGATTGCAGTGAAGGACCTGCCTTCGGGCAGAATTACTATGGATGGATACTTTACGTATAACATTAATAAAATACATTTGGGAGTTTTTTTAATTAACACGAATTGGAACATTTTGTGCTCCTAAAGGGTGTCTGCCTGTGAATTGAATTGAAATGTTTAAAAGGAATAACTTGGCGTATTTTTAAAATTTAACAGTGAATTGATATAGTTTGTAATTTTTTTCTTTCATTTTGAGAAAAGTGTTTTGTTAGTCAGTATACAAAGAATCAAGTTAGCTTAATATTGATAATCATGGAGATATTTATTATGTCGTCGCCGTGGCGTAGTAGGTAGAGTCCCCTCCGGTGACCCGCGTTCGATTCCCGGCGGGGTAGGGTATTTTAATCCCCACCTTGGGTCTGGGTGTGTGTCCTGTCTTGTTTGTATGTGTGAATAAGATAAAAACGTTAACAAAGGTAAAACAACAAACGAAGAACAGTGTAAACGAAAGAAAACGAGAAAGAAAAGTGTATTTAACGGAATAGAGAAAATTGTAATTGTTTAAAAAAAATTATCCGAAGTGATGTTAGCAATTGTTCATGTATCTGAAATACAGTATGCAGTTTCTTTTTACAACATGTACTTCACTCATTTGTAAAAATGAAGTGGCATGGAAGCTTCTTGTAGGAAAACCAGAGGGAAAACACCAAATTGGTAGACCAAGAATAAGGTGAGATAACATTAAACATGATTTGACGACTCTTGATGTCCCAACTCCTTTCAAAAAACGTTAAACTGAAAATATATAAAACTATTATTTTACCAGTTATATTATATGGGTGCGAAACATGGACTCTTACTTTAAGGGAGGAAACGAGATTACAAGTATTTGAGAATAAAGTTCTTAGGAAAATTTTTGGACCATAGAGAGATGAATAGACAGGAGAATGGAGAAGACTGCATAACAGTGATTTACGTGGTATTTATAGGAAGCCAGATATAATAACAGTTAAGTATCATATCCTGCGATGGGCAGGACATGTTGCACGAATGGGGAATGAAAGACATGCATAGAAGCTTCTTGCAGGAAAACCAGAGGGTAAACGCCCAGTTGGTAGACCAAGAATGAGGTGGGAGAATAACATTAACTGTGATTTGAGGGAAGTAGATTATACAGGGGATGATTGGAAAACATTGGCTCAGGATAGGGATGTATGGAGAGCTTACGTCCGCGCGGCCATGAACCTACGGGTTCGATAGTGCCAGAGAGTTAGTTTGAGGGAAGCTGAGCATAGGGATGTGTGGAGAGATTTTGTCCGCACGGTCATGAACCTATGGATTCTATAATGCCAGGGAGTTAGTAAGCCTAAACTAGAAAAAGTGACTTAAAATTAGACTCTTTCAGAAATTTGCTTCATTTATGCAGTTGCTTAGCCACAGAGTTTTAATTTTTAAACAAAGTGTGTGATATAAGCCACTCTTGCACGTACTGTGGTGAGGTGTAAAGTTCTCTTGAAGAAGTGACAATAGATTTTGATATAATAATAAAAGTATAGTGATAAAGTCCATTAGAAGTCTAGTAAACAAGTAAACAGAAAACATATTTTATTCAAGGATAATGAACCAGTCGTGTTATGGATTTCTATAATTACACATTTAATTTATCTGGAATTAATTTTAGTTTTTACTCTCTCAGCGCATTTTATACACGGTTCAACCATAGACATTAGCTAAGATTGAAACCTTCGAATTAGAGGCATCAATCATGAGTAACATTGACAGACCCTCTTCTTCTTTAGTAGACGACTACAACCTCATTGAAGTTTTGGCCTCCTCAACAATTTTTCTCCACCTAGATCTATCCTGGATACCATCCATCCATAGTAATTCTGCCCAAAGGCAGGTCCTTCACTGCTATGCTTGCAGCTTTACTAGTGAATTGTAGGTGTGGTAGCTTCCTGTCGCTTTCCACACCGGTGAAGGATGATGATGATGGCCATATGATTTTGGGGACTGCTTGGGCCTTAAAGTTTTCCTGACATTTGTCTTACAGATGAGGATAAACCCTGATAAAAACCTCACTCAGAAAAACTGCCCTGACTGGGGATCGAACGCGGGCCCGCTGTGTGACAAGGCAGCATGCTACCTTGAGACCACAGCGGTGGACATCCTGGATACAGACTGGCCAATTTTCAGCTCCAATATATCATATCATCCTGCCATCTGTTTTTTGGGTGTCCAGCAGTTCTGGTGCATATTGGTTTCCATTTGTATATTCTTCTTACAAGCTTGTCTTCCTGCATTCTATTTATATGTCCAAACCAGCGCAGTCTTTGAGCATTAATATGGTTTATTATATTTTTATTTCGTATTAGATTGTTTAATTCAGGTTCATGGCTGCACGGACATAAGCTCTCCATACATCCCTATCCTGAGCTAATGCTTTCCAATCATTCCCTGTATAGTCTAGTTCTCTCAAATCATAGTTAATGTTGTTCTCCTGCCTCATTCTTGGTCTACCAACTGGGCATTTTCCCTCTGGCTTTCCTACAAGAAGCTTCCATGCACGTCTTTAATTCCCCATATGTGCAACATGTCCTGCCCATCGCAGTCTACGAGACTTAACAGTTCTTATTATATCTGGCTTCCTATAAAGACCATGTAGTTCATTGTTATGTAGTCTTCTCCATTCACCAGTCTGTTCATCTCTCTTTGGTCCAAAAATTTTCCTAAGTACTTTATTCTCAGAAACTCGTGATCTCATTTCCTCCCTTAAAGTAAGAGTCCATGTTTCACATCCATATAATATAACTTGTAGAATAATAGTTTTATATATTTTCAGTTTAACGTTTTTTGAAAGGAGTTGGGACATCAAAAGTCTCTGCAATGCATAATAGCACACATTTCCAAAATTGAGCCTATGTTTAATTTCTTTGTGCATCTCATTCCTATTTGTGATTATTGTTCTTATGTATTTGAATTCAGCCACTTCCTCAAAATTTCCCTCATTTGTCATTAGCTGTCCATTCCATTATATAATGCATTTCTATGTGTAACCATATATTTAGTTTTATAGGACGATGTCATATAATTCATGATTATATGTACTGCAAGAAAGACCATGGTAATGCAATTACTCCACCTCCCGTCCTTCAATATTATATCTCATCTCTGATCATCATTCAATTGTTGATTTCTGTTATTTATTTATTTACAGGATTGACTAAAGGAGAGGCAATAATAGCAAGTGATCCACATCCTGAATCTCTAAAAAAATTTGAGGTAAAGAGAAATATTTGTGATGAATGATGATTGAGAAGAACTATTGTATAAACAATTAAATGAACCTTTAACTATGAACATACAATAGGAAGTAACATTGAGGTTTTACTTAATAAATAACTTGAGTCTGCAGTCATCTTACCTCATTTAGGTAGAATTATTTTTTTCACTCACCTTATATTCTTATTTGACTATAAACTAGTTTCGGAACATAGTTTCTGTTCCATCCTCGGTATCGTCACAACCGTTCTGTCATCTTGAAGAGCCATCCTTTGCTCCTTCCATTGGCAGACTGAAAACCTTGAAACCAGGTTATTCTCACCGGGAATTTCAATGACCTGGTTTCAAGGTTTTTCAGTCAGCCAATGGAAGGAGCGAAGGACGGCTCTTCAAGACGACAGAACAATGGTCGTGATGATACTGAGGTTGGAACAGAAACTATGTTCTGAAACTAGTTTATAGTCAAATAAGAACAATATGAGGTGAGTGATAAAAAAATTCTACCTAAATGAATATACCTCATAGTGTGAATTCCTAAAATAAGTAATCTTACCTCATATTTGGTTGTTTCTTATAAGACATGTTTCAGAGCATCAGTTAGTACAGACTTATGATCTTAAAGTTGTCACGCCTGGATGCTTACTCCTGGTCTCTTGTGGTCCAAAGAAATTACTTACTCACTCACTGGCACTATTGAACTCATAGGTTCATGGCCGAACGGATATAAGCTCTCCATACATCCTTGTCCTGAGCTAATGCTTTCCAATCATTCCCTGTATAATCTACTTCCCTCAAATCATAGTTGATGTTATTCTCCCACCTCATTCTTGGTCTACCAACTGGGTGTTTTCTCTCTGACTTTCCTACAAGAAGCCTCCATGCACATCCTTCATTCCCCATACGTGCAACATGTCCTGCCCATCACAGTCTACGAGACTTAACTGTTCTTATTATATCTGGCTTCTTATAAAGACTATGTAGTTCATTGTTAGTAGTCTTCTCCATTCACCTGTGCCTTTGGCATGGGTTCCCTGAAGTAGTCTCTGTGCGGAGAACCGAATGGAGGACTATTTGACCTCCAGAATATTTTACCCCAGTTGAACCCATGTCTGCATTTCTTGATAGTTGTATTTTTATGGTGAAAGATCGTCACTCCTTCGACCAAGGTACTTTTTTCATCTGGCTTATCACCTTCGACCAGTCCGGCATGGGTAACCCTATCGGCAGCAATGCTACCAGCGGCATAGCTCGTAGGATCATTTAAGCATGCAAGCCGTTCTGCCACGACAAGGTAAAGATACCATGGAGGGGGTCCAAAGAACTTGCATATTAAATTTCTCTCCCCAGGAATTTCAAAATTCATGATTGTCTCCTTGTTCTTCTGTACGTAAAAAAAAATCTATCTTTAATAGCATAGCTCATTGAGCCACAGTCTCTCCTTTGTTAGGAGTTACTACACCAAGTTAATTTAGTTCCCTTATTTGCCCATAGATGACTTGAATGATATAAGCTCAACATACTGACTCAATGAGACATCTAACAGGCTACTCATTAGATTTTACAGCCTCGTCAAAAGCAACTTACTTACTCACTTACTTACTCACTGGCACTATCGAACCCGAAGGTTCATGGCCGCGCGGACATAAGCTCTCCATACATCCCTATCCTGAGCTAATGCTTTCCAATCATTCCCTGTATAATCTACTTCCCTCAAATCATAGTTAATGTTGTTCTCCCACCTCATTCTTGGCCTACCAACTGGGCGTTTTCCCTCTGGCTTTCCTACAAGAAGCTTCCATGCACGTCTTTCATTCCCCATACGTGCAACATGTCCTGCCCATCGCAGTCTACGAGACTTAACTGTTCTTATTATATCTGGCTTCCTATAAAGACCATGTAGTTCATTGTTATGTAGTCTTCTCCATTCACCTGTCTGTTCATCTCTCTTTGGTCCAAAAATTTTCCTAAGAACTTTATTCTCAAATACTCGTAATCTCCTTTCCTCCCTTAAAGTAAGAGTCCATGTTTCGCACCCATATAATATAACTGGTAGAATAATAGTTTTATATATTTTCAGCTTAACGTTTTTTGAAAGGAGTTGGGACATCAAAAGTCTCTGCAATGCATAATAGCACACATTTCCAGAATTGAGCCTATGTTTAATTTCTTTGTGCATCTCATTCCTATTTGTGATTATTGTTCCTAGGTATTTGAATTCAGCCACTTCCTCAAAATTTCCCTCATTTGTCATTAAGCAACATAAGATAAATTAAAACTTAAATTTCACTTAAATCTTTCATATTAACCCCTTAACGTAATAATCAACTATTAACTAAAAATATTTACTTACATTCTATGTATAACCATGACTGCTGGCACATATTTTATCAATATTCAAGAAAATAACTAGTTCTAAATTGCATTAATATTTAATACCTCCCACTGCATAATTTATTTAATAACCTTCAAGATTATATTAAATAAGAAAAACCTACCATATAAAAATTCCTCAAAGTAAATATTACAAGCAAGAATAAAACTTTATAAAAATAATGAAAATATCTGGAGCTACAACAAATTTTACAACTTTATCTACTCTACAGGAACATCTTAGCATAGTTTAGGTATTACTAGGATGTTGAGGTCTGTAAATTTTGCTTAGAGGCCTTTTATTCAGGCTTAAGAATCTTTTATGAGCCTGAAAATCTTAAGACTTGGAACCCACAGCTTAAAGTCCCTCCGGAGGACTTGCTCCTTGGATTTTTCCATACCAAAAAAAATCCATCGACTCCAGTTGGGTTTGAATCCATGATACTCGAGACCAGAGGCAAGGAGTATAACTGCTAGTCGACAGAAAAACATGTAGAAATAAAAATCTACATACAGTAGAACCAGGAGAGAATTATGAATTTTGAAATTCCTGGGGATGTTAATTTAATAAGCAGAAAGAGAGAGCAAAAGTCTACATCCAGGGCTGACAGCTTGAAGATCATTGGTCTGTACCAACTGATGCAGCAAACATGCTTTGAAATACGTCATTACAAGAAATGACAAAACATTTTACTGTTGATGCAGAAGCTGGGAGCGCAGACCCTGAACAGCAATATAGCTGTGATGAATCAAAGTGAAGTGGTTTTCTTAGCTGTGAAGCCCAACATTGTTCCACTAGTGCTGTCCGACATAAAATCATTCGTACGACGCGATAAACATCTGATTCTTTCAGCTGCTATGGGTGTTACACTGACCAGTATTGAACAGGTAAACAAAGTCTTCTTCTATTTTAGCACTACAATCCTTTGTTTCACACTGGCTTCCTTTAAGACAAATTTCGACCTCTTAATTACCATCAATCTAAAGTTCTCCTCCACATCATCCATCCATTGCAACCTTGGTATTCCTCTTTTTTTCTTCCCCTCTGGTTTCTCATTCAAAATGGTTTTTTACTATCCTTGTATTTTCCCATTCTGCACCATTCCAATGTATGTACTTTCACAATGTATTTGACAACCATGCCATCTAACTTCCTATACTGTTGCAACTGCAATTTTATATTTTTGTAATTTGTCATTTAATATATTTAGTGCTCCAGTTCTATTTAGACTTGATGAATTTCCAACTAGCCAAATTCATAACCTTAATTTGTTCCTGTCATTTCTGTAAATCAGTTTTCTCTCTCTCCTGGCACAACAGGCCTAGAAGGCCCTTACCTACTGTTCGGCTGCAGGCCTCACATCCACACGTGTCAGTCAGAGGTAGATGATCATCCAGCCAGTGTTGGGGTGACATGTGGTCAGCATTTGAGTCCCCCAGCCGTTCTAGCTGGTCTTCTTAACCTGGAGCTGCTACTTACTGTAGCTATCCAAAGATCTCGTGATGCTGGGTGGGCACCAGTCCCATACTGGCTGAAATATCATGAGAAAATTTCTTCCCCCATGCAAGTCCTGTAGCTCTGTGCCAAGGCCTCCTGCCTTAACCACTCGGCTATGGCGCGGGATATAAATCAATTCAGCATTCATATTTAGGCTTCTCAACATTGTTTCCTTTTCCAGGATATCAGCCTGATGCTGAACCCCCAACCTGGAGGACCAGGGAGTGTTCTGTTAGGGTTACCATACCTTACCCAAGATAACTTTGTTTTGAGGCAGCAGGTACTTGTCCTTAAGGATAGGATTTTCTGGTTGTATAAGCAGTTGAAGGCTGCCAACTAAGGCATTACTTGATATTTAATATATACATCTATTGACGGGGCATGCCGTAGCGTAGTGGTTAAGGCACTGCGCTACAAGCCGGAAGGTCGAGGGTTCAAGTCCCATTGGGGTCAGGATTTTTAAACTGACCCAAACCTTCCGGCGGCATTATGGTCCTGGGGTCGACTCAGCCTCTAACGAAAATGAGTACCAGACGCTTGTTCTGGGGGTAAAGGCGGCCGTCACGCAGGGCTGACAACCCGGCTGACATAAAGTGCCGATTGTCTAGAAAAAGTGGGAGCCTTAAATTCCTACTACCCCAAGGGCCTCCTGAGGCCTGTTGTGGGATCACTTTACTTTACTTTTACATCTATTGACACCACTAAAATAGTCATTCACCACCCCCTCTTTTATCAGGTCTGTTCGATTATCGCCTACCTCTGTGATTAACACATGTGGATGTGAGGCCAGTAGTCAGCTGGTAGGCCAAGAGCTTTCTAGGCCTGTTGTGCTTGGAATTTTTTTTGTAAAGGTCTGAGGCACTCAAAAGGAGATCCTAAAATTGGCAACAGGGTGGGTTCTTTCTTTTGTAACTGGTCAAGGATCTACCCTTATGTCAAATTAAGCCAGATATATGTTGTTGTTTTCAAATGCTGGGCCTTGGCAACAAAGCCATTAGCGTTCTTGCTCTCCAATATTTCTCTATGGTGGATCCAACAGGTAATACTTCACAGGTTTGTAGATGTTCTTCATTCATTTCTTCGTCTTTGTTGCATAGAGGACAATTTGGATTTGTGTAGATTCCTATTTTATATAAATGTTTGGCCAAATAGTCATGTTCTGTAAGCAGTCTAAATTTTGCTAGTGTAGTTTTACGTGGAATTTCTGGAATAATATCTGGCTTCTTTACTAAAATATTCCATTTTTTGTCTTTGGCATTATTACATAGGTCTTGGTTTTGTTTGATTTTATATTTGTTTTTAATTATTCTTTTTATGGATGTGAAAGGTAAGCTTTTAGTAGCATTCTGAATTAGATTGGAGCCTTTTTTGGCAAGAAAATCAGCAGTGTCATTTCCAGCAATTCCACAATGTGCAGGTATCCATTGCAATTGAATTCTTTTCTGTAGTTTTTGAAGTTGTTGAATCATTTTGTAGCACTCTTTAATTTGTATTGACTCCAATTTGTGTGAATTTATTGCATATATTGCTGCCTTAGAATCGGAGAGTATGACAGCATTTTGAAATTTATTTATTCTGTATAGTAATTGTTGGAGTGAAATATGAATAGCCGTTACTTCTGCATCAAAATTTTTGTGTGGTATCCTGCTGGTTGATAAGCCAGATATATAATAGTGTACTTTTAATCTTAAAATTGTCTTCTTCCCTTCAACAGTGGCACATAAATTAGTTGAGCATTTCACCATCAGATGGTATGATATCTAGCTTTCATTGTTATGAAAAAATTTAACCTCATGTATCTTAAAACTTGCTTTTTTTAGTTGTACCACAATGTCCAAAGCATTTTTTTATATTTAATTTTAGGAAGTTTTATATTTTGAGGTTATTTTAATTATATTATTTTTAGTCTGATCATCTTACCTCAATATTAATGTTGATTTGTCCTTGAACATGTTTCATTCTAAAAGATATTTGAGAATTTTAATATTAAATTAGCACCAAAAAATAACTACAGTTTAAATAAACTAATAAAAACCAAAAAAAAGAAAAAACTCATAGAAATAAAAAGTCAGGAATATATCAAATTGAATGCATGGGTTGTGAAAAGATATATATAGGAAAAACAAAAAGGAACCTAAAAATTAGAACCAAAGAACACATAAGAAATATTAAAAATGGAGAAATAGAAAAATCTGCAGTTGCTGCTCATGTTTGGTCTGAAAAACATAATATAAATTCAGACACTAAATTATTGAAACAGTTAGAAAATACAAAGGAGCTGACTATTTGGGAAAAAATTTATATTCAGAAGAACAAAAACAGAGTTATGAATTTTGATATTCCGATGGAGCATGACCTTGGTTGGAGGTTCTTTGGCCATCCACAGGATGGAGCTGACATCAACATCCAGGTTGTGCAACATAATGCAACATAAATAAAACCAGTCTGAAAAGCTGACGATAAAACAGAATTGTTTTGAAACATGTTCAAGGACAAATCAACATTAATATTGAGGTAAGATGATCAGACTAAAAATAACATTTTTGTATAATTAATTGATGATGCAGGAGCTGCCACCTCGTACCAAAGTGATGAGGATAATGCCCAACACTCCGGTGATAGTAAGGAATGGTGTGTGTGTTTATGTTTGTGGTTCAGCTGTGAAGGAAGAAGACGAAATCATCACTCGCAGACTGCTGGAATCAGTAGGAACATGTGATAGAGTGCCAGAGTCCATTATGGATGCAGTCACAGCTCTCAGCGGCTCAGGTCCAGCTTATGTGAGTATTACTTAAATCAGATCTGATAAAACAGACATTAAATAAAGTAAACCTTATGCTTGTGTCTGGGGTAATGGCAGGTCAAGAGAAAAGATGATGTCCCTGTTATATAAGAATCCTTCCTGACCAAGTCATTTGCATGCAGTAGTTCTTCTTCCTTTCCAGGATTAGGTCAATGCGACCTGTTGTGGTCTCAAGTCCAGCATTTCTTTGGTAATCCCAAAGATCTTTTTCCACGTGGTTTGTAGGTGTTGATCTTTTTGGGTAATCTTGTATTGTCCATTTTGTCTAAATGTTCTTTCCATTGGTATTTGTGCTCTTCTAGTTTATCGAGTATTGAAAATATCTCCAGTTCATTTCTTATTGATTCATTGTGTAATCTATCCATCCCATGCGTGTACATCCTTATATGGTACTTAAAAATTTCATTTCAGCAGCTTGAATATGTGATATCTTTTTTTATAAGTACCCAAGATTCAGATTCATACAAAAGAACAGGAACAGCCATAATTTTATAAAACCTGAGCTGAGTTTCTCTTAGTCTTTCAGAGGGTTCTTATGGTGCCACACATTTGATATCGGTTGTATGCAGTAGTTAGTATATATATATATATAATTTTTCTTTTTACCTGAATTGAAATTTGAACTCAAGAGCTGATCTCCAGTGTGTAAAGTTGAAGTGTCAAATATCAGTTCAGAGAAAAAAATAAATTTCTCTTTAGTTATACCAGCGGTAGTACACTTCTTTTCCTTCCATCCTCTTTTGTATCTTACTGAAATTAAATCAATCTTTTTATTGATGCTCTGTAAACTTAGAAGCATGAAGTCTGATGAAGATTCCATTTAATTAATCTACATCTACAGTGGTGTAACAGCCCAGTATTGGGCCTTAGCCTCTCCTTTGTTAGTAGTTATTGCACAGCATAATTTAGTTATGTTTATTTCCCTAAAGATGTCATGAATGGTATGCAGTTAACTTACCGACCTAATGAGACATCTAGTATGCAAATGAGGTATTACTAGGATAAAAGAGGTCAGTAAATTCTGCTTAGAGGCCTCTTTATTCAGGTTTAAGGTTCTTTTATGAGCCTGAAAATCTTGAGACTTGGGACCCATGTCTTAAAATCCTTCTAGAGGACTTCTTCCTTGGATTTTTCCACCCTAAAGAATCCAACTCTGGTTGGTACAACTTTAGTTCATCAACTGTGCTAATGCATCAACTGTGCTAATGCATGTCCCCAAACATAAGAAGAATTACAACGTATATAAGAGAAAAATTTGCATCTAGATTGCAACTTGCCTCAGTAGCTCAGTTGGTAGAGCATGGGCCCGGAAAGCCAAAGATCCCGGGTTCGAGTCTCGGTCTAGGCAAAAATATTTCTCTTCAAATATGAGGAGAATATTTGTTTTTTTTAACCAACTATAGACATATTTGGTCCACCACTGTGGTCTCGAGGTAGCATGCTGCCTTGTCACGCAGTGGGCCCGGGTTTGATCCCCGGTTGGGACAGTTTTTCTGGGTGAGGTTTTTTCAGGGTTTTTCCTCCCCTTTAAGACAAATGTTAGGAAAACTTTAAGGCCCAATCGGTCCCCAATATCATATGGCCATCATCATCATCCTTCACCAGTGTGCAAAGCAACGGGAAACTACCATACCTAAAATTCCCTAGTAAAGCTGCAAATCATAGCATGAAAAATGCTATAATTGCATTGAAAGACCTGCCCTTGGGCAGAATTACTATGGATGGAGACATATTTGAATCAATGTTAAAATTTCAGTTTGGTATCTTGTTTGACTTGAGATATGGTATGCTGGGAGTTTGATGTCCTATGTCTGTTTATGCAGGTATACACTGTGATTGAAGCTCTAGCAGACGGTGCAGTGAGAATGGGGATACAGAGGGACATGGCCTACAGACTTGCGACTCAGACTGTCCTGGGAGCAGCACGTATGGTACAGGAAACCAAACTGCACCCAGGTCAACTCAAGGACAAAGTTACATCATCTGCAGGTACGTAACGTGAAGGTTGGTCTAAGTGCCCACATCTGGTACCGAGGTTTGCGGATACAAATCCAACTAAGTATATTTAAATATTTTTCATTGAGAGTAATTAATATTATAATTACAAAGAAATAAACGTTATCTCAGTCAAAGCATAAATATATTAATCAATTGAGTTGGTGTTTACTTGATGAAAATCCATATTTATTAATTAAATAAAAATAAAACGTAGTTTTATTTGATTTTCATATTTATTATATAATTCAGTGACACCTGTTTTGGTACACTGTACGTTCTTCAGACATGTTAATAGATTATGAATTGTGTTCCCAGACTCTGGGAAAGCTGACGATAAAACAGAATTGTTTTGAAACATGTCCAAGAACAAATCAACATTAATATTGAGGCAAGATGTCCAGACTAAAAATAATATAATTATTGTACATAGTTACCATCACCAAGACAATTTTAATTTTTTTAAATATATATATATATATATATACAAATTTAAATGAATAAATTTAAAATTCCAATTTATAATTAAAAATATTTTAGCAAGGAATCAAATGTTCCACACCATTCATTTATATCTTTTTATTTATTTAATGTTTTGTTTTGTTCTTTTTTTATATAGGCCATTTTGGTTATTAATCTTTTTTGGTAATTATTTTCTTTGTGTAAAATTTGTATGTCATTCCATTTCATTTTATGATTTTGATTAATTATACTCATATGTTCACTGATTACTGAAAGTTCTGCTCCTGGTGTACTGATATTCTTTTTATGTTCGATTCTTTTTCTTATAAATCTTTTTGTTTGGCCTACATAAGACTTTTCACAATCACCACATTGGATTTTGTATACAACATCTGTCAATTTACAAGTATCGATTTTGTCTTTGCCAGTTTTTATTAAATTTCTAAATTTATTTTTATTAAATTTCTAAATTTATTTTTATTAAATTTCTAAATTTATTTTTATTAAATTTCTAAATTTATTTTTATTAAATTTCTAAATTTATTTTTATTAAATTTCTAAATTTATTTTTATTAAATTTCTAAATAATTTCTAAATTTATTTTTATTAAATTTCTAAATTTATTTTTATTAAATTTCTAAATTTATTTTTATTAAATTTCTAAATTTATTTTTATTAAATTTTTCTAAATTTATTTTTATTAAATTTCTAAATTTATTTTTATTAAATTTCTAAATTTATTTTTATTAAATTTCTAAATTTATTTTTATTAAATTTCTAAATTTATTTTTATTAAATTTATAAACAACCATGTCTTGAAAATGATCTCACATAAGGAGATTGAAACGTCGACACAATAAATTTATGCTTTATTAAGTTATGTAGATAGGAAATAACACTATGAGGTTTTTTAATATTGTTTGTTTTTTATTATTTCACTCACCTCATACTTCATAACTCCTCGCAAACCCAGGGTTTCTTCACATCATTTGTGACATTCTCAATGCTGTGTCACAAATGATGTGAAGAAACCCAGGGTTTGCGAGGAGTTATGAAGTATGAGGTGAATTAAATAATAAAAAATAAACAAAATTCATGCTTTGACTGAGATAACGTATGAGGTGTGATCAATAAGTTTCCGGAATGGCTTCAAAACAATTATGCCATTGAGGAGTTTTTAATTTTCACCCAGGCTGTACACTCAGAATTTCCTTGTGATGAATTTGAGGGGTCGCGCGACCTTCTCTGACCTTGCAGTATGCTGGTAGAAGCTCTGAAGTGAAGACGTGTTTTGTGCGTGCGGCGATTTCTCTGTGTAGCAACAATGCGGGATTACGAGGAACAAAGAACATGCATCAAATTTTGATTTAAACTTGATAAAACTGCAACAGAAACATATCAAATGTTAAGAACAGCTTATGGGGAGGAAGCAACGAGCAAATCTCAAGCATTTGAGTGGTTTTCGAAATTTAAAAGGGGCGTGACATCGGTTAAGGATGAAAATCGTCTGGGACGACCAACTTCCAGCAAAACCAATAAAAATATCGATCGAGTGAGGGAAATGGTATTAAATGATAGGCGCATTACAATACGAGAACTGTCCGATGCACTAGCACTCTCGTTTGGAAGTGTTCAAAGCATTTTGAAAGACGATTTGAACATGCGAATGGAGGACTGGTGACTGGTTCCTGCATCACGACAATGCGCCCGCGCACAAAGCAATTTCTGTCCGCCAGTTTTTGGACAAAAATAGGATGAGTACTGCTCCCCATCCAGCCTATTCTCCAGATCTGGCTCCAGCAGACTTTTTCCTGTTCCCACAGCTAAAAATTCGGTTCCGAGGACATCGTTTTGAGGACATTGATGTCATCCAGCGCGAATCGCAGAAGGCATTGGACACATTTAAAGAAGACGACTTCCAGAAGTGCTTCCAGCATTGGCAGAAGCGCTGGGACAAGTGTATCAACTCCCAAGGTGACTACTTCGAGGGTGACAGTACTGAATAGAAACTTTGAAGTGTTGTGTTGTGTTTATGGCCTCATTCCGGAAACTTATTGATCACACCTCGTAAATTTCTGTGTAATTATAAAATCCAACTAAGGTCGATGGATTTTCTAAGAGCATAAAATGCTGAGGAGAGAGATGGCCACTCCTTAACCTCATGGAGCATGTTATTAGGAAGACTGGAATAAACCAAAGGTATTTTGGAATATACAGGTTGTCGCATATGCATGTGATCTTAATTTCATGGAAAGATCAAGAAACTCTGAAAGATGATTTAACATCTGAAGAAGGAGATCACTTTGTCCCATGTTGTGGTGACATTTTGAAGAAGTAATTCTCTTCATGCGAGTTCTCAATGTGATAGTAACATTTTGAAGATGTATTTGTGTCCCAAAAAAAGGATTATTGGTTTAGGTTGGGTTTAATTTTCGGTAGAGCTGGGTTCTCTTCTCAGGGTCAGAAGTTGGTACACTGGATAGGAAAACACTTCAAAATCACAAAAAAATGTTTCTTGTAGAAATAATTGCAAATTTATTAACTTCTTAATTTCCCAGCAGATTAAGTAAATGTAGGTAGTATTATTCTTCACCGTCAATTAAAAATAAATTCTTTTCTTTCCTTAAATCAATTATTCTTCTTGTATTAAATATTAAATTTTATTAGGAGAGCTCTTATTGTTTCTATCTTCGTTGAAAGGTGTATGCAGAATGGCTAGTGTAATTCTTTTATAATTTTAAGGCATTATTACATCACATGATGTTATTTTTAAATTCTATTGGTTAATAGTTCTATAGATGACTAACAGAAAGCTTTATAATTTTGACAACAATGACAAAAACAATTTTTTAAAAGCATTATTTACAAAAACTGTTATGTAAAACAATTTCATTAATTGTTACTGAGACATTTTTATTCAACAATAACTAACAATGAATTATTTAGTTATATTTAAATATTAAAATAATTTTAAAATACAAAATTGTTAACTTTAACTTTCATATTTATTATAATATTAAAATCCTGCTATACATGTACCATTTCTGCAGGAAACGAGATTGAAAATTTCCGTACAAATCCAAGAAAAAAATACAATGAAAACATTCTCACCTTGTTCATTGGTGATGGCCTCAAGGATAGAATGATAGAAGTCCAGATGAGAATGCAGGAAATAGCAATTCATCCATCATATGGTAATGTTAACCCTGATGGCCCCTTGGTTTATTAAATTATTCTCCAATAATTTTAGTCCTTAACCTTAATTTGACCTATTTAATAATTGAATAGTTGCCCCGAAAAGAGATCCAACCCACAAAAATTGGAAAGTTGGACTTTTCAGTGGATTAGTAATCTATTTGGAGAATATCACGGTATGGTCCATGTAAAACTATCCCTGCTCTCTTCCAGACCTGTTTTATTTATTTTTAAAAGTTGGCAATCAAGTGAATAGTGATCTATATGTAACAAAATGGCGGAAGAAATTGGTCAAGTCATGAGTAGCAGTTTATGGGTTAGATCTGTTTTCGGGGCAACTATTTGTTTTTTTATAGGAGTAGGTTACATGCTGGCACCGTGTTTCACCTTTATCATGCCTCATACAACACACTTTATACTCTTCCTATACTCCTCTATATATACAGTATATATATATATATATATATATATATATGTGTGTGTATGTTATGTTGCAGATTTTCATGGATATAAGTATGAATAAAAAAGTTTTCTTGGGTTTTCCATGTCTTGGATTCAAGTTCGGCCTCTGGCCACTGATTCCGACGTTTCGGCATGATCCCACATGCCATTATCAAGGAATGATAAGTTTGAGCTACAGATTTAGGTCTTATATAATAAAATACATAGTTTTCGCTGTGGTCCATTTCTGAAGACATACACCCATCCAAGGTTTAGTTCTTATGTAGTTAAACACCTTCAGTTTTCAGTGTGGATGGGTGTACAGCTTCGGAAACGGACCACACTGAAAACTGAAGGTGTTTAACTACATAAGAATTAAACCTTGGATGGGTGTATGTCTTAGGAAACGGACCACAGCGAAAACTCTGTGTTTAATTATATAAGACCTAAACCTGTGACTCGAACTTATCATTCCTTGATAATGGCATGTGGGATCATGCCGAAACGTCGGAGTCAGTGGCCAGAGGCCCAACTTGAATCCAAGACGCAGAAAACCCAAGAAAACTTTCTTATTCATATATATGGGGTATGCCGTAGCGTAGTGGTGAAGGCACTGCACTACAAGCCAGAAGGTCGAGGGTTCGAGACCCGGTGGGGTCAGGATTTTTAAACTGACCTAAACCTCCTGGCAGCACTATGTCCCTGGGGTAGACTCAGCCTCTAATGGAAATGAGTACCAGACTCTTGTTCTGGGGTAAAGACGGCTGTCATGCAGAGCTGACAACCCAGCTGACATCAAGTGCCGATTGTACAGAAAAGTGGGAGCCTCCTGAGACTTGTATGGGATACCTTTATTTATTTATATATATAAAAAGAAAAACGAATGCTTGAGTCTGGATTTGAACCTGAGTCTCTAAACTCTGTACGTTTAATGCTTAGCGCTCTAACCATCTGAGGCCCTCAAGTATTCCAACACAAATATACTTTTTCTTATATATGTAGTATTCTTCTTCCTTCCAAATATTAGGCCAAGGCCTGTTACGATCCTATAGAAAATTTTCCCTCCAGCATTTCATAGGATGGCCCAGTGATCTTCGTCCTCTTGGTATATAATTATAAACAGCTTTGGGGATCCTATATATGAGAATACTACATATATAAGAAAAATGTATGTTTTTGTTGGATTGTTGGAATACTTTAGTGGCTCAGATGGTTAGAGTACTAAACATACAGAGTTTAGAGACTCAGGTTCAAATCATGACTAAAGCATTCATTTTTCTTTTCATATCATATTTACCTTCATTGCTAAATGTCAAAAATATAGTTAACATATATATATATATATATATACAATGCAAGAATTTATCATAAGTAATGCCTCGAGTGATTTCCAAATTATCGATAAATTCACGACTCACGAAGTGAGGAGTGAATTTATCTAGAGAATTTGGAAATCAAGAGTGGCATTTGTTAGGACTATTTAGCAAATAAAATTAAGCTGTTTACTCACAAATCATTATTTAACTATAGTTATTTTAAAATATTTATATATTTAATGTAAATGGCGATGTTTGAAAACAAATGAGAAACGATAGGTACGCTTCATCTGCTTCTTTTGTTTATCACTGCAACCAGATCATACTATTCATTGCCAAAGGAACGCAATATTGTAAGAATGCTCTCTAGTGGATAAAAAATGAAACACATCAAACTGTATATTAATTCATTTCTGATGTCGTATGATGTAAATATGACAATTATATTTTTCTGGATTATTACCTGGGAAAAAATACATTTAAGTGCAAACAGTGGTTTCTTTTTTTTTTGTGGTATAATAAATTGCTACAAATGTTTTTATATTAACTTCTGCAAGCGCTGTGTGTTGACATCTATGCACTATATATAAAATCTGGTAGCCGTATTTCTCATAGGCTCAGTCACTGCAAACTAATGGTCAGACCTGTTCAGAATATTAAAAAGGAGGAGGTTTCTTTAATATGGTAAATTTAACACTGATAAATATTTCGTGAAACACGACTCTGATTGGTTGTAAAACAGAAATCATTGAAACATGATTGGTCATTGACTCCCATTTGGGGCATGGGTTAAATAGTCTATTTAAAGTGGTCTGGTGAAGTGGTGAGTATACTTGGACCAACAGATTATGTCCCTATAGCGCTGACACCATTCTTAGAAAAGCACATGTCTATACTCGCACCATTTCACGGCATTCCCCTCCCACTATGTTAAACAGCAGCCATCGAGTAGGTATGTTTGCCAAACTTCCCCCAGTGTCATGGCTCTTGAATATTGAATAATGCAAAGTTGGAGTCAAGTTGACAACACTGGAGGGCATGTGCAAGAGAGAATTAGGAATGCAGGGAGGGAATAATTTGCCGAGGCAGAAAAGGAAGTAGGTTTTAGTTTGCATATCTTATGGGGGCACAGATCCATTGGACAGACAAATTGAAAACTGACCACATTAATGCCATCTATCTGCCTAGTGCAGTGGGTGGCATTAGAAAACACACACACATACACACACACACACATATACACACACACACACACATATACACACACACACACACACACACACACATATACACACACACACACATACACACACACACACACACTGGCACTATCGAACCCATAGGTTCATGGCCACAGACATAAGCTCTCCATACATACCTATCCTGAGCTAATATTTTCCAATCATCACCTGTATAATCCACCTCCCTCAAATCATAGTTAAAGCTATTCTCCCACCTCATTCTTATCCTACCAACTGAGTGTTTTCTCTCCGGTTTACCTACAAGAAGCTTCCATGCACGTCTTTCACTCCCCATTCATGCCACATGCAATGCCCATCACAGTCTCAAGACTTAACTGTTCTTATTATATCTGGCTTCCTATAAAGACCATGTAGTTCAGTTATGTAGTCTTCTCCATTCACATATCTGTTCATCTCGCTTTGGTCCAAAATTTTTCCAACTTTATTCTGTAAGAACACACACGAAATTTAATTTGTTCTTTGTTGCTATGTTTTTAGGGACGACCGCTGAAGGACTTTATCACATTGAGAAACATGGAGTGAGAGCAGCACTGATCGGAGCCATTGAAGCAGCAACCTTGAAATCTCAAGAAATAAACAAGAAATTTGCATAACATATTGTCATTCAGACTGTGTTAGGTTCCATAAAATTATGACGTTTATATCACATGCATACTATGGTGTTCTTTGTAATATTTGAGTTATTTTATTGTAGTTTTATTTTTAATTTATATATTCATAATTATTCCATTACAATACTAAAATAAGTTTTGTTGTAAATTCATACTAGAAGAGAAAAAACCCAAGGTCTCTGATTCTATGTACCAATTGTAAATATTGAATCATAATAAATAGAGCTAGGATTTTTTTTACCTAAAACCACTGAAATATGCAAAAAAAATATATGCAGTTATGACCAAAAATTTACAAAAATATGCACTGTGTAAAAAATATGACCTAATAATATAATTACGTAATCATTTAAATTGTAAAATCAATTAGTGATTCAGTTTGACAACAATTTATCTAAGAATAAAATGAAAATGAGAAGGATGCTAAAGTATAGAATTTGATATTGTAGCATGCTTTTTATTTGATTAAAATTATCAGTAGCTACCTGCTTGTCACGAGACAATACATAAAAATTTGCTCAGGTGCATACGTAAGGAAAAAAGTCCATGCTGTGAATTGAAACTAAATAGGAGAGGAAGATAGATTTTTTACAAGAAACAAAATTCTGAGAAATTTAACAACTCAAATGAATATGGAAGAGAGAAATTTTACAATTAAAGTTCTTTACTTCTTAAGAGTGAAAATATGATGAATATGACCAATAAACTGCTATAATATGCTCTGTCACACATAAAATGGCCAAATATCAAAGTGGCCAAGTACTTTAATTCAATAATTAGAAGAAAACTTTAATTCAATTCTTGTATAAAAAACATTTATATATATTTAAGAAACATATCACTCTTACCAAAAATATATGCTATTTCATAAGAAAATAGCCCTAATAATAAAAAGGTGATTCTGTTAAATCTTGCCTCATAAAAAGTAGTTCTTTTGGACATATTTCAATATGCAGGTACATTGAAACACTTGTCCAGACTGGACAAGCTGAAGATACTAGGGCATATTGAAAACATGTCTAAAGAACTGAACTTTTTACGAGGTAAGATGTAACAGGCTCACCTTATCTATTATGAAAAATTGCATTGGATATCGCATTGCATCGGATATCGCATTGCATTGGATATTGCATCGGATATCGCATTACATCAGATATTGCATTGCATCGGATATCGCATTGCATCGGACGGATCAGACCTCCAGAGAGAACAGCCCTATGATCCAGCCCTTTGAATTTTGTGTGCGTGCGTTCGTGTGTGTGTATATATATGTTACATTCCTTGATAATGGCATGTGGGATCATGTCGAAACATCGGAATCAGTGGTCAGGGGCCAACCTTGAATTCATGACACGAAAACCCAAGAAAACTTTTATAATTATACATATAGTGCCATAGGTGCCTAACCCACAATTTAAAAAAATTATGCTTTTCCTTGTAATTGCACTAGAAATCTTGTTAGAGCCACCACATCTGCCTAACATTTTTGTGTTCATTTTAATTCATCCATAATGTTATAGGCAGATGTGGCTCTGACAGAGATGATTATTTCTAGTGCAATTATAGGGAAAAGCATTTTTTTTTTAAATTGTGGGTTAGGCACCTATGGTACTGGGGCACTCACATAGTCTATTTTATGAATTAAGATAGACTGACAAAAGTAGTTAGCAGTGTATACAATTTAAAAATACTACAAAAAATTTCTTGAAAATAATTTTTCCAAAATTTCCCTTAAGAAGTTTTCTTGCTTATTAGATTTTTGTTCTTTTTTAAATGATTTTGACATTTTGATAACTTCACTAATAATATTACAAGACAATGAGACAGAGCTACTATATTTTGAAGTCGCGTGTCAAGGCAATCCATAGAGAAGGCCTTGAAGTCCAGCAGACAGAATATTTGCAAGAAGTCACACTGCTAATTGGCAAAAGTAGTGTAGCAAATTAAGCAGTGTAATTTTATATAATAATTTGGGAATTTTCAACATTGAGGTTTTATCAATAGGAATTAAATGAATCGTGAATTCTTCTTACCTCATACTTCTATGTTTTTTAAACGTATGTTTGTGTCACATAAACATGCAATTTTCAATAGTCTATTACACAGATTGATAAATGTTCCACTTAATGTAGAAGATTTTGATAATGAATATAATCATATTGTACATGTTGCTAAAATAAATGGTTTTGATGAAGACATAATAAAGAATAAATTAAAGAAATTTAAACAACAGAAAAGGTTACAGGAACACACCACCCTACAACATGATTCCAAGAAAGATGTAAAATTCAAGAAATTTACTTACCATCCTGAAGTTCATAAGTTCCAAAAAAAATTTCAGAAAATTTAATATAACATTGGCTCCAATTAACAAATTTAGCCTGGGTAATCTTCTGTTAACTAATAATAAAGTTAACACCCCAGACAACAAAAAATCTGGAATTTATCAAATTGATTGCAAAGATTGCAACAGGATATATATAGGAAAAACAAAAAGGAACTTGGAAACTCGTAAAAAAGAACACTTCAGAAACATAAAGAATGGAGAAATTGAAAAATCAGCTATAGCAGCACATAGTTTATTAGAGAATCATAGAATTGAAAAAGAAACAAAACTTTTGAAACATCTATCCAAACCTTTAGATTTAACAGTTTGGGAAAAGATATATATTAAAAAAGCCATACTAGAACCATGAACTTTGAGATTCCAAACGAACCGAGCTTGATTACAAAGTTCTTCAAAAATACAACAGATGGCAGTTTAGAAAATAATTCCTTCAAAAGAACACCAGATGGCAGTTTGGATAATTACCAGCAAAAGAAAAAATTGACAGTTGCAAAAACAGCTTAGGATGGTGACGATGGTCGCTGATACTGCAGTGCTGTGTTTAAAAAAACATAGAAGTATGAGGTAAGAAGAAATCAAGATTCATTTAATTCATAAGCAGTATAACTTTGTGTTTATAAAACAGGATTTACCAGACTGCTAACTAGTAAATTTTATATTGTAAATAAGTAGCTACTAAAAGTAGTACTTCTATGAAGAATGCCTCAGGTGGCAAAACAAAATATGAGGAGCGGTGCATATATTATAATTCAATATCTTGATAAACTGCCTCAGTGTTACTTCTATCAATTTAGAGAATATTTATTTATTTATTTATTTATTTATTTATGTGTTGAAGTTACAGTGATGTCATTTTTGCCAGCAATAAAATTTTAGACATTACAAAGTATTTTAGGCTTTATGTTAAATTTGGATACAGGTGATACCTATAAGATATGAGAAGAATTAAAAGTGCAGCTTTTATTGGATAATGTCACGAATTATACGCAAAAGTGTTGTTTTCAAATGCTGGGCCTTGGCAACGAAGCCACTAGCATTTTTATACGACGCCCTGCAGATGTCCCCACCCTGAGATCCGAAAAGGGGACTGTTTTACCTCTGGAAAATTTGTCTGAAGGATTTGCCTTTAGTTCAGCATAAATGTAACCATTTTTTAAGCGGGCACCAATTTTTTATTTGTAATGGTGGTTACATCACCCACTCACATAAACCCCCAGTATGACTGGAGGGCCACACATGCCGTTGGTTAATGGGTTCATCGGACCTTGCTGGGAGGATATATATTTTTTGTATGCACCGACCATTCTCACAAGCACCATTTGTGGACCATTTCTATGCTGTGACATGCCAGCATAAGTGTTGAAATAGCATTTCCTCTATTTCTGATGGTGTGGTTATACCGCCATTACTAGGTCCTCATAGCCTCATTTGTAAAAGCAGGTTGCACCACGAGCAGGTTCAGGTTTGGATAGGAGAGGTTATGGAATGCACTTCACTATCCTTTGCAAAAGTGGATTGATCACATGAACGGAATGAGTAAGGAGAGGTATACATTGTTAGCACTTAAGACTTAAAGAAGCTTCTCTATTTATAACTTTGAAGGTTATTAGTTTAATTTAACTTAAAATCTTTTGAGTTTGACTTAAGCTAAATTAACTTTTAATAAATATTGATAACGAGTGTTCTTACTTACTTACTGGCACTATCGAACCTGTAGGTTCATGGCCAGGCGGACATAAGCCCTCCATACATCCCTATCCCAAGCTAATGCTTTCCAATCATTCCCTGTATAATCTACTTCCCTCAAATCGTAGTTAATGTTGTTCTCCCACCTCATTCTTGGTCTACCAACAGGGTGTTTTCCTTCTGGCTTTCCTACAAGAAGTTTCCATGCACGTCTTTCATTCACCATACGTGCAACATGTCCTGCCCATCGCAGTCTACGAGACTCAACTGTTCTTATTATATCTGGCTTCGTATAAAGACCATGTAGTTCATTGTTATGTAGTCTTCTCCATTCACCTGTCTGTTCATCTCTCTTTGGTCCAAAAATTTTCCTGAGAACTTTATTCTCAAATACTCGTAATCTCCTTTCCTCCCTTAAAGTAAGAGTCCATGTTTCGCACCCATATAATATAACTGGTAGAATAATAGTTTTATATATTTCCAGCTTAAAGTTTTTTTGAAAGGAGTTGGGACATCAAAAGTCTCTGCAATGCATAATAGCATGCATTTCCAGAATTGAGCCTATGTTTAATTTCTTTGTGCATCTCATTCCTATTTGTGATTATTGTTCCTAGATATTTGAATTCAGCCACTTCCTCAAAATTTCCCTCATTTGTCATTAGCTGTCCATTTCCATTATATACTGAATTTCTACGTGTGACCATATATTTAGTTTTACTGATATTTACTTCCAGTCCTAATTTCTTAGTGTTACTCAATAGTGTGTGCGTGTTGGCCTTTAGTATCTCCTCGCTATCGGCCAGTAGTACTACATCATCAGCATAAACTAACAGCTTATAAATACCATTCAGTTGTAAGCCTTCCTCATTCTCTAAAGATTTAATAGCATGCTCTAGTACAAAATTAAATAGTAGAGGAGATAGTGCATCTCCTTGCTTCAACCCATTCTGGATTTCAAAAGTGTCTGAAAACTGTTTGCCTACACGCACCCTACTCTTTGAGCCATTTAGACACATTTGTATAAGTCTAACTAACTTTTTAGGAATTCCGAACTCCAGCAGGATACTATATAACTTCCCCCTCTTAATTGAATCATATGCTTTTTTTGAAGTCTACATAGATAATGAGCATTCTTAGAAAGAAATTATCAAGCAAGAGGAAGACGTATTGTTGGAAGACCTAGAAAATGTTGGACTGATGCATTATGAAGTCAGAACAGGCAATTGCCTAATACTTGGAGTGATGACGATAGATCTGCATTCACCTTACCTCATATTTTGTTATTTCTTGTAAGAAAGGTTTCAAAGCATCTTTGCTCCTTCAGTTAGTACAGACTGGGAACACACAACCATGTATGACCTAGTTTTGAAACTGTAGTGGGATTGAAACAAGTTTATTCACTATCTTATGCTACTTTTCAATTTATGCTTAGAAAAAATCATAAATATAAAATCTAATCTTGGCAACTCCATATTTAATAGAACTAAACAAGATTTTGAATTTTGTTGAGTTGTTTCTTGACTCACCTGATACTTCTTAACTCCCTCGCAGATCTAGATTTCGTCACTGTATTTGTGACATTCTCAATGCTGTTCACGTTTTTTTGAAGTTATATTTAGTTTAACATATTCCAGTCCTGGACAAATCAATTTTTTGAAAAGAAAAATTAATGCTTGAACCAGGAATCAAACTTCAGACATCTGATTCTGCATGTCAGCATGCAATCCATTACACCATTCATGATCAAGACGTGATATAAACGTCAAATTTTCTTGTAAAATTCTTACATCTGGAGGCAAATCTGAATAGAAGTCGTCTGATGACGTTAACAGCACTGGCTATCTACCTTCATGTATGAGTGGCATATGGTGAGAATACCATTCCAATGAGACATGTAGTCAACAAGTAAGGTATAGCTTGGATGATGGTTAGTAAATTTTTACTTTGGTGCCTTTTTTTCAGAGTTAAGATTCTTTTACAAGCCTGAAAATCTTAAGACTTGGGACCTATGGCTTAAATTCTCTTCTGTAGACTTGATCCTTGGATTTTTCGATCCTAAAAAAAAAATCAATCGACCCCATTGGGTTTGAACCTGTGACCTTCAGATCTAGAGGCAAGGAACATAACCACAAACCACCATGACCTACAAAAATGACTTGCACCACTGTAACTTCAACCCATCCATTTATTTATTTCTTTGTACAGTAATTTGTATATAGCATTTTTAACATGTCACATTGTGGTAGATGAAATGCTGTGATATATGGCACATAGTACCTGAGATTTATCAGTTATTTTGCTTGTAAATAAACAGTTACCAATGATGTGGATCTTGTCAATTTGTCGTCTCCCTCCAGTCATACTCCTTGTCCATAAATAAATGTTATGTCTTAGTTAAATTATTTTTAGTCTGATCAACTTACTCAATATTAATTAGTTATATCTTAGTACCTTTTTTATTTATTAATGATTTTCCCTACATTACAGTAGTTATCCTTGAGCCCAAATGCACCGGTCCCATACTGGCCGAAATACCATGAGAAAATTTCTTCCCCCAACCTGGGGCATCAGAAATATCATTGCTATTCCTTACAGTGTATATTTCTTGACTTCTTGAGCTTCTCTTGCCATTTCACAAATTTCTTCTGACACATTAACATATTCAGTCCACCGCTGTGGTCTCGAGGTAGCATGCTGCCTTGTCTCGCAGCGGGCTCGGGTTCGATCCCCGGTCGGGACAGTTTTTCTGGGTGAGGTTTTTATTGGGATTTTCCTCATCTGTAAGACAAATGTTGTCGTATGCTGTAGCCGAATTGTTAAAGCAAGAAGCCTTGGTACAGAGCTATGGTACATGCACTGGTTTGAGTCTCCATGGAGGAAGAAATTTTTCTCGTGGAATTTCGGCTAGTATAGGACTGGTGCCCACCCAGCATCGTGAGGCATTTGGGTAAGTAGCAACTCCAGGTTGAGAATACCAGTTATAATGGCTGGAGGATCCAACATGCTGACCATATGTCACTCCTACACAGGCCAGATGATCGTCTACCTCTGTGATAACACATGTGGATGCGAGGCCAGCAGCCGGATGGTTAGCCAAGGACCTTCTAGGCCTGTTGCACTTGGAGTTTTTAAGACAAATGTCAGGAAAACTTTAAGGCCCAAACAGTCACTGAAATCATATGGCAACTGCAATCATCATCATTCACATTCATCTTAGATTAAGCTTAGGATTAGGGACTCTCCTGGCGCACCACTATCATCATCATCACCCATCATATCATCGGGGCAACGTAACCCCGCCTTCCAACCTCAGAAGTGGGTTACAAGTACGTCATGCCAGGAGAGAACACCAGGAATGTCGAAAGACAACCTAGGGCATTTGCAAAAAAAAAAAATTGACTTATTCTTCCATTTTTAATGTATTAATGAATAAATAAACTCCCTACATAAAAGTTCTTCAGCAACAAAATTATTTGTTGGATATAAAAAAGAGATCAAATAATTTATATATTAAATTTGGAAATTTTTAACATTATGAGGTTCAATTAATAAGAATTAAATGAATCGTGATTTCTTCTTACCTCATACTTCTATGTTTTTTTAAACACAGCACTGCAGTATCGGCGACCCATTGTCACCATCATCAGCTGTTTTCACGACTGTCAAAATTGACAGTCAAAACAAAATTGACAGTCGTGAAAACAGCTGACGATGGTGACAATGGGTTGCCGATACTGCAGTGCTGTGTTTAAAAACATAGAAGTATGAGGCAAGAAGAAATCACGATTCATTTAATTCTTATAAAATAATTTGCTTATGTGTATTTCATGTTTTAATAACAATTTATTTCCTTTTCATTATAAAATATTAACACATAAAATTATGTATGCACCAAGGGTATTATTAGTTATTATACCCTCATGCAACTTTCCAAACCTCAGGCTAAAGGCCCTCGACCTGGTAATGTCACCCTCAGGAAATAATAAACCCCTGCTACATAAATAACTATAAAAGGCATGAAGCCAATGTTAATATCCCAATGAAGTTATAAGGAGAGAGGACTGATTTGGAAATTCTTCAGTCGGCCAACAGATGCGCGGAGGTCAGTCTGCAGGATAGAAGGCCGTTGGACGTCAGTTGTGAACGTGACACAGCATTGAGAATGCCACAAAAGATGTGAAGAAACCCTGGGTCTGCTATGAATTATGAAGTATGTGGTGAGTGAAATAATAAAAAATAAAACAATATCCCAATGAAGGTTAACTGAGGGATTTCCATTATGCTCCAACTTGCAGTAACACAAGTTGTGTAGCATTTCACTTTCAGCACCCCTGCAGCCTGTGACAGCAGCGTCGAGATGTCACAAGGTTAGAACCAGAGGGTTCTACTGGTGTGTCTCAGCTCATCGGATGCAAAACTTGAAAAAATGGAGGGGTAGATTTTTAGTGGGGGTGAGTGTAGCACTACTTTTAGAGTTACTGGACTCTCTTCTTCACACCACTCTAAGCTCTTTTGAAAACATTTCTCTCAGTTGTTACCAGTGTCTGGAATTGAATGGTGGATGTGCAGTTGATTTTATTAAAATTTATTGCCTAAGATGAGAATTAGTAGAATATATATTTCATTTAACTTTTAGAGGAATTAATCACTATGAGGTTTAATTTATGGTGAAATTAAATGTTTCTTACCTCTCCTCATATAAATCTTTTAAGTTGATTGCGATTTCGAGACCATAACTGTCTCATCTTTGGAACTTTCTTGGTGACTGGTGTTATGTCGATCGGAAGAAACTCTTCTTCTTCCCTCTCTGAGACAGTTATGGTCTCGAAGTCGCGATCAACTTAAAAGATTTATATGAGGAGAGGTAAAAAACATTTAATTTCACCATATATTTCATTGTTCATATTATTCGTTTTTAAACATCTTAATGGTGGACAAATTATATTTGAAAAGAAAAATATATGCCTAGACTGGGGTTTAAACTCAGGACCTTTGACTCTCTATGTCAATGCTCTATCCAAGTGAGCTACCTAGGCCTCCAATTCTTTTCAAATATAATTTGTCCATCATTAAGATGTTTAAAAACGAATAATATTAACATTGAAAGAAGCACTACTGGCTTTATAAGTAATGTTTAAATTCCCAATAAAATGTCTTCTTAATAAAGAAGCTGCCATTTGCAAAAATTGTAGCAACGGCTCATAGCATTTGGGGTTAGGGAATTAACCTATGTATACGAGAAAAATACACATTTGGATTAGAGGCCTAGGTAGCTCACTTGGATATAGCATTCAGAAGAATAGTCGGCCACGGTGGACTAGTGGTTATGCTCCTTGCCTCTGGTCCCAAGGGTCACGGATTCAAACCCGGCCAGGGTCGATGGATTTTCTTTAGGATGGAAAAATCCAAGGAGCAATTCCTCCAGGAGGGACTTTAAGCTGTGGATCCCGAGTCTGAAGATTTTCAGGCTCGTAAAGGATCCTTAAGCCTGTATGAAAAGGCCTCTAAGCAAAATTTACTGAATATTCCCATCCTAATACTACCTTGGTTTCCTAGATGTCAGTATGAGGCAGAACGTTGACCACAGACCACTCAAATGACATCTATACGAAAACAAGTGTAACTAAATTAGTATGGTTCAAATTCTTCCCTGTAGGGGGAGAGCACCTAAATCTCTGTTAAGGGAAACATGGACTTACAAGAAGAAGAATAAATATAGATTCATGAATTAAAATAATATTTTTAATACCTCACCTCATATCCTTTATTCTTCTAGACTGCAGTTTTGGAGCTATATCTCCATCATCAGTAGCCTCTCGTCGACCGATGTTATGTCGTTTCTTGGTGGTTTTCTTCTTCCTTCTATTGGTGGACTGATGAACCTCTGAATCAAATCAAAATTTGTGGGAATTTCAAAATTCATGAGTTTTTCTTTCTTGTTTTTTTTTTTTTTTTTGGATGTGGATTTTTTCCCAAACTGTGAGTTCTTTCTGTTTGTCTGTATGTTTGATTAGGCTGCCTTTAGTATAAATTAAATGTTTTTCAGACCAACCATGGGCCGCTACAGCTGACTTGTCCACTTCACCATTTTTGACATTTCTAAGATGTTCTTTTACCCTTGTTTTCAAATTTCTTTAAAAAAAATTGATTAATGAATATTGAAGTTCCCAGCAAGCAAAATTTAATTTCAAAGTTCATATACTTAGCACCAGATGGCAGTTTGGAAGTTGATGACAGAATTTCAACAATTAGAGTTTTGCTGAGGATAGAGGTAATTGCCCTTGAAACTGGTCCTGTGAAAATCGTGCACTTTTATGAAGTGAGATGTAGAAAGATTTCTCTGATTCATTATCCATCCATAGTAATTCTGCCTGAGGTCAGGTCTTTCACTGCAATCATAGCATTTTCATGCTATGCTTGCAGCTGTACTAGGGAATTGTAGGTGTGGTAGCTTCCCATTACTTTCCACACTGGTGAAGGATGATGATGATAATCATGATTGCCATATGATTTTGGGGACCGTTTGGGCATTAAAGTTTTCCTGACATTTGTCTTACAGGTGAGGAAAAACCCCAATAAAAACCTCACCCAGAAAAACTGCCACGACTGGGGATCGAATCCGAGTCCGCTGTGTGAGAAGGCAGCACGCTACCTCGCGACCACAGCGGTGGACTGATTCATTATATAAATTGTAAATCATCTCATAGTGTTTCTTCCCATCATAATTTTTATTTAAAAAAATGCATTCTGGTTTACAGGTTAGATTTCCCTTCAGTAATATGAAGGTTGTTTTGTTGTGGATAAATAAAATGACATTGAATGAAGTTTCATTTTTGCAGAAAATGTTTTATTTTGATATTAACAATAACAACATCAACTTGTTCACACAAACAGCTCTGTTCACATGTGACCCTCAGCAGCGCTATCTATACTGGATTCTGTGAAACTACAGGCTCACTTTATTCTAACATGTGACATATAATTTATAGAGTAATGCATATCTTCCTTTGCAATGAACAATATAATAAACATCCATTGGTCATAGAGATCACAGTTTAGGTAGGACAGGCTGTATTTGTTGCCCTTTTAGGTATAAACTGAACCCATACTTTCGAGTTACAATGTCAACTGGGACTTTTGTAAAATGATAACTAGTTAAGACAATGTCAACTGGGACTTTTGTAAAATGATAACTAGTTAAGACAATGTCAACTGGGACTTTTGTAAACTGATAACTAGTTAAGACAATGTCAACTGGGACTTTTGTAAAATGATAACTAGTTAAGACAATGTCAACTGGGACTTTTGTAAAATGATAACTAGTTAAGACAATGTCAACTGGGACTTTTGTAAAATGATAACTAGTTAAGACAATGTCAACTGGGACTTTTGTAAAATGATAACTAGTTAAGACAATGTCAACTGGGACTTTTGTAAAATGATAACTAGTTAAGACAATGTCAACTGGGACTTTTGTAAAATGATAACTAGTTAAGACAATGTCAACTGGGACTTTTGTAAAATGATAACTAGTTAAGACAATGTCAACTGGGACTTTTGTAAAATGATAACTAGTTAAGACAATGTCAACTGGGACTTTTGTAAAATGATAACTAGTTAAGACAATGTCAACTGGGACTTTTGTAAAATGATAACTAGTTAAGACAATGTCAACTGGGACTTTTGTAAACTGATAACTAGTTAAGGGTTCAGGGAAAGAAAGAGCTCGGTCCAGATTAATAAAATTTACAGGACAATGGTCTTTTAATATAAATGTTTCCACATCTCTCACAGTTCTGTAATATATTAAAGTTTTGAGTAATATGAATAACGCCCTCTCCAGCTGTTTTTAATTTGAACTAACTACACATTGTTAGATTTAAAAAGCAACCCAAAACAATTCACACCAACCATTTGGGTGTTACTTTGGTTAAGTTATGTAGGTAGAAATAACACTATGAGGTTTATTTTAATTTTGTTGAGTTGTTTCTTGACTCACCTCGTACTTCTTAACTCCCTCGCAGATCTAGATTTTGTCACTGTATTTGTGACATTCTCAATGCTGTTCACGTTCACAACTGACGTCTAATGGTCTCCTTTCCTGCAGACTGACCTCCGCGCCATCTGATGGCTGACCGATGAACTTCCAAATCAATCCCCTCTCCTTATCACCGGGTATTTCAAAATTCATAGTTGCATATGTAAATTTTTCCCAAATTGTGAGTTCCTTTGGTTTTTCCAATCAAAGGAACTCACAATTTGGGAAAAAAATTTTCATATGCAAGAATAAAAACACAACTATGAATTTTGAAATACCTGGTGATAAGGAGAGGGGATTGATTTGGAAGTTCGTCGGTCAACCATCAGATGGCGTGGAGGTCAGTCTGCAGGAGAGGAGACCATTGGACAACAGTTGTGAACATGAACAGCATTGAGAATGTCACAAATACAGTGACAAAATCTAGATCTGCGAGGGAGTTAAAAGTATGAGGTGAGTCAAAAAACAACTCAACAAAATTACTTTGGTTAGTTTAAAATTTTGGTCAGAGTAAAATGGCAATGTATAAAACTTATTTCAAGCCAGTTTTAACACATGCATCTGAGACTTGGACATATACAAAGAAGGAATTGAGCAGAATCCAAGCTACAGAAATTAAATTTTTACGTGGAATGGTACATTAAACAAGTAGAGATAGAATAAAAAATGACAACATCAGGGAGACATTAAATGTATAGAAAAATTAACAACAGATATAGAAAAAAATATACTAAAATGGTTTGGACATTTAAAAAGAATGTTAAATCTCAAGATACAAGAAAAATGATCACGAGAAAGATGGATTAATCAGCTGAAAAAAAGTTTCCTAGAACGAGGATACGACTGGGAAGAACTAAAAAGAGTGAAAACATGGGAAGCTATAGATGGTTGGAGGTATATTTGGAATTGACCTTCCGAAAGGAGGACACAATAAGAGGATGATGAGTTTTAAATATCTACAAAATTAAATATTTGGAAATTGAAATAAATGAAGACGAAAACAATGATGTGGAAATAACAAAAAGAATAGCTAAAGGTCTATCTGCAATAGCAACATTGAATGGAATTTTGTGGGATAAACATATATTCAAAGAAACTAAAATCCATATTTATAAATCAATAGTAAAAAGTTTATAAACCAATGGTAAAAAAAAAAATTGCCTGAACCAAGAATCGAACCCTGAACCTTTAGCTTTCCGTGCTAATGCTCTGTCCACTGAAGCCTGGATTAGCTCAGTGGAGAGAGCATTAACATGGAAAGCTAAAGGTTCGGGGTTCAATTCCCGGTTCAGGCAAAAATTTTTCTCTTTACCATTGACTTATAATAATTTAATTGTGTTCATTAATTTACTTGTTTCTGTCATAGTAATAGCTTTAGCTTCTCAGTATTAATTTAGTAAGAAGTTTAATGACCTATGTAGCAGAAACATGGACTAAAAATGCCAAATTAAAGTCAAAATTGCAATCTACAACAATTGATTTTTAACACATTCAGTACCAGGCACTGAGCAGGGCATTTAAACCCACAGCCAGCCGTTTAAATACCCCAGCTACCTATTTCGTGGCACTTCAGAAAATGGACCATTATTCACAAACTATTAGTCCTAGAAAATTCAAATTTTGTACATACCTAAAGGTGATATCCTAGTAGGATTTGATGGTGAAATAACTTGGGTGATTGACATCACATGGTATCGGCGTATCAATTTCAGGAAGTGGAAGTTCATCTTCACTTTCACTTTGTGAATCTTCTAATTCAGGAATCAGTTCATCACCTGAATCATTATACAAAATATTCACTAATTCTTCTTCAGTGAGATATTTATCTTTCGCCATGGTTTCACTCACGCACAAACAACAGCACAATAATGAGAAACATATATGACTGCATTGGAGCCTGGAGCAAGTTTGGGTGAACGAATTCCATGTGTTGTTTGTTTTAAAAATAACAGGGGGATTCACCAAGATTAAACGTGTCAAACGGGAATAGAAAATGTACATTTACATGCCAACTATGATCTCCAAGACATACTAAGTCAACACAATATTTAGGCGCCGAATATAAATGCGGTTTATTCGCGCCCGCTCTAAAACGAGTTAACTGACCGATGGCTGCGTACACGATAGTCTCTTTAAACGCCTTAACTGGTTTACGGTACTGAATGTGTTAAGATGATCTGCACGATGTTCTAAATTAGACAGCATCAGAAATAGCATTATCCGAGAAAAAATGAACTTAAAAATGAAACAATTATACAGTTTTGTGTGAAATAAACAATTACAATGGTTTGGACACGTGAAGAGGATGAATGAAGATAGATTGTCAGTTGGAGTTTGAAGTGGATTCCAAAACGGAGGAAAAGAAGAGGGAGACTAAGAAGACATGGATAGAGGGAATTATGAATTTGATGAAGGACAGGGGACTGCAGGATGATGACTGGAAAGATAGAGATGAATGGAGGAACATAATCAAAACTTAATATTGGGCACAGGAAAATGTTGTATTTACATTCAAAACTTGTTAAATAAAAAATCATCATCATCATCACTCCAGGGATTAGGCAATTGCCCGTTCCGACTTCATAATGCATCAGCCCAACATCACGTCTTCCTCTTGCTTGATAATTTCTTGCTAACAATGGATATCTCTCCTTACTCATTCCATCCATGTGATCAATCCATTTCTGTCTGTAATTCGTGACTTTATCCAATAAAGGCTGTACTTTCAATTCTTCTCTTATATCCTCATTTCTTATTCTATCAAGTCTTGTACATCCTTTTACTTGTCTTAGGAACCTCATCTCTGCCATCTGTATTCTATCCTTCTGTTTTTTCACTGGAGCCCAAGTTTCACATCCATATACAATATTGTGGGAACCGCCATAACATTATACATTTTTATCTTGGTTTCTTTTCTAATTTTATTTTTGAATGTTCTCTGTATTGTTCCACACCGTCTGAAATTTATTTATTTTGGAGTCAATATCTCTTTCTACATTGTAGCCAACATCACAGCCCAAATATTTGAAACTAGACACCTGTTCTATACTTTGATTTTCTAAAATAATTTTGGATCTCACTGGATCTCTTCCTCTAAAAGCCATGGTCTTAAATAAAAAATAAGGTTTTAAATATTGGTTAGTTAGTTAGTTCAAACTATAAACAAGTAAAGGGTGTATTATTCACATTATCCAAAGTTTTTACAGAACTTATATTTTCCGTAGTAAAGTACAGAATAAATTAAATTTGAAGAGAAAAATTTACAGTACAAAAAAAGTACAGAATGCTCAGATTTTAATTATAAACTCCTTGTGGCAAGTATTGTAAAAAAATATGGTCTTTCGATCACAAATACTTTTTTTTGGTCTGATGTCACCAGGGTGTCTTATGTGTTATACTTCTGGCATTGACAGAATTGTAATCCACTCGTGTAATTATAACAGCGATATGATAATGAAGCACCAGGAGAGTCCTTAAACCCAACTTTCTGGACCAAATGCTCTACCAACTTAGCTACAGAGGCGCAAATTTTTCTCTTATATATATTGCATCTAGATCGCAACTTGCCTCAGTAGCTCAGTTGGTAGAGTATTTGGCCCAGAAAGCCAAAGGTCCCGGTTCAAGTCTCGGTCTAGGCGAAAATTTTTCTCTTCAAATATAATTTATCCTTCAGTGAGAAGTGTTAAATTAATAATAAAAACATCAATATAAGCCCTACTGGCTATAAAGTAGTGTTAAATTCCCAATAAATGTCTTCTTAAAGATAGAAGCATAGGTTTCAAGGCATTTGGCACGAGGGAATTACAACGTATATAAAAGAAAAATTTGCGTCTAGATCGCAACTCGCCTTGGTAGCTCAGTTGGTAGAGCATTTTGCCCGGAAAGCCAAAGGTTCTGGGTTCAAGTCTCGGTCTAGGCTAAAAATTTTTCTCTTCAAATATAATTTATCCTTCAGTGAGAAGTGTTAAATCAATAATAAAAACATCAATTGCCTGATTGTTTGATATAATCCAGCAGCTAGTAAGCCAGTGTTAAGTAGTAAGGTTGGCTGAAGGTCATCACTATAACCACTGTTCATACTTACAATAAACTAACTAATCTTAACACAGGAGAGTACAGTATCAGGCCTGGCATGAACTAGCAAACATAATATCATTCAGCACTCTTCATGTGATCCTAATGCTCAAAATTTAGTAGTGACATTATTTTCTCCTTCTTGTTACCCAGTGTTAACCGCCATTGAACTAAGTAAATTAATACACACAGCTAAGCCATAACAATTATTTATCTATCTTTCTACCTACAACGATGTAACAGCACAATGTTGGGCCTTAACCTCTCTTTTATTAGAAGTTACTAGACCAAGTTAATTTAGTTACAGTTATTTCCCAAAGATGTCATGAACATTTAAATTAGTATTGGGAAGTAAACATTATGAGGTTATATCATTAATAGTGAGTGGAGAAAATATTTTTGATGACTCACCTCATATAATTTCAAATTTCTTTGATACCGGCGGTTTCAGACAATATCTTGTCCCTCTTCAGTCATGGCTTCCACTGATGAAACAATTTTTTTTCATCAAAGAAATTTGAAATTATATGAGGTGAGTCGTTTAAAATATGTTCTCCACTCACTATTAATGTCATAAATAGTTAAATATGGGAAATAACATTATGAGGTTCTTAATTTGTAAATTAATGAGTCTTTTTTAACATCTTACCTCATATTTTATGTTTCTTCAAACACGGGAACTAGTTTTCGAGAGAAGGATCTCCCTCATTTTCAAAAATGACTCATTAGTTTACAAATGTCATGAATATTGAACTTTTACAGGAATTAATCACTATGAGGTTTAATTTATGATAAAATCAAATGTTTCCTACCTGCCCTCATATAAATCTTCTAAGTAGATCGCGATTTTGAGACCATAATGATCTCATATTGAGTACAATCTTGGCGACTTATGTTATGTTGATCAGAAGAAACACTTCATGAAGTTATGATGAACTTCAAGAAGATTTTCGGGCTGTAGGCCATGGTCGTGAGGCTTGTAGTTCCCCTACATTTCACCAAAGACTGCATCTGGCATCCTCAAGGGTTGTCGGTCGTGAGGCTTGTAGTTCCCCGACATTTTGCCAAAGACTGCATCTGGCATCCTCAAGGGTTGTTGGTCGTGAGGCTTGTAGTTCCCCGATGTTTTGCCAAATACTGCGTCTGGCATCCTCAAGGGTTGTCTCAAGACAACTACAAGCCTCACGACCACAGCCTACAGCCCGAAAATCTTCTTCAAGATCATCATAGCAACTCTGGCCGTGAAAGTCTACGTGAATACTTCTTGAAATGTACTGAAGATGAGACCGTTATGGTCTCGAAATCGTGATCTACTTAGAAGATTTATATGAGGAGAGGTAGGAAACATTTGATTTTGTCATGAATAGTTTGTGACCCAATGAGACATCTAGTAGGCAACTTAGGTAATACTAGGATGAAAAAGGTTAGTAAATTTTGTTTAGATGCATCATTATTCAAGATTAAGGATCTTTTACGAGCCTGAAGTCTTGAGACTCGGGAGCCATGGCTTAAAATCCCTGCTGGAGGACTTGCTCCTAAGGTTTTTACATCCTAAAAAAGAAATCCATTGATTCTGGCCAGGTTTGACCTGCAACCCTCGGGACCAGTTGCAAGGAATATAACCCTAGTCCTCTGCAGCCAACAATAATTAATGATAAAGATGAAAATTTTTTTATTTAACTTTCACAGGGAGAAAGCACTATGAGGTTTAATTTAACAATTTATTACCTCACCTCATATCCTTTTTCTTCTAGACTGCAGTTTCGGAGCTTATCTCCATCATCAGTAGCCTCTGGTCGACCAATGTTATGTCGTTTCGACCAGAGGCTACTGATGAGTCTAGAAGAAAAAGGATATGAGGTGAGGTAATAAAAACATTAATTTAATTCATAAAAAATTCTGCCTGAACCGTTAAGTTGAAGGTCCATGGTTCAAGTTCTGATTCAAACAAGAATTTTTCTCTTTACCACTAATTATAATACCTTAGCTGTGTATATTAATTTATTTATTTTAATCATAAAATAGCTTAGCTGTGTAAATATTTACTTTTTTATTTTAAAATAAAAATTACGATGAGAAGTAACACTATGAGGTAATTTACAATTTACAAATAGAGTCAGAGAAAACTTTTTTACATCTCACCTCATAAAACCTCTTGATTTTCACAGGATTAGTTCTGGCTGAGGATAGGGGCAATAGCTCTAGAAACCAGTCCTGTGGAAACATGGAGTTTTATGAGTTGAGATGTAAAAATATTTCTCCAAAAAAATATGAATTTACTTTTTTAAATGATTATTCATGTTTCTACTATAGCCAATTGACAACATGTTCATTCAGGTTACATAGATTAAATTTAGATTAGGTAGCTATTTGGCGAACTTAATATTTCGATAGCATACTTTTCATAATATGACTATTCTGTTTTATAAGTGACTAATACATCTTCTATAGTTAATACGATATATTTTAGATTATTTCTAACTCAATTTCTCATTCAATTTTCAGGCATTTTTCGGATTAAAACAAAATACAGGGCTATTCAAAAAGAAGGAACAGACTTCAAACATTTATTTCTTCCAAACTACAAAAAATAGAAACACAATTCCAACATTCTTGGAAAGAGAAAAGTTTGAAGTTGCGATCACAGCCATATTGGCGGTGGTCTTGTCATGTTGTTTGTATTAAAATGACGACACAACAGGATGTTGGATTGGAAGAGGAGGAGCAGAAGATCAACTTCATCGCCAGTGGCCTCCCAGGTCACCAGACCTAACACCGTATGATTTTTATCTGTGGGGTTACGTAAAAGACCGTGTTTTTATCCCCCTATGCCTGACACTCTTGAAAATCTGTGACATCGAGAAGCTGTGAATTCAATAACTAGAGACTAGATGATTCGTGTGTGGCAAGAAATGAGCCACCGTTTTGATATTTGTCGTGTAACACATGATGCTCATATTGTTGTTGTTTTCAAATGCTGGGCCTTGGCAACGAAGCCATTAGCATTCATGCTCTCCAATATTTCTCAATGGTGGATCCATCAGGTAATACTTCACAGGTTTGTAGATGTTCTTCATTCATTTTTTCATCTTTGTTGCATAGAGGACAATTTGGATTCGTGTAGATTCCTATTTTGTATAAATGTTTGGCCAAATAGTCATGTTCTGTAAGCAGTCTAAATTTTGCTACCGTAGTTTTACGTGGAATTTCTGGAATAATATCTGGCTTCTTTACTAAAATATTCCATTTTTTGTCTTTGGCTTTATTACATAGGTCTTGGTTTTGTTTGATTTTATATTTGTTTTAAATTATTTTTATGGATGTGAAAGATAAGGTTTTAGTAGCATTCTGAATTAGATTGGAACCTTTTTTGGCAAGAAAATCAGCATATTGAATGCATAAAATAGTGAAATTAGAACTTTTCTCTTTCCAGGAACGTTGGAATTGTGTTTCTATTTTTTGTAGTTTCGAAGAAATAAATGTTTGAAGTTTGTTCCTTCTTTCTGAATAGCCCTGTATATTCCTCAGACTTACTGCTCTAATAATGTTTGTATTTTTTTTAGTTTAATATATGTAGATGGGTATGTAGTATAGAATGCACAAGTAGTTAAAATTTTGTGAATTAAAATCATTCACTGCCAAAGGCACGATAAGTGATTAATTTTTTTTTATTTTCTACTGAAATATAAAATAAAATTTCATATTTCAACCATTCTCTTTTAAATTTTCTTTTAGAAATAATTATTAGTTTTGTAGTACATGCTAGGCCATAAATGACATTTTAAAAAAGAAAATTCTTTTGAAAATTAATTTACTATTCAATAAGTTGCAATTTTTTAAATCCTATATTCAGTATATATACATACATAACACATATTTACCGTGTATTACAATTTATGCTCCGTGAGTTGCTTCTAATGTACTTTAGAGTAAAATTATAAAAAAAATTAGGAAAGACATGTTTGTGGTGCTCAAACACATAGTTGTGCGCATGGATTCCTTTCATCTGTTTCTGTTATCCTTTATAAATTATAATATCATTCTCTCTGAGATTCATTCACGTAATAATAAATTATTAAGCATAAAACATGTTTTCCCCAATTTTTAGATTTGACTTACCAATATCTACCCCAGTGTCATATAATAAGGGCTGCGACACAGTAAATGGTGCATGTCACTTTGTTTATTTGTGTATGCCATACACTCTCATCTTCAAACAATGGGAATCATAGAGGATTTGGGTACTTTTGGATCCTACCATCATATGTTTTTCTGACCATGCATGAGTGGCTACTGCTGATTTTTACAGTTATCCACTTTTGACATTCCTAAGGTGTTCCCTCGCTTCAATATATTCCCATTCCAAATTCATAATCAAGAAACAACAAATTTTCTATTAACTGAAATAGTAGGTACTTAATTAAGAACATTAATTCGAGCAGGATTAAACCAATCAGAATCCCTTATTCGAGATGATCTGGTTTTCAGATCTTTTGTTTTTTCTATGTAAAAAAAATTAATCAAATTGAAAGAAATAACATTTTAATAAAACAGATAGAAAAACCAAAACTGCAAAAATAAGGTTATACAAAACACTCATTAGACCAGTAGTTACATATGCTTGTGAAACTTGGGTCCTAAAAGAAACAATAAAACAGAAATTACTAATTTTTGAAAGAAACATTTTAAGAAGAATATTTGGACCAAATAGAGGAACTGATAACTGTCGGAGAATCAAAAGAAATAACGAACTAAACAAATTAATAAAAAATCAGAACATAGTAAACCATATAAGATCTCTCAGAATTGGTTGGCTTGGACATTTGATAAGAATGGACGATCAGAGACTGGTCAAAAAACTCTACAAATGGAAACCTATAGGAGGCAGAGCTGTAGGAAGACGGAAGATCAGATGGGAGGATGACACAATGAATGATCTAAGGAAAATGAAAGTGACTAATTTGAATATGGCAAGAGACAGATTGGCATGGAGGAGGATTGTTGAGAAGGCCAAAACTTTCACTTTTGAAGTTGTCGTGCCTTAAGATGATGATGATAGGAAAACCTAAGGAGCTCACTGTTTGGGAAAAAATCCACATTCAAAAAACTAAGAAAGAAAAATTAATGAATTTTGAAATTCCTTGGGAAGTTGATTTGATTGGGAGATTCATTGTTCCACCAACGGATGGAGTAAGAAGCAGTGCTTCTGGATGACAGAACATTGGTCGTGTAACTACTGAAGATGTAACCACTAAGGTTATGAAACCAGTCTAATTAGAAGACAGGGTGAGATGAACATAATTTCACGGCCGGAGTTGCTATGATGATCTTGAAGAAGATTTTCGGGCTGTAGGCCGTGGTCGTGAGGCTTGTAGTTCCCCGACGTTTCGCCAGAGACTGCGTCTGGTATCCTCAAGGGTTGTCTTGAGACTGGCAATTCTGTCCGCTGTCTGTCTTATTTATACGTTCACCGCGATGTGTTCGTAAGTTGTATCTGCCTTCTGATTGGTCAGCGTTAGGGACTTCCATTGCTCCAATGCGATTGCTGTTTGATGGTCTAGTCGACTGTACGTTAAATCTGTCTTCTGATTGGTCAGCGGTAGGGACTTCCATTGTTCCACTGAGATTGCTGTTTGATAGTCTAGTCGACAGCAATCTCAGTGGAACAATGGAAGTCCCTAACGCTGAACAATCAGAAGACAGATACAACTTACGAACACATCGCGGTGAACGTATAAATAAGACAGACAGCAGACAGAATTGCCAGTCTCAAGACAACCCTTGAGGATACCAGACGCAGTCTCTGGCGAAACGTAGGGGAACTACAAGCCTCACGACCACGGCCTACAGCCCGAAAATCTTCATCAAGATCATCATAGAACATAATTTCATTTTACATTTAATGACACCATCTTTATTGCAAGCAGTGATACAAAAGTAATCTGGGAATTTGCTTAATTCAGATGTGGTTTTATAGTCATTAACTGCTAAAAAAATCACTAGATATAGAAATTTATGTGCTTTGTATTTTTACTGTTTCTGATTTTATTTTCTTCTTCAAAATGAATTGTATTTACATATTCTTTGTGTCTTAGGATCAAATTTATAAACGCATTAGACTGTAAAAGGCGTTCTCTGCTGTGAAAGTTTTATCCTAATACATTTTGCTTACTCAGAAATCTATTCATGCGATAATAATTGTAAGCTACCTGACGAGGTACCTTAAGATCATAGCTCAAGATAGAAACTTATCGTGAGAATCCCGAAGGGAACCGATGTAGTTTGAAACCTTTGCAGCTTTATCCAAGATGTCGGACCTTGAAGACTTCGATCATGTTTTCGGTATATGCGGAGAAGAGGAATTTGATAGAGTCTACCAAAGAATTCAACTGGAAGAACAGGAGAATCAGCATAATATTGCGCGATGCAGACGTCATTGTACGGTATTATTTGCGGGACGCAAGCGTAAATGCGTTCCTCTATAGCAGACGAAAATAACAGAAGTGGTTTTATCGCTGAGAATTCTGGGTAATTCGTTGCCAATATTACGAAAATGTCGACTTTCATGCATGACCGGTAAGTCGGCCATTAATTCGATCTCAGCAATTGCTCACGGTGAGTCAGCTCACCAGTGATTGGAAGTAATTTGAGTAGAGACTAATGTATTTGCATGCGACCGTTAATTACAAACTCCAGTTGGAGTCAGATCAAAATTACTACCATAAATGGAATAATATGGGACAAAATAAATACTTGTCTTCTAACTAGTAGAGAAAGGAATACTTTTGCATAATAGAGAGAATTTCGAAACGAATATGCAAAAACAATTTTACTTTCAAGATTTTCATAACATAAAAAAGACTGTAGACTTTCACGGCAGGTGTTTCGATTCATGTATTTTATGTCTTTCAGGCTAAATGGCCGTGGTCTCGTTTTATTAACACTCAACGTTTCATCTACTACTGCGGTAGACATCCTCAGGAGATTCTGTGTGCTCTTTGACCTCCTAACTCTTCAAATGTCAACTGCATACTGGCTGTGCATTGGAAATCGTGTCCTTATTTATAGTTGAGTATTGTGTGGTGATGTTTTCTATACGGTCCGTTACTTTGGAGCTATTTTTTTATTGTTTGTCACTGGCGTAAGTCATAGGTTTTATTCTCGTGTTATATAGTGCAGAATCCAAATTATGAAGATTAATAAAATTTAGATTCCGGCACTATATAACACGAGAATAAAACCTATGACTTACGCCAGTGACAACCAATAAAAAAATAGCTCCAAAGTAACGGACCGTGTAGAAAACATCACCACACCATACTCAACTATAAATAAGGACACGATTTCCAATGCACAGCCAGTCTGCAGCCGACATTTGAAGAGTTGGGAGGTCAAAGAGCACACAGAATCTCCTGAGGATGTCTATCGCAGTAGTAGACGAAACATTGAGTGATAATAAAACCAGACCACGGCCATTTAGCCCAAAAGACATAAAATACATAAATCATAAAAAAAAGACTTTTTGATATCTTCTTCATCCAACCAAGTCTTATACCTATAAGCCTGTTACGATCTCGCTGATGACTTTTGTATCCAGCATTTCTTTGGATGGCCCAGAGATCTCCTTTTTTAAGATATAATTCAAGTAACAGAAGAAATGCAGCTGTACATGCATTTATGAGAGGAAATAATAAATTAAATAAAGATGCCAAGGTAACAAGTTATTAGCAACAGAGATGGATTACTGGAGAAGATCATCGCGGAAGTCCAGATTAGAAAAAAACTAAAACGATGAAATTGAAAAATATGAAAGTTGAAAGAAATGTATTACAGGCAATTGAAGAGAGACGAATAAGATGGTACGGACATCTCAAGAGGATGACACCTGATAGAATCCCTAAGAAGATCTTGGAGTAGAAAATAGGAGAAGAAGAAAGGGAATATCTAAAGAAGGTTGGATAGATAGTGTGAGAAAAAGTATGAGTGAACTGGGACTTTCAGATGAGAATGTCAGGACAGCTACGACTGGAGAAGGCATATTTCTTGAAAACCACTGTATTGTAGATAAATTCCCCCAAAAAAATCCTAATTAGAAGGAAAAAGGGAGAAAGGCAGATCACAACCCGCATGGACGGAAAAATTCAAGAAGTTCAAGCAGAGAAAATAATGTGACATACAAGGATTTAGTTAGAAAATCAAAATATCCTTTGGTTGAGGAAAGCTATGTCACCATCCAGTATCTTTGTGATTGTTGAAAATAATCATTGTTTCAAATAGTAGAATGGCTAAGAACAGAAATATTCATTATATTTGACTCACCTTACATTTCTTGATTTTTATGCAGACTAGTTTCGTCAGTTCTGTGCAACATTCTCGATGCATTACAACTGTATCAAGAATGTTCCACAGTAGTGACAAAACTAGTCTCCATAAAAATCAAGAAATATGAGGCGAGTCAAAATATACAACTCAAATATAATTAAAATAGACCTCATAGTGTTATTGCCTACATATATTTAACAGAAATATTCAATTTTATTTTAAAATACAATAGGAAGTAACATTAAGAGGTTTATATTTGAAGAGAAAAATTTTTCACCTAGACTGAGACTCGAACCTGGGACCTTTGGCTTTCCGGGCCAAATGCTCTACCAACTGAGCTACCAAGGCGAGTTGCAATCTAGATGTAAATTTTTCTCTTTATACATTGTAATTCCCTCGTGCCAAATGCTTTGAAACCGTTGCTTCTATCTTTGCATATGGTGGGCTCTTAGTTAAGAAGACATTAATTCAGAATTTAACACTACTTTATAAAGCCAGTAGGGCTTCTATTGATGTTTTTTATTATTAATTTAACACTTCTCACTGAAGGATAAATTATATTTGAAGAGAAAATTTTTCGCCTAGACCGAGACTCGAACCTGGAACATTTGGCTTTCCGGGCCAAATGCTCTACCAACTGAGCTACCGAGGTGAGTTGCACCACATGCAAAGATAGAAGTAACGGTTTCAAAGCATTTGGCACAAAGGAATTACAACGTATAAACAGAAAAATTTGCGTCTAGATCGCAATTTGCTTCGGTAGCTCAGTTGTTAGAGCATTTGGCCCAGAAAGCCAAAGGTCCCGGGTTCGATTCTCGGTCTAGGTGAAAATTTTTCTCTTCAAATATAATTTATCCTTCAGTGAGAAATGTTAAATTAATAATAAAAAACATCATTAAGAGGTTTGTTTTAATTATTAATTAGAAATATTCATTTTATTCGGGAATTAACAATGTATAAGAGCAAAATTTGCATTTAGATTGCAGTGTTCAAGTAGCTCAGTTGGTAGAGCATTGGCATAGAAAGCCAAAGATCCTGGGTCAAACCCCAGTCTGAGCATATATTTCTATCTTCAAATATAAGAAATTGAGTGCTAATGAAATGGTGTTTAGCAATACTGAGCCACGTACCAAAATGCAAATAATGAGGTAACCACCTCAGAGCATCCGAACAGGACAATAATTGAAGCAATAACTACAATCTAGTGAAAATTAAACTAAGTGCCATCTCTTATCTTCATTATGAATTAAATTTACAATTATTATATTTGAAGAGAAAAATTTTCGCCTAGACCGGGACTCGAACCCGGGACCCTTGGCTTTCCGGGCCAAGTGCTCTACCAACTGAGCTACCGAGGCAAGTTACGATCTAGACACAAATTTTTTCTCTTATGTACGTTGTAATTCCCTCGCGCCAAATGCTTGAAACCATAGCTTCTATCTTTGCAAATGGCGGCTTCTTAGTTAAGAAGACATTTATTGGGAATTTAACACTACTTTATAGCCAGTAGGGCTTCTATTGACGATTTTTATTATTAATTTAACACTTCTCATAGAAGGATAAATTATATTTGAAGAGAAAAATTTTCACCTAGACCGGGACTCGAACCCGGGACCTTTGGCTTTCCGGGCCAAGTGCTCTACCAACTGAGCTACCGAGGCGAGTTACGATCTACACGCAAATTTTTTCTCTTATGTACGTTGTAATTCCCTCGTGCCAAATGCTTGAAACCATAGCTTCTATCTTTGGCGAAAATTTTTCTCTTCAAATATAATTTATCCTTCTATGAGAAGTGTTAAATTAATAATAAAAATTTACAATTAGTAATTTTATTTGATGAGAAAAATATAACAATGAATTGAGATTTGAACGCAATGTGTCTGGTTCTGTACACTAGTGATCTATCTACTAAGCTACCAGGCATTCTAATTCAAACACACATTACTTCTCTCCTTTATTATATGAATTCCCACACTTACAATTAGTAAGCTATTTCAGTTCACAATTTCAACACTTGGATCATTTTTCGTAAACACTGTCCAATCCTGGCGACGTTAATGAAGTGGCATACACAATTAAACAAGGTGAAGCAGATGGAATGGTTTAATACGCTCTCCTTACATCCCTATTCAGTGGAGTTATCACATTCCTTGGCCATCACAATCACAGGTCAGTCTTGTAATGTCTTTACCCTGTTTATTACACTGGCCAGTGTCACTCTTGTACATTTTAAAACTCCAATTCATCTTCCTACGTCACATTTCTGACATTTTCCAAAACCAAATTCTTTTTAAATGTTTCAATCATATTTAGGGACATGTATATGTTTGTAGGAAAAGCAGAATAATCACATATTCTTGTACAGTGAATTATTGTGAAATAAAGATTAGAAATTTTTGTGTAAACTGGTACGAAGTTAAATTAAATAATTTTTTTTAACTTTCTATGAAATAACACTATAGGATCTATTGCTCACCAGAAATGTCAAAATTCATGGATCTAAATTTATGAAATAAGAAGCAATGTTTCAGTACAACAGAACAATGGTTGTGAAATTACTGAAGATGAAACCAACAGGGTTCCAAAATCGGTCTAGTTAGAAGATGGAGTATGAGGTGAGGTTATAAAAATGTTTCTTAAATTAAAAAAAATTCTACCTGTTACGATGTCACTGCAACTAGTGACGATATGAAGATTTTTAAACATACAAGAGTAAGCGGCAATTTCAATGCACATTAACTACAACACAGTTTGTAGTGAAAATTAACTACATGGTGATGTGCATTTGTTTAAGGCTGTTGGTAGTTCTTTGGTTCACCTGTCAATCAAATTACATCACAATTCCAGTTAATACTGTGTTCCCTTCGTTCCAGTGTTTATACTCTCACATTCAATTAAATGTTTCATTCTTGGTCACCAGTTCACTGACTCTAATAAAAATTAATGTGATGTCCAGGAAAACACACCTTAAGTTGGCAAAATATTTTTTTTTTCATTTTTATTTACTGATGCTTTAACATTTAAGTTCATATCATACCTACAATTTTTGGTCGTAAACACTAGGTGGTGTGTTTTTATTTTTGTGTTTGTCATGTGTTTTCTGTAGAAGTTCACTGATTTATTTGGTTAACAATCATTTTACAATTAAATTGCATCACTTATTAAAAAAAACAAAACTCTAGGAAGCCATAATAAATAGTTTCTATTAAGTAAACAACTTAAATATTATGTTTATGAATGAGTTGGAGAAAATGTTTTAACATCTCACCTCACAAAGTTGCATGTTTTCACGATACCAGTTTAGATAGATAGATCATCGGTTGATTAATGTATTTGACATCGTCCGATTCCTAATAGCCAATTTTGTCGGTCCATCCAATCTCCTGGTTGTAGATGTTTCTCCTTCATGTATAAACATATTCCCTGACTCCAGGAGGTTTTAGGTCTTCCTCTGCCTCGTCTTCACTCAGGTTTCCATTCCAAAACAGATTTTGGTAGTCGATCCTCTTCCATTCGCTGGACATGTCCGTACCATCTTAATTGCTGAGTTTTAATATAATCTAAAATAGTGTCTTCAATCTTCATTTTCTCCCTTATAACTGAGTTCCTAATTTTTTCTCTTCTTGAAATTCTTGCGGCCCTTCGTATAAAATCCATTTCCGTTGCCAAACGGTACTTATTTGTTTTTGTTGTTAATGGCCAAAGTTCTGCTCCATAAGTAATGATGTTTTTAACAATTGTATGATATATATTCATTTTATTTTTATTACTTATATTTTTATCCCACAATATTCCATTGAGGCAACCAATTGCAAATTTTCCTTTATTATTTCTATTTCTTATTTCCTCTTCATAACTCCCATTTTTATTTATTTTAATTCCTAAATATGTGATCTCACTACAAGATTTTATTGTTTCTCCAGTCTCCAAAATTAAATTTTGTTCTGGTTCACCAATTGATAAGTATTTTGTTTTTTTCATGTTCAAATTTAATCCCCATTTTTCATATTTTTCTATTACTTTTCTACTCATATATTCTAAATCTTCATAATCTTGTGCAATTAACAATTGATCATCTGCAAAATGTAAGTTGTATAAAGTACAATACCAGTTTCAAAAGTATAATTTTACTTCCATCTTCAATCAAACTCCAACTCAGTTTGACTGAAGATTTTTGAAACCGGTATCATGAAAACACGCAACTTTGTGAGGTGAGATGTTAAAAACATTTTCTCCAACGCATTTATTAATGTAAATACCCCATAGTGTTACCTCCCACTTTGATTTTAATTACATTAAAATGTGTATTTATAATTGTAATGTTTATTTTAAGCTATCAAAAAAAAAAATTTTTACAGTGAGTTCAAGAGTTCTATATATATTCTGTAGAATGAAAAGTGTTGCATGGCAGAAAATGTTTGACAATGCTTTACTACAATAAGATCAAGTCTTAATTGGATAATATTATGCATCAACCAGCTAAGTGCATTTTTTTAGAAAAGTTAAAATGTTGATGCCATCTATTGCACTGGCTCACGAAGTAAGTGTACGAATACTTTTAATGCAAAAACTTTAAATATAGCCTTATTATTAAAAAATATGGTTGGTATCTAATGTCGAGCACTTGATAATGAAATCATTCGCTCTCTTGCACTCCAATTTTTAGCAGAAAGGCTGGTCTCTTCTACAAAAGCTGGACAATGGAGGAGATGGTATCTTTCCATTATTATTAAAAAATATATAAATTCCATCAGTCCTTTCAGAGATTTTGTTTTGCAATAAATGACCATGAAACCAGATCTCCATAAATGCTAATCTAAATTTTGCATCATGCAACTAAGCGCCAAATGTTTCCACTCTTAGATTGTTGATGCATAACTGTCACACAAGGAAAATAACTTGCAATTTCCAGTATTGTTAGTTTGGCACTACAATAAATAGTGATTGATTTAAACTTTAAACATATTTTTCTCAAAACTTATATAATGGCATATAGCCGGTTGATGCATAATGTCTCAAATTAATATTTCAATGGAAGTACATTATGAGGTTCAATTTAAATTTTAATCAAGTTGGTACATTTTACCTCATATTTTGTTAGAATTTTTGAGAACCTCTGGATACTGTCATCGGCTCTTTCTTACAAGGAAACTGTCAACCATTGCATGCAGAAACCTACCTTGAAATTTCTCTTAGAGATGTAAGAGGCGTGTCCAAAAAAAAAAAATATGCCATTTTTTATTTCAAGACACAGAAATTGAAGCCAAAATCCAGCAATGGCAGCGCACTGTGTGAAGCTAATGGATTCCCTGCAGCAGGTCGTGAGGGTTATCCTCTTCTTCTTCTTGTAAGCACATTTTCCTTAACAGAGATTTAGGTGCTCTCCCCCTACAGGGAAGAATTTGAACCATACTGATTTAGTTACACTTGTTTTCGTATAGATGTCATTTGAGTGGTCTGTGTTCCGCCTCATACTGAATCTAGGAAACCAAGGTAGTACTCCATCCATAGTAATTCTGTCCAAAGGCAGGTCCTTCACTACAATCATAGCATTTTCATGCTATGCTTGCAACTTTACTAGGGAATTGTAGGTGTGGTAGCTTCCCGTTGCTTTCAACACCGGTGAAGGATGATGACGATGGCCATATGATTTCAGGGACCGTTTGGGCCTTAAAGTTTTCCTGACATTTATCTTACAGGTGAGGAAAAACCCCGATAAAAACCTCACCCAAAAAAAACTGCCCCGACTGGGGATCGAACCCGTGCCCACTCGTGACAAGGCAGCATGCTACCTTGAGACCACAGCAGTGGACATGGTACTACTAGGACAGGAAAATTCGGCAAATTTTGCTTAGAGGCCTTTTTATTCAGGCTTAAGGATCTTTTACGAGCCTGAAAATGTTCAGACTCGGGACCCATGGCTTAAAGTCCCTCCCGGAGGACTTGCTCCTTGAATTTTTCCATCCTAAATAAAAATCCATTGACCCTGGTCGGATTTGAACCCGCGACCCTTGGGACCAGAGACAAGGAGCATAACCACTAGTCCACCATGGCCGATGTGTGAGGGTTATCCAATTTGACAATGTAGGAGTTGTATAATTTCCCTGTAGTTTAAACAAGAGGTTTGGGCATTGGATTTTAGTGCCTTGCAGAGATTTTTTGGACACCGTCTTGGTATATCATAATGTTTTTCTGGGAGAAATTTCAAGGCAGGTTTCGGCATGCAAGGTTGATAGTTTCTTTGTGAGTATTGACTCTATTAAAACTTTGTTTGTTTAATGGCACCTGGGTTTCTCCATCTAAAGATGTAACTTTTGAAAAAAAAAAATAGTGTTACAATCTTTTTTCTGGACAGCTATTTATTTTAAGAAATCAAATATATTTAAAAAAATTGAAGACAAGTGCATATATATAATTTTTGTGCAATTCCAAATGCATGTTAACATAATGAATTTAATCCAGTGGTATTCAACCTGTGGTATGCGATGACATATTGGGGGGTGTAGGTAAAATTTAAAATTGCAATTACATATCTTCTTTTCTTGCTTTAAACTTATTTGCAAGAATCATGATTTCTTTGTATTATGAGGAATCAAAACAAAATGCCGAAATAATTGGAATTGTAATGAATTGAGAACCTGATTAAAAAAAAAAGAACTCTGTAATTTCTTTAACAGGTCAGAAATATTTAAGTTCATACACTTTTTCCACAGACAAGAAATATAATTTTATTTGAAGAGAAAATTATATGCTCAGACTAGGGTTTGAACCCAGGACCATTGGCTTTCTAGGCCAATGCTCTACCTGAGCACTCCAATCTAAATGCAAATTTTTCTCTTATACATTGTTAATTCCCGAGTACCGAATGCTACAAGCCTTTGCTTGATCACGCAAATGGCGGCTTCAGAGAGAAGTATTAAATTAATAATAGAAACAATGAAATATAATGCCTGGTTTTACCAGCATCATTTATGAATTTTGATGATCATTTACACTTTGACAAATCATTTTACTTCTATTTTGTAATTCTTCATCCTTTATAAATAAAATTAAAATATGAAATTATGGAATATTCACCTGAAAGGTATTTAACTGTAGCGCTTTCGGGACTTGTCCCATCATCGGCAGGATTCAAAACTGTTCACCAGTTTTCAATCCTGCCGATGATGGGACAAGTCTTGAAAGCGTTTTAGTTAAATAACTAATTAAGTTGAGGAGATGGACCTTTCAGGTGAATATCCCATAATTTCATATTTTAATTTTGAATAATACCTCAACGGAACACATCATGAATCTAAAAAAGTTGACTTTATAAATAAATAACTTGTAATAATTAAGACATTCTGTCTGTACATTCTTACCTCTTATGGTTGTTTTGTGAACATATGTTGCAAGGCATCTGAGCCCCAGCAGTCTGTAATTGCTGACGATGGGGCTCAGAAGACTTGAAACATATATTCGACAAAAACAACCATAAGAGGTAAGAATGAACAGACAAAAGTCCTAATTATTAAACAAACTTCTTAATCAAATGGTAAAGAGAAAAATTTAAGCCAAGGGTCCCGGGTTCGAGTCCCGGTCTAGGCGAAAATTTTTCTCTTCAAATAGAAAAATTTATGCCTGAACCAGGAATCGAAACCCCGAACCTTCAGCTTTCCGTGCTGATGCTCTAATCCAGGCTTCCTTCCCATCCAAGCATAAATCCTTCCTTTACCTTACTGTCTTGGTTCCACATTCAAATGCTATGAATCATCATTCACAAATACACAATGAATGGCTTCTACCTGAAGAAGACATGAAGGGACTCCACATAGCTATAGCATTATCTCTTTACTATTTGATTACAATAATTTAGTTGTGTACTTTAATATACTTATTTCAATCATAGTAACAGCTTTATCTTCTTAATATTAATTTAATAAACCTCTTAATGTTACTTCCAATTGTATTTTCAAATAAATAACTTGTCTTGTATTTGGACATGTTTCTGTATATCATGTGCACCATCGTTAGTTTTTCCAGACTGTTGAATATTATTGTTTTATTTTAGGAAGTAATATTTTGAGATCTAAAACTAAATATATGGTCACACGTAGAAGTACATTATATAATGGAAATGGACAGCTAATGACAAATGAGGGAAATTTTGAGGAAGTGGCTGAATTCAAATACCTAGGAACAATAATCACAAATAGGAATGAGATGCACAAAGAAATTAAACATAGGCTCAATTCTGGAAATGCGTGCTATTATGCATTGCAGACTCTTGATGTCCCAACTCCTTTCAAAAAACGTTAAACTGAAAAAATATATAAAACTATTATTCTACCAGTTATATTATATGGGTGCGAAACATGGACTCTTACTTTAAGGGAGAAAAGAAGATTACAAGTATTTGAGAATTTTTTGGACTAGCGTAGAACGCCTCCACAATTCTCTTCGTTGTTTCTGCATCCGTGCTAACGCAAGGCCTTCCAGGAGGTTTGATTTTCTGCATCCTTCCTGTTTCCAGCAGTCGTTTTCTCCTCTTCCCCACAGTTGACGGCAGCAATGCTACGTTAAACTCGCGTCTTACCCGTCTTGTGGCCTCACAATCATTAGCATACATTACTGCCCATGCAGCAATTATAATTTGCTGTTGCATATTCAACCCATTTTGACTAATGACATAAGTTCTACACTGTTTTGTTTTATCCCATTGTTGTAATTTGAATAATTGCCTTTCCAATGGTAATTTCATATTTCCTATAATGGTAATATTTTCATCACATAACGCCATCAAACGTATAGCCATATTTATGATTCTTCCCATAGAATAGGGTTCAGACATAATGCTGCGTGCAGAGCTATGGGACAAATACTGGTTAGAGTACCTATCAGGGAAGTAATTTTTTCATGGAATTTCATCCAGTATGGGACCAGAATTATGAGGAATTTGGGTAGCAGTTCCAGATTGAGAAAACTAACTAACAGCTGGGAGATCTGACATGCTGATCACATGTCATCCTTAAACTGCCTGGATTATCATTCAACACTGCAACACATATGGATGTGAGGCCAGCTGGTAGGTCAAGGGCTTTTAGGCCTGTCACACCATGGAGTTATTATTATTATTAGGGCTCGGAAGTTGAGGAAATAGTATATTACGATGCAAGGTTGAGTAGTGGTATTTACAGAATTGAGGAAAATGTTTAAAAACCGAGCAATAGTGAGGTTTTTAATTTCTGAGATTCTGTAAAACACTTCACAAATGTGTGTTATACATTATTTTTTGCATGATGGTGTTTTCAAAATAATAAATGGCAGTAAAATAACATCTTGTTGCAAATATTTGCGTTCATTATAAACAATTGACTAACGTTGACAGTTTATTAGTTGAAAGTACAGGAGTCCATGAGACCATTATTATTGATAAGATGGGCGCAAGTACGTATTTATTGTTTTATATCATTTCAAATAAAGTTCAGTTCATTTAAAATGCAGTGATTTGTTTCATATAATGTATATTAACACTACCTTTTGGATATTTCTGTATATACATTGTATGTAGTATACATAGAGGGCAGTGGTTTTACTTCCCGCATGTGGGTGTAAATATATTACAGTATAGTTATTTAGGTTGGCAATCCTGAAATGTAGGAACTTGAACTTTCAATCATGGTTGCCATTGCTGTAAGTATGACAAAACGTACTATCACACACAAAAATTGTTTTTTTTCTTATCTTTGTCTAAAGACAATGTCCATTATATGCATTTTGATTCATTGTAGGCCAGAAAATGGTGGGTTTTATTTGTCGTTTGTCTTTTTTGAACTTTTCTGGCTTATTGGTCCTTTTTTTAGGTCTTAATGGCTTTTTTCCAACTTTATCTTATTTTGACTACTTGTATAATTCAAGAATCTGCAGAGTCTAGTCTCAATTTCAACTTCTTTTAAAAACACTATCTAGTTTTACATTTGCAAGATAGAAGCAAAAGGTTTCATAGCATTTGGTGCACGGGAATTGACAGCGTATATAAGAGAAAAATTTGCATTTAGATTGGAACTCACCCAGATAGCTCAGTCAGTAGAGCATTGGCCTAGAAAGCCAAAGGTCCTGGGTTCGAGACCCAGTCTGAGCGTATAATTTTTCTCTTCATATATGATTTTCCATCATTGAGATGAATGAAATGAATAATAAAAAGATTGAGGTTTTCTTTTTCCAGTCGTTAGCAACTGCAACACTTTTTATATATATTATTTTTAGTCTGTTCATCTTACCTCAATATTAATGTTGATTTGTTCTTGAACATGTTTTGACTATATCATAATCATCATCAGCATCTTCCCCAGACTCTGGGCAAGATGATGATGATGATGATTATGATTCGAAACATGTTCAAGAAATAATTTGATTAAAAAACCTCAAAATATCACTTCCTAAAATAAAATATTAACACATTTATTTTTTTTTAGTTTTAGGTCTTTTTTCAGATATCTTTAGGTCTTTTTAAAGGTGTTTTATAAGAATTTTATAGGCCGTCAACCTCCAAGCCCTAATTATTATTATTATTATAAATTCACAAGACACTTTAAGGCAACAGAAAATCAACATTACTTACATGTTATAAATATGGGAGACAGTTTTATTGCAAAATTACTGACCATCATCCTATTATGCCTTAGTTGCCTACTAGATGTCTCATTGGGTTGGTATGTTGACCTCATATCATTCATGAATAAATTTTGCAGAGAGGTCTCCTTTTTGCAGGCTTAAGATTCTTTTAGAAACTGAAAATCTTCACATTCAGAACCCATGGCTTAAAGTCCCTCCCAGAGACTTGCTTTTTGGATTTTTCCATCCTAAATAATCCATCGACCCCGACTGGGTTTGAACTTGCAACCCACAAGACCAGAGACAAGGAACGTAACCACTAGTCTACCGTGACCGACATTTCTTCACAATGGATGAATCAAAATTTCTCACCAGTTACAGGATCTCCAAGAAATTTTTTAGAACAAATAGAAAATAGACTGGAATATTCTATCAATAAAAATAGGCCACTCACCCCAATTCAAACAGCTATTTTTAATGGTTTCCAGCAATTGGCCTTACTATTAGATTGTTTTTTTTTTTCATTTTTGGAAAGTTTGATCCTTTCTTCTATAAATTACAATTTTCCATTTTTTTTTTTGAAGATAGGAATATTAAAATTGTATAAGATAGAAATTAAAATAATACCTGTTGACAGGTGCCATCATCCTCAACTGTGTTAAAATATTATATCAAAATGTTATCTGGAGGCCTCTCGGAACTTCCATCATCAGCAGGATGAATGTCTGCTACTAGTTTTTGTTTACAACATTGTAGACTTGAAGTGTCATTAGTTCACTTCAAAGATTGTTGTGGAAGGGGTTCGTGAGTCGAAAAAGGTTGGGAACCGCTGTTGTAATGCTCTGAATCCAAGCATAAAGGGAACCTTTATGCTTGGATAGGAATGTAGGCTAAATTAGCTCAGTGGTTAGAGCATCAGCACAGAAAGCTAAAGTTTTGGGGGGTTCGATTCCCGGTTCAGGCAAAAATTTTTCTCTTACCATTGTTTACAATAGTTTAATTGTGTACATTAATTTACATATTTCAAACGTAGTAATAGCTTTAACTTCTTAATAATAATTTAAATGAGATATCCTGATTTCCAGGTTAGGAGTTAGATTCTAGAACTGATATCCCTACATCATAAAAACCTACATTGTTCAGAAACCTATACTAGCGGCCTTGCAATAAGGATCCCCTATAGTATGATCTAGTAATGTAAAAAGTAAAATGATAAAGGCAATTGGAGATGCCAGAATGGAGGAAGGAAGATGGAATGGATGGATAGACGACACTGAGAAGCTCATTGCAAGTTTGGCCAATAAAAGCTATGGATAGGGGAGAATGGAAGGCTATTTAGAGGGAAATGAAGATTCACTTTGGACCTTAGAGTTGAATATATGAAGAATTTGTATAATCATTATTTTGAAAAGAAAAATTAATGCCTGTATTGGGATTTGAACCTGAAACTAATAACTATCTGTGCTGACCATTACACTATTTCAGGCTTCCAATACAAACGTTAATTCTTCTTCCTCACATACAATTCTCTTTATCGTCAGAAGCAGATAGCCAATGTTAAAATTTAAATTAATACATCGAAAATAATTTGTATAGTTTATTTTTTATATAGTTTTATACACTTCAAATTAAGAATAAATCTAGGATACATGATTGAGTGGAAAAGTGTCTTTAGGGGTATGCAAAGAAACAAAGATTGAATACCACTGGTTGAATCAGCGTCCATTTTATGTTAATCCTTGTTCTGGAGATAAAAGTAATAAATAAATTACATTTTACGAAATATTTTTGTGATAGCATAAAAAAAAAACTTTCACTTTTTTAAAAAATTATTTTCAATTTATTTATTTAATAAAAATTATCATACTAGGAAGGGAACTGTCAATCATTGCATGCCGCAACCTAGCTTGAAATTTCTTCCAAAGAAGCTTTGTGATGTACAAAGGCCGTGTCCAAAAAATTATCTGCCATTTTTAACTGCAAGACACTAAAATCTCTCTTATCTCATAGTTTGTTTTCTTAAACACAAGAACTGCTTATAGGTAGAATTTTTTATCACTCACCTCATATTGTTCTTATTTGACTATAAACTAGTTTCGGTTCCATCCTCAGTATCGTCACGACCAGAACAACAGTCGTGACGATACTGAGGATGGAACAGAAACTATCTTCTGAAACTAGTTTATAGTCAAATAAGAACAACAATATGAGGTGAGTGATAAAAAATTCTACCTAAATGAATATATCTCTTAGTGTGAATTCCTAAAATAAGTAATTACAGGAACTGTTGTTTTCAAGAGGAACATCCCTCCCATTTTCAACTGACATTACGTTGAAAATTTGGATTTACCAGAGAAAATTGTGAAATTCAACAAATCAATGGGAATGATTAATAGAGTTTTAAAACCTTCATTAGTCTTCATTCTTCTTAGTCGAATCCGGTCTTCAAATATAATTTATCCTTCAGTGGAAAGTGTTAAATTAATAATAAAAACTTTACCAGATTTTCGTTGGAATCTCCATCTATAACGTTGCTATCTGGTGTTGATTTGATTAACTTTGAGAACAGGTCCTGTTCATCAGGAATTTCAAAATTCATGGATCTAAATTTGTTCTTCTGAATGTATATCTTCGCCCAAACTGTCAATTCTAAAGCTTTTTCCAAATGTTTTAGAAGTTTGGTCTCTTTTTCAATTTTGACTCTCCAACAAACTATGTGCTGTAATAGCTGATTTTTCAATTTCACCATTTTTAATATTTGTTAAATGTTCCTTTGTGCGAGTGTCCAAATTCCTTTTTGTTTTTCCTATGTACACTTTATTGCAGTCCTTACAATTAATTTGACTATTTAACTCATGCCCCAAATGGGAGTCAATGACCAATCACGTTTCAATGATTTCTGTTTTACAACCAATCAGAGTCGTGTTTCACAAAATATTTATCAGTGTTATAATTACCATATTAAAGAAAGCTCCTCCTTTTTAATATTCTGAACAGGTCTGGCCATTATTTTGCAGTGACTGAGCCTGTGAGAAATACGGCTACCATATTGTATATATAGTGCATGAATGTCAACACATATATAAAAACATTTGTAGCAATTGATTATACCACCAAAAAAAGAAACCACTGTTTGCACTTTCTTAAATGCATTTTTTTCCCCAGGTAATAATCCAGAAAAATATAATTGTCATATTTACATCATACCGCATCAGAAATGTATTAATATACAGTTTGATGTGTTTCATTTTTTCTCCACTAGAGAGCATTCTTACAATATTGCGTTCTTTTGGCAATAAATAATATGATCAGGTTGCAGTGATAAACAAAGGAAGCAGATGAAGCACACCTATCATTTCTCATTTGTTTTAAAACATTGCCGTTTACATTAAATATATAAATATTTTAAAATAACTATAGTTAAATAATGATTTGTGAGTAAACAGCTTAATTTTATTCGTTAAATAGTCCTAACAAATGTCACTCTTGATTTCCAAATTCTCTAGATAAATTCACTCCTCACTTCGTGAGTCGTGAATTTATCGATAATTTGGAAATCACTCGTGTGATAAATTCCAGATTTTTACTATTTCGGTATTCAAGTTCTTTGAATCTTGTATCATCTTACCTCAATTTAATGTTGATTTGTTCTTGAACATGTTTCGATATATCTTCTATATCATCAGCTTTTGGCCAGAGGTAAGATGATACCAGATTAAAAAAAAACTTGATTAAAAGAACCTCAAAATATAACTTCTTAAAATAAACCATTAAATTTCTTATTGCCAAGTCATTGAATAAGAACCTCATAATGTTATTTCCCAAATTTAACTATGACTAAGGGTCGAATGTTTGAACGCATTAGACAGTAAAAGGCGTTCTCTGCTGATAAAGTTTTATTCAAACACATTTTTCTTACTCAGAAATGTATTCACGCGGTAATAATTGTAAAGCTACCTGACAAGGTACCTTAAGATCGTAGCTCAAGATATAAACTTATGTGAAAATCCCGAAGGGAACCGATGGTAACCGATGTAGTTTGAAACTTATCCAAGATGTCGGACCTTGAAGACTTCGATCATGTTTTCGGTATACGTGGAGAAGAGGAATTTGTTAGAGTCTACCAAAGAATTCAACTGGAAGAACAGGAGAATCGGCGTAATATTGCGCGTCGCAGACGTGTTTGTATACGGTATTATTTTCGGGATGCAAGCATTAATGCATTCCTCTATAGCAGACGAAAATAACGGAAGTGGTTTTATCGCTGAGAATTCTGGGTAATTCGTTGCCAATATTACGAAAACGTCAACATTCATGCATGACCGTTTAAGGTGGCCGTTAATTCGATCTCAGCTCACCAGTGAATGGAAGTAATTTGAGTAGAGACTAATGTATTTGCATACGACCCTAAATCTCTCATTTAAACTATAGGGAAGTAATACAACTCCTGTATTTGCAGACTGGAAAACCCTCACTACTTGCTGTCTGTGCTGCATCTTGCCACACCCCACTCTGTGCTTAACTCAAGCAGGGATGTACATCTGCTCTGTACAGTTGGCTACCTTTGCTGGATTCTGATTTCAATTACTGTGCTTTGCACTTTAAAACAGCAGATAATTTTATTAATGAGGTGGGTTCTTTAGACTCACTCAGATTGCAGACTGCAGTTTCTACACTCTATGTGTCATTCTTGATGCTTCCTAACACAGAGTGTGGAAACTGCTATCTGCAAAAAAACTAAAAATATGAGGTGAGTCAAAAGAATCTAACTCGTAATAATTAAAATAAACCTCATAGTAAGTTATGTAGGTAGGAAATAACACTATGAGGTTTTTTTAATTTTGTTTAGTTGTTTCTTGACTCACCTCATACTTCTTAACTCCCTTGCATATCTAGATTTCATCACTGTATGGTCAGTTGTGAATGTGAACAGCATTGAGAATGTCACAAATACAGTGACAAAATTTAGATATACAAGGGACTTAACCCATTCGCTTCAGGTTTAAAAGCTCAATGAATTTCCTCAGAAACCGGATTTAAATCACTGTGAATTATATTGTCTATTTTCAGACATTCAAAACAAACAAAATATAACGGTACTTGAGATCACAATAATGTTGAAGACCAAAACACATTCCTGTACTATTCATAAATGTTAACAAAATATTACTCTGCCAAGGGATATACACAATACTGCAAAATATATAACAGCAGAGTAAAGCGAGTGTACCTTGTCTTTTGAGTTGAAGGCCATTTTACTGCCGGCGAGTCTAACTCGTCTTTTGAGGTAAATGGGTTAAGAAGTATGAGGTGAGTCAAGAAACAACTAAAAAAATAAAACCTCATAGTGTTACTTCCCTTTATCTATCTTCAGGTTTTTATAGCTGCTGCCATCTTCCGTGCCAAACCTGCAGAGCCTAACATCTTGGGCATGTTCGATGCTTAGCCCTCTTGCTTGCATTACTGTCTTCATGTTTTCCTTCCATGTTAACTTTGGTCTCCCTCTTTTCTTCTTTCTGGTCAGTTGCCACTGATATAGTTGTTTCAGCCATCACTCATCTTCCATTCTTAAAACATGTCTTAACCACTTTAATTCCTTCTTCTCAACTCAATTCTTTCAATTATGCTTTCTTCTGCTTCCATTATGTTTCTAATTTCCTTATTTGTGACATGTTCTAATTTTGACTTTCTGGAACTTCTGCGTAAATAATCCATTTCTAGAGCCATTAGTCTATTCTTGTAGTACTTATTTATTGTCCATACCTCACTTCCATACACTGCAACAGATTCCACCAATGTTTTACCAATATTTTTTTTTTGTTTTGTTGAGTTGTTTCTTGACTCATCTCATACTTCTTAACACCCTTGCAGATCTGAATTTCATCACTGTATTTGTGACATTCTTAATGCTAGAGTTGTGAACGTGAACAGCATTAAGAATGTCACAAATACAGTGACGAAATCCGGATCTGCGAGGGAGTTAAGAAGTATGAGGTGAGTCAAGAAACAACTCAACAAAATTAAAATAAACCTCATAGTGTTATTTCCTACCTACATAACTTTTTTTTTTTTGTGTCTTTCCATATATATTTATCCCACCATATGGAATTTACCGATTATATTATTTTGCTACTCAATTCAATTCTATGTTTTATGTTCTCTTTGCCTATACCTTCAATGTTATCCATAATTATCAATACTAATAAAATTCATTGCTAAAACCGTTGAGGTGGAGAGTCATAAAATAAAATAAGTTAAAATACCTTCTTAGGTAAAATCCGTCGTCCTCAACTTTTAAAATATGTTATCTTTATGCGTAGGCCTTTCAGGACATCTGTCCCATCTTCAGCAGTTCATTCTTCGCTACAGCATCCAGGTTGATGTTTGATGCTGTAGCGAAGAATGAACTGTTGAAGATGGGACAGATGTCCTGAAAGGCCTACAGGCATAAAGATAACACATTTTAAAAGTTGAGGACGACGGATTTTACCTAAGAAGGTATTTTTAACTTATTTTATTTTATATCCATAATTATTCCCAAATATTTAGTTTGTTTCACTTGCTTTATTTGAATCCCTTCTTCCAATATTAAATTTTCTCTTTTATTACTTCCTTTAATTTTTAAAAAAAAGGCAGATCATTTTTTGGACATGGCCTTGGTACATGACAACGTTTCTCTGGGAGAAATTTCTAGGTAGGTTTCGGCATGCAATGGCTGACAGTTCCCTTGTAAGTGTAAAGAATTTAAATTAATTTTTGTCTTTTGCCATATTACTGTATGAATAATAAAATTAACAGAAACAAATTATAAAATAATACAAATGATTTATAGCAGGCATTTAAAATTTAACACAATTTTATTGACACAAGAAAAAAATTAAAATTAAAAATGTAAAAAAAAATTAAAAACTATTATTTAACGTGAATAAGTGAATTTGTACTTTAATGATGTCAAATAATTTTAAGAGAGAAAAAAAAAATGTTGACATCATTAAGACTTGGATGTCTGTGAGAGCAACAGACGCGTGAATTATCACAGCCACAGCATGAGGCTGCGAGAGCCTTCAATAAATAGCATCACATGTGCCAACAGCCTAACCACTAGCACTGGCCAGTTAAACATTACTACTTAACAGATAAAGCTTCTTTCAGATGTCGAATCAAATGATTTCCAACGTCTCTCACTTCAGGCCACTGCTTCAAAACAAACACGATGCCAGCTACTAGCAGCGTTGTTGTCAGCACTCGCAATCTGAAATAAACCAAGCCAAGTTATACTCCATTTAATATACAGAGTGATTCAGAAATATGGCTATATGTTTGATCGCATTTTGTGACAAAAATATTATAATTAAAGGAAATATGATGTTATCATTGGAAAGGGAATCCTTCAAATTACAACAATAGAACAAAACAAAACAAATCATTTCTCACGTGCAGCTTGGCGGGTTGATTTTTGTTGGCTAGCATCGAATGCCTCCACAATTCTCTTCATTGTTTCTGCATCCGTGCTTATGCAAGGCCTTCCAGGAGGTTTGATTTTCTGCATCCTTCCCGTTTCCAGCAGTCGTTTTCTCCACTTCCCCACAGTCGATGGCTGCAATGCTACGTTAAACTCACGTCTTGCGGCCTCACGATCATTAGCATACGTTATTGCCCATGCAGCAATTGTAATTTACTGTTGCATATTCAACGCCATTTTGACTAATGACGTAAGTTCGACACTGTTTTGTTTTATTCCATTGTTATAATTTGAAGAATTGCCTTTCCAACGGTAATTTCATATTCCTGTAATGGTAATATTTTCATCACACAAGCGATCAAACGTATAGCCATATTTATGATTCACCCCATATGTAGGAAACAACAATAATCACAAATAGGAATGAGATGCACAAAGAAGTTAAACATAGGCTCAATTCTGGAAATGCGTGCAATTATGCATTGCAGAGACTCTTGTCGTCCCAACTCCTTTCTAAAAATGTTAAACTGAAAATATATAAAACTATTATTCTACCAGTTATATTATACAGATGTGATACATGGATTCTTACTTTAAGGGAGGAAAAGAGAATACGAGTATTTAAGAATAAAGTTCTTAGGAAAATTTTTGGAACAAACAAAGTTGAACAGACAGATGAATGGAGAAGACTACATAACAGTGAACTACATGGTCTTTATAGGAAGCCAGATATAATAAGAACAGTTAAGTCTCATAGACTGCAATGGGCAGGACATGTGGTGCGAATGGGGAAGATGTGAATGGAAGCTTCTTGTAGGAAAACCAGAGGGAAAACGCCCAGTAGGTAGACCAAGAATGAAGTGGGAGAATAACATTAACTATGATTTGAGGGAAGTAGATTATACGACTGTCAGTCATGAAAACAGCTGATGATGGTGACGATTCTGTGGTACTGTGTTTAAAAAAAACATAGAAGTATGAGTTAAGAAGAATTCACGATTCATTTGTTTCTTATGAAACCTAGATATTTAAAACTTTTCACTTGCTCTAAAATGTTATCATCGATTACTATTTTTGCTCTTAAGGTATCCATACATCCATTCATAGTAATTCTGCCTGAAGGCAGGTCCTTCACTGCAATCATAGCATTTTCATGCTATGCTTGCAGCTTTACTAGGGAATTGTAGGTGTGGTAGCTTCCCATTGCTTTCCACACCGGTGAAGGAGGATGATGATGATAATGATATGGATGATGATGATGATGGCCATATGATTTCGGGGACCGTTTTGGCCTTAAAGTTTTCCTGACATTTGTCTTACAGGTGTGGAAAAACCCCGGTATAAACCTCACCCAGAAAAACTGCTCCGACTGGGGATCGAACCCGGCCTGCTGTGTGACAAGGCAGCATGCTATCTCGAGACCACAGCAGTGGACATCTTAAGGTATCAATAAGTAAAATTTATGCTTAAATTACTTTCACTGTGTATAATATCAGAGTGACTGACCGTGTTCTAAGGAACGGCATGACGATGCCAGCAGCAGTAGCCACTAGCAGAAGTACCACCTGCAGCACTGTCAACACCACATTGATAAGTTTAACTACGAGTGCTCTAGCGTTGGAGTTGTCTATCCCTTCCAGAGTCACGTACTGCTGGTGCTGCTGTTGCTGGTGTTCCATCTTAGATATCTGTAAATAAGAACATTACAACTCACTAAACATTATAGATAAAAAAATATGATTAAGTTATGTTGGTAGGAAATAACACTATGAGGTTTATTTAAATTTTGTTGACTTGTTTCTTGACTCACCTCATACTTCTTAACTCCCTCGCAGATCTAGATTTCGTCACAAATAAAGTGACGAAATCTAGATCTGCGAGGGAGTTAAGAAGTATGAGGTGAGTCAAGAAACAACTCAACAAAATACCACAAAGTGTTAATTCCTAAAAAAGTAAGTTAAATAAGTAAAGATTTATAATAACAGAGGAAGACACACACGATAGGAATGCTTGAAGCAATCTTTTAAAATATTGAATGAACTTAATAATCATGTTCTGTTGAAGACAAACAGGTAGTACCTTGGTTTGGCAGCACTCTAGCATCTCGTGAATGTCGCGAAGTCGCTCCTCGCTCTGGTACTGTACTTTCTCCTCCATGTCTGTTATCGTCTGCTTGAGATTCTCCACTTCGTTCTGATGTAGCTCTGTCAGGTCATTTACTTGCTCTTCCAGCCTCTCGCTGCGGAATCGCTCTTCCTGCAGCGCCTGGTTCATGAAGCTAACCTCTCGCTGCAGGGCCTGCTGCACAAACATCACCACCACTCAACCAAATGCATGGATACATTCTAACTATCTGTCAGGAGGCCAGAGCAGAGCAGTTGCCAGAATATTAGAAGCTAACATTTGCACACAGTGGTGTCTCCTGGCAACAACTTCCTATAAAATGACTGACTGACTTTGCTCTCATGGGAACGTGGGTTCTCCCCAGTGGGAGTCTCAATCAAGCTTAATTTATATTTGAAGAAAAAAATTCTCGCCTAGACCAAGACTCGAACCCAGGACCTTTGGCTTTCTGGGCCAAATGCAAAGATAGAAGCAACGGTTTCAAAGCATTTGGCATGAGGGAATTACAACGTATAAAGAGAAAAAATTGTGTCTATATCGCAACTTGCCTCAGTAGCTAAGTTGGATAGCATTTGGCCTGGAAAGCCAAAGGTCCCGGGTTCGAGTCTCGGTCTAGGCGAGAATTTTTCTCTTCAAATATAATTTATCCTTCAGTGAGGAGTGTTAAATTAATAATAAAAACATCAAATTAAGTTATGCAGTCTGCAGGAGAGGAGACCATTGGACGTCAGTTGTGAACGTGAACAGCATTGAGAATGTCACAAATACAGTGACGAAATCTAGATCTGCGAGGGAGTTAAGAAGTATGAGGTGAGTCAAGAAACAACTCAAAAAAATTAAAAACACATGATTCTCAACTTCAGAATCAAGGATTCACTAGTGTGACTGTTACCTTGACACTGTCGAGTTCTTCTCTAAGTCTGTCAATTTCTTCGCGTCTCTCCTGCAGTTCGGTGAAGATCGGCTCAAGATTGTACGGAGAGGATATGAGAGGGAGGGTGACCGGATGGTGGGGAGACGACTGGTGAGTCGTGTTGCCTGCAGGAATGCTCTCGCTTGTTACTGAACTACATTCAGATCCTTCTTCAGAAGCAAACTTTATCACTCCGGCACTGGACGATGCATGGGCGGAACCTAAACTACACCCACCAGGAAGTGTTGCACTTCCGTGATGAGTCTTCTCTTCATCGACAGATCCATTATCACCATTTCCTGTGGACAACACATTAACTAACTAGAAAAATACAGAATACATTGGAGAGACCACGTCCTATGAATGTCAAACACTACGTATAGGATGGTAATAACTGTTTTATATTATAATTTGAGGGGCACAAAAAATATAGGTAGACCTATATCATAGAGTACCAGAGAAGAAAGTGGACAAGTTTTGTGTACATGCCATAAGTGGCGCTAGTGTAGAACAACTAACGACATCTAAATTTTTTTCTGGTACTAATATGAAATTCAGCACTCCCTGGTGGTAAAATTATGAATTATAATTATATAACACCATCTGGTGAATAATTAGGAAATTGAACTTTTATAGGAATAAATAATGTATTAATAAATCTTAAATTATGGAATTATTTATACCCAGCCTCTCAGACCTAAAGATTTTCTTTAATTGTAACAGAAGGGAAGAATGGAAATAAATAAAATATGTTAATTTATTTTCGTTTATTAAAATTTAAAAGCGTGCATTATGAGCTCTTTTTAATAAATATGTACAATTGACCAACCCCCTTATTCTCACATACATATTTTATTCAATATTTATTAAAGAACCTTAGCCATGTCGAACACCATTATGAAGTCACATTTTTAAAATGTTTATTAGAAATGGCTGTGTACTAACATCACTCTTCCTAACCTAACAAATCTTAGAATTTTATCACTTCTAGTAGGTTTATCTTTGAAAATAGATTCACATTAAAAACGTAAACAAGCTTGAATTTACTTACAAATTAGAGTAAAATAAAATCTAAGTAATGATTTTAACTTTCAATAATATATAATTTTTACAGTATCGTCTACATAGAACTAAAGGATAGCAGTTAAAATTTAAATTTACAAAATGGCTAATTTCCCATAATCCCAAGTGAACACACCGTTCACGACGCTGTGTGCCTTGCACTTGTTTTATTTAGTTACATGTTCTGTTACTACAAAACAGTGCTACCATTGTAGTTGGCTCATTGTAGTTCATTGTAAACTAAATTTTTTAGATGTCACTGTACTCCCTCTATTCGAAGTTTCTCTATGGACCTATATAAGAATAAAATGAATCGTGAATTCTTCTTACCTCATACTTCTATGTATTTTAAACACAGCACCGCAGTATCAGTGACCATTGTCACCATCATCAGCTGTTTTCACAACTGTCAATTTTTTCTTTTGCCGGTAATTATCTAAATTGCCATCTAGTGTTCTTTGAATCATTTTCTAAACTGCCATCTGGCGTTCTTTTGAAGGAATCATTTTCTAAACTGCCATGTGTTGTATTTTTGAAGAACTTTGTAATGAAGCTTGGTTCATCTGGAATCTCGAAGTTCATGGTTCTAGTATGGTTTTCTGAATATATATCGTTTCCCAAACTGTTAAATCCAAAGGTTTGGATAGATGTTTCAAAAGTTTTGCTTCTTTTTCAGTTGTATGATTCTCTAATAAACAATGGCAGTTTAGAAAATGATTCCTTCAAAAGAACACCAGATGGCAGTTTAGATAATTACCAGCAAAAGAAAAAAATTGACAGTCGTGAAAACAGCTGATGATGGTGACAATGGTCGCTGATACTGCGGTTCTGTGTTTAAAAAAACATAGAAGTATGAGGTAAGAAGAATTCACAATTAATTTTATTCTTATCGATAAAACCTCACAATGTTAAAAATTTCCAAATTTATTATATTAAAGGTAAAGTGATCCCACAACAGACCTCAGGAGGCCCATGGGGTAGTGGGAGGTTAAGGCTCCCACTTTTCTAGACAATCGGCACTTTATGTCAGCCGGGTTGTCAGCCCTGCGTGACGGCCGCCTTTACCCCCAGAACAAGCATCTGGTACTCATTTCCGTTAGAGGCTGAGTCGACCCCAGGGCCATAGTGCCGCCAGAAGGTTTGGGTCAGTTTAAAAATCCTGACCCCAACGGGACTTGAACCCTCGACCTTCCGGCTTGTAGCGCAGTGCCTTAACCACTACGCTACGGCGTGCCCCCATTTATTATATTAAATCGACCTATATAAGCCTATGTAATTGTTTTGTATATATTCTTGATCCATTCTTTGAATGTGGTCAAACCAATTTTTGAACATAACCATGAAAAAGAAAATTGAGAAACAAAAGACAAAGATAAATAATTTGTTAACTAAATCAAAGGGAAAGAAGAATACATCAAATAAAATCAAACATCAGAATAAAACCAGAAATGAAGAAAAATCAGAATCCACCAGAAATTATGTTAAAAATTTTTCAAAGGCAACCTTTAACCTAAAAGAGACAAAATTGTTAGAAAACGGTCTAAAAACAGCAATAGATTATTCCAATAGAATAGAAGAATACATAGTGGACATTGAAAATTCAATAGAAGGGTTAGTTACAGAAGAAAAAATAATCATCAGAAAAAAATGTGAAGAAATTTTGAATAAAATAAAGAATACAAATAAAAACCCAGTTTGTAAGGAGAATTTAAAAACACTCAAAGAAATAAATAACAAAAATGTTGTATATACAAAATCAGATAAGGGTAACCAAATTATAATTCTGGACAAAGAAGATTATCAAAATAGAATGGAAGAACTTTTGAAAGAAAAAGAGTATGAAAAAATTAAGAATGACCCCCTACCAAAAACCATAAAAAAAGTGGAAAACTGTTTTAAAAATGTTAAAATTCTATCCAAGAAAGAAAAATTTCAATTAAAAGTAAGCAACCTAAGAAACCCTAATATACATGGACTTCCAAAAATTCACAAACCGGGAAACAAAATGAGGCCAATAATTAACAATATTGGATCACCAACCTACAAAATTTCGAAATGGCTGAATAATCAATTTAAAAGAATTAATAATTTTGAAAGTCTGCAGATTGAAAATTCATTGGAATTAGTTAAGAAATTAGAAAAAGTGGAAATTGAACCCACAGATAGGTTGGTTTCGTTTGATGTAGTTTCACTATTCACAAATGTACCGAAACAAAAAACTTTGGAGATATTGAACAATTGGTTAAGAAAAAACAACATAGACAGAGAGATCAAAGAAGATTATTTGAAATTAACTGCGTTATGCATTGACCAAATGTTTTTTACATTCAATGGGAATTTCTATAGACAAAAATCAGGGCTCTCAATGGGAAACCCATTATCACCTTTCCTGGCAAATTTATTTATGAGCGATTTTGAATGTAAAATCACCAAAGCACATCCCACAATGTTTAAATTTTGGAGTAGATATGTTGATGATATAATTTGTATTGTTAAAGAAAAACATGTAGAAGATTCCCTAAAACTATTAAATTTACAGAGTACAAACATTAAATTCACCAAAGAAATAGAAGACAATAAACAAATACCTTTTTTGGATCTTAAATTGGTCAGAAACGAAGAAAAAAGAAAAATTGAATCAGGATTCATAGGAAAGAAACTCATACGGAAAATTTTATAAAATCAACAGGGTTCAATCCAATTGGACATAAATTAGCAGCATTTAATAGTTTAACTCATAGATTGGTAAACTTACCCTTAAACGAAGAAGATTTCAAACATGAGAAAAAACACATAATCAAAGTAGCAAGAGAAAATGGGTTTGATGAAAAAATGGTACATAAAAGGATAGAAAAGTATAAAAAACAAAAAATGATAAACAGAAGTAATCTTGAAAAAGAAGAACCACCTATGAAAAAATATAGGAAATTCACATATCACCCCTGGGTACATAATAAATTTCAAAATATATTTGAGAAGTTTAATATTAAATTAGCACCAAAAAATAACTACAGTTTAAATAAACTAATAAAAACCAACAAAAATGAAAAAACTGATAAAAATAAAAAGTCAGGAATATATCAAATTGAATGCATGGGTTGTGAAAAGATATATATAGGGAAAACAAAAAGAAACCTAAAAATTAGAACCAAAGAACACATAAGAAATATTAAAAATGGAGAAATTGAAAAATCTGCAGTTGCTGCTCATGTTTGGTCTGAAAAACATAATATAAATTCAGACACTAAATTATTAAAACAGTTAGAAAATACAAACGAGCTGACTATTTGGGAAAAAATTTATATTCAGAAGAACAGAAACAGAGTTATGAATTTTGATATTCCGATGGAGGGTGACCTTGTTTGGAGGTTCTTTGGCCAACCACAGGATGGAGCTGACATCGACATCCAGGTGGTGCAACATAATGCAACATAAATAAAACCAGTCTGGGAAAGCTGAAGATAAAACAGAGAATTGTTTTGAAACATGTCCAAGAACAAATCAACATTAATATTGAGGTAAGATGTCCAGACCAAAAATAATATAATTAAAATAACCTCAAAATATAACTTCCTAAAATTAAATATTAATTACAACTTCTTAAGTTACAAGGAAGAAACAAAACCAGAAATTGTGTTTGTGTTATAAATTACGAAAAACAAGATGGCGTCCTCCATACTCAATTTCAATAACAATTTTTCGAAACAAAATATGAAGTCAAAAAGTTTATAAAATTAAGAGAGAAGAAATTTAAAAGATTAGCAGACATTAAATTCATCAACCAATGTCTAAAATTAGAATTGGTTCCCATGTTCATTAGAAAAACCGTTAAGCATAACAATAACAGCAAACAACAAAAAATTTTGGAGAACAAATTACTAAAACTAGAAAAGAATAAACACTTTGAAATGATCAGTAATCTGGATATTGAAATTTATTTGTTACATATCAAATTGTCTAAAATATTAGGAAACATCATGTGGGAAAACCTAGAAAATAAATTTTTCACTTTTTTGAACATAACCATGAAAAAGAAAATTGAGAAACAAAAGACAAAGATAAATAATTTGTTAACTAAATCAAAGGGAAAGAAGAATACATCAAATAAAATCAAACATCAGAATAAAACCAGAAATGAAGAAAAATCAGAATCCACCAGAAATTATGTTAAAAATTTTTCAAAGGCAACCTTTAACCTAAAAGAGACAAAATTGTTAGAAAACGGTCTAAAAACAGCAATAGATTATTCCAATAGAATAGAAGAATACATAGTGGACATTGAAAATTCAATAGAAGGGTTAGTTACAGAAGAAAAAATAATCATCAGAAAAAAATGTGAAGAAATTTTGAATAAAATAAAGAATACAAATAAAAACCCAGTTTGTAAGGAGAATTTAAAAACACTCAAAGAAATAAATAACAAAAATGTTGTATATACAAAATCAGATAAGGGTAACCAAATTATAATTCTGGACAAAGAAGATTATCAAAATAGAATGGAAGAACTTTTGAAAGAAAAAGAGTATGAAAAAATTAAGAATGACCCCCTACCAAAAACCATAAAAAAAGTGGAAAACTGTTTTAAAAATGTTAAAATTCTATCCAAGAAAGAAAAATTTCAATTAAAAGTAAGCAACCCAAGAAACCCTAATATACATGGACTTCCAAAAATTCACAAACCGGGAAACAAAATGAGGCCAATAATTAACAATATTGGATCACCAACCTACAAAATTTCGAAATGGCTGAATAATCAATTTAAAAGAATTAATAATTTTGAAAGTCTGCAGATTGAAAATTCATTGGAATTAGTTAAGAAATTAGAAAAAGTGGAAATTGAACCCACAGATAGGTTGGTTTCGTTTGATGTAGTTTCACTATTCACAAATGTACCGAAACAAAAAACTTTGGAGATATTGAACAATTGGTTAAGAAAAAACAACATAGACAGAGAGATCAAAGAAGATTATTTGAAATTAACTGCGTTATGCATTGATCAAATGTTTTTTACATTCAATGGGAATTTCTATAGACAAAAATCAGGGCTCTCAATGGGAAACCCATTATCACCTTTCCTGGCAAATTTATTTATGAGCGATTTTGAATGTAAAATCACTAAAGCACATCCCACAATGTTTAAATTTTGGAGTAGATATGTTGATGATATAATTTGTATTGTTAAAGAAAAACATGTAGAAGATTCCCTAAAACTATTAAATTTACAGAGTACAAACATTAAATTCACCAAAGAAATAGAAGACAATAAACAAATACCTTTTTTGGATCTTAAATTGGTCAGAAACGAAGAAAAAAGAAAAATTGAATTCAGGATTCATAGGAAAGAAACTCATACGGAAAATTTTATAAAATCAACAGGGTTCAATCCAATTGGACATAAATTAGCAGCATTTAATAGTTTAACTCATAGATTGGTAAACTTACCCTTAAACGAAGAAGATTTCAAACATGAGAAAAAACACATAATCAAAGTAGCAAGAGAAAATGGGTTTGATGAAAAAATGGTACATAAAAGGATAGAAAAGTATAAAAAACAAAAAATGATAAACAGAAGTAATCTTGAAAAAGAAGAACCACCTATGAAAAAATATAGGAAATTCACATATCACCCCTGGGTACATAATAAATTTCAAAATATATTTGAGAAGTTTAATATTAAATTAGCACCAAAAAATAACTACAGTTTAAATAAACTAATAAAAACCAACAAAAATGAAAAAACTGATAAAAATAAAAAGTCAGGAATATATCAAATTGAATGCATGGGTTGTGAAAAGATATATATAGGGAAAACAAAAAGAAACCTAAAAATTAGAACCAAAGAACACATAAGAAATATTAAAAATGGAGAAATTGAAAAATCTGCAGTTGCTGCTCATGTTTGGTCTGAAAAACATAATATAAATTCAGACACTAAATTATTAAAACAGTTAGAAAATACAAACGAGCTGACTATTTGGGAAAAAATTTATATTCAGAAGAACAGAAACAGAGTTATGAATTTTGATATTCCGATGGAGGGTGACCTTGTTTGGAGGTTCTTTGGCCAACCACAGGATGGAGCTGACATCGACATCCAGGTGGTGCAACATAATGCAACATAAATAAAACCAGTCTGGGAAAGCTGAAGATAAAACAGAGAATTGTTTTGAAACATGTCCAAGAACAAATCAACATTAATATTGAGGTAAGATGTCCAGACCAAAAATAATATAATTAAAATAACCTCAAAATATAACTTCCTAAAATTAAATATTAATTACAACTTCTTAAGTTACAAGGAAGAAACAAAACCAGAAATTGTGTTTGTGTTATAAATTACGAAAAACAAGATGGCGTCCTCCATACTCAATTTCAATAACAATTTTTTCGAAACAAAATATGAAGTCAAAAAGTTTATAAAATTAAGAGAGAAGAAATTTAAAAGATTAGCAGACATTAAATTCATCAACCAATGTCTAAAATTAGAATTGGTTCCCATGTTCATTAGAAAAAACCGTTAAGCATAACAATAACAGCAAACAACAAAAAATTTTGGAGAACAAATTACTAAAACTAGAAAAGAATAAACACTTTGAAATGATCAGTAATCTGGATATTGAAATTTATTTGTTACATATCAAATTGTCTAAAATATTAGGAAACATCATGTGGGAAAACCTAGAAAATAAATTTTTCACTTTTTTGAACATAACCATGAAAAAGAAAATTGAGAAACAAAAGACAAAGATAAATAATTTGTTAACTAAATCAAAGGGAAAGAAGAATACATCAAATAAAATCAAACATCAGAATAAAACCAGAAATGAAGAAAATCAGAATCCACCAGAAATTATGTTAAAAATTTTTCAAAGGCAACCTTTAACCTAAAAGAGACAAAATTGTTAGAAAACGGTCTAAAAACAGCAATAGATTATTCCAATAGAATAGAAGAATACATAGTGGACATTGAAAATTCAATAGAAGGGTTAGTTACAGAAGAAAAAATAATCATCAGAAAAAATGTGAAGAAATTTTGAATAAAATAAAGAATACAAATAAAAACCCAGTTTGTAAGGAGAATTTAAAAACACTCAAAGAAATAAATAACAAAAATGTTGTATATACAAAATCAGATAAGGGTAACCAAATTATAATTCTGGACAAAGAAGATTATCAAAATAGAATGGAAGAACTTTTGAAAGAAAAAGAGTATGAAAAAATTAAGAATGACCCCCTACCAAAAACCATAAAAAAAGTGGAAAACTGTTTTAAAAATGTTAAAATTCTATCCAAGAAAGAAAAATTTCAATTAAAAGTAAGCAACCCAAGAAACCCTAATATACATGGACTTCCAAAAATTCACAAACCGGGAAACAAAATGAGGCCAATAATTAACAATATTGGATCACCAACCTACAAAATTTCGAAATGGCTGAATAATCAATTTAAAAGAATTAATAATTTTGAAAGTCTGCAGATTGAAAATTCATTGGAATTAGTTAAGAAATTAGAAAAAGTGGAAATTGAACCCACAGATAGGTTGGTTTCGTTTGATGTAGTTTCACTATTCACAAATGTACCGAAACAAAAAACTTTGGAGATATTGAACAATTGGTTAAGAAAAAACAACATAGACAGAGAGATCAAAGAAGATTATTTGAAATTAACTGCGTTATGCATTGATCAAATGTTTTTTACATTCAATGGGAGTTTCTATAGACAAAAATCAGGGCTCTCAATGGGAAACCCATTATCACCTTTCCTGGCAAATTTATTTATGAGCGATTTTGAATGTAAAATCACTAAAGCACATCCCACAATGTTTAAATTTTGGAGTAGATATGTTGATGATATAATTTGTATTGTTAAAGAAAAACATGTAGAAGATTCCCTAAAACTATTAAATTTACAGAGTACAAACATTAAATTCACCAAAGAAATAGAAGACAATAAACAAATACCTTTTTTGGATCTTAAATTGGTCAGAAACGAAGAAAAAAGAAAAATTGAATTCAGGATTCATAGGAAAGAAACTCATACGGAAAATTTTATAAAATCAACAGGGTTCAATCCAATTGGACATAAATTAGCAGCATTTAATAGTTTAACTCATAGATTGGTAAACTTACCCTTAAACGAAGAAGATTTCAAACATGAGAAAAAACACATAATCAAAGTAGCAAGAGAAAATGGGTTTGATGAAAAAATGGTACATAAAAGGATAGAAAAGTATAAAAAACAAAAAATGATAAACAGAAGTAATCTTGAAAAAGAAGAACCACCTATGAAAAAATATAGGAAATTCACATATCACCCCTGGGTACATAATAAATTTCAAAATATATTTGAGAAGTTTAATATTAAATTAGCACCAAAAAATAACTACAGTTTAAATAAACTAATAAAAACCAACAAAAATGAAAAAACTGATAAAAATAAAAAGTCAGGAATATATCAAATTGAATGCATGGGTTGTGAAAAGATATATATAGGGAAAACAAAAAGAAACCTAAAAATTAGAACCAAAGAACACATAAGAAATATTAAAAATGGAGAAATTGAAAAATCTGCAGTTGCTGCTCATGTTTGGTCTGAAAAACATAATATAAATTCAGACACTAAATTATTAAAACAGTTAGAAAATACAAACGAGCTGACTATTTGGGAAAAAATTTATATTCAGAAGAACAGAAACAGAGTTATGAATTTTGATATTCCGATGGAGGGTGACCTTGTTTGGAGGTTCTTTGGCCAACCACAGGATGGAGCTGACATCGACATCCAGGTGGTGCAACATAATGCAACATAAATAAAACCAGTCTGGGAAAGCTGAAGATAAAACAGAGAATTGTTTTGAAACATGTCCAAGAACAAATCAACATTAATATTGAGGTAAGATGTCCAGACCAAAAATAATATAATTAAAATAACCTCAAAATATAACTTCCTAAAATTAAATAATAAACCAATTTTATTTGTAATCTTTGATTCTGTCTGTTGGGCTGAATATGTTAAGCTCATTCCTAATATCTTTGCTATATTTTTTATCTTGTAAAGTATATCCAGCCAGCTACATGACTCAGGAAACTCATTTATGCAGATTCTATTTTTTTAGTTGATTTTTAGTCAAAGTCCAATTTTGAGAGCCATATAACAACACAAGAACAGCCATAACCTTGTAAAATTTTAATTTTGATTCTTTCCTCACATATTTAAAACAATTTTGTCTGTTCATTCTTACCTCTTAGAGTTCTTTTGGTCGAACATATGTTTCAGAGCTTCTTAGCCCCATCGTCAGCGATTACAGACTGAATTTTCTCATTGTCGGCCCTGATTCTTGATTCCTGCTCTCTTTGCCTCTGGTCCAATGAATTTACTAATGAGGTTCCTTTCTGCGAGAATTTCAGAGTTCATAATTCTTCCCTTGTTCTTCTGTATATAGATTTTTTCCCATATGCTGAGTTCATTTTTGTTTTCTAACTGTTTTAAAATCTGTATACAGAAGAACAAGGAAAGAATTATGAACTCTGAAATTCTCGCAGAAAAGAACCTCATTAGTAAATTCATTGGACCAGAGGCAAAGAGAGTAGGAATCAAGAATCAGGGCCGACAATGAGAAAATTCAGTCTGTAATCGCTGACGATGGGGCTAAGAAGCTCTGAAACATATGTTCGACATAAACAACTGTAAGAGGTAAGAATGAACAGACCAAATGTTTTAATTATTAAACAAACCTCTTAATGTTGCTTCCTATTGTATTTTAAAATGTTGAATTGTTCTACACATGTATCTAAACTTATTCAATTGTTACGCTTATTTCCCTATAGATATTAGTAACATGTGGACAGCTCATTGCATCAATTTGACATCTAGTTGGCAACTAAAGTATTTAACTTAGTATGCAGTAACACTATGAGGTTTTAATTGTTAAATATCTCCATGACAGAACAATGGTCATGAAAATAATGAAGATGGATTACGTCTGAAGTCCGAAACCAGTATAAAAAAGAAGTTATATTTGAAAAGAAAAATATACGTCTAGACTGGGGTTTGAACCCAGGACCTATGACTCTCCATGTCAATGCTCTTCCAAGTGAGCTATCTAGGCATCCAATCTAAACACGTATTTTTCTCTTTTACATAGTTAACTCCCTAACCCCAAATGATACGAGCATCATTAAGATGTTTAAAAACGAATAATATTAACATTGAAAGAAGCACTACTGGCTTCATAAGTAATGTTTAAATTCCCAATAAAATATCTTCTTAATAAAGAAGCCGCCATTTGCAAAAATCGTAGCAATGGTTCGTAGCATTTGGGGTTAGGGAGTTAACTATGTAGAAGAGAAAAATACGCGTTTAGATTGGAGGCCTAGGTAGCTCACTTGGAAGAGCATTGACATAGAGTGTCAAAGGTCCTGGGTTCAAACCCCAGTCTAGGCGTATATTTTTCTTTTCAAATATAATTTGTCCATCATTAAGATGTTTAAAAACGAATAATATTAACATAAAAAAGAAGTTAAGGTAGAATATGTTTATCACTCACCTCATAAAAAAAAAAAAAGAACAATATGAGGTGAGTGATAAACATATTCTACCTTAATGAATATACCTCATAGTGAGAATTCCTAAAATAAGTAATAAAAAAGAAGACCTAAATATGAGGTGAGGTGATAGAATTTCAATATATAATTAAGGCTTTACTTGGATGGGGAAGCTCAATTAAAATTTGCTCAGAGGCACTAATTTAGGCTTGAGGTTCATTTATGATTAAATTAATATTAAGAAGATAAAGCTATTGAGTAAGAGAGTAAGGTAAAGGGTGGATTTATGCTTGGATGGGAATGTAGCGTGAATTAGCTCAGTGGTCAGAGCATCAGCACAGAAAGCTTTAAGGTTCAATTCCCAGTTCTGACAAAAAAATTCTCTTTACCATTGATTACAATTCTTTTATGAACCTGAAAATCTTTAGACTCAGGACCCACAGCTCTAAGTCCCTCTCGAAGAACTTGCCCCTTGGATTTTCCCATCCTAAAAATACATCAACCCACCTGGGTTTGAACCTGCAACCCTTGGATCTAGATGCAAGGAAGCGGACTCTCCTAGTAACTCATCAATTTCCTCACCATCTCATTGTGTTACTTTCTACTAATTTAGAGAATGTCAATGACTTACTTGCAAGAGTATTGATGTTGTCAGCACTGCCAAACTTGTTTTTAATGAGATGAGCGAACTCTCTGGGTTTCGACATGACGGTTCTGAAAATGCAGAGGTGAATTACATGGTAACTGAAGTAACAATTGCAATAAAATAACATTTCAATTTTTTTAGCCTTTAGATAGTAGATATTACTTTTTCTCCTTAAAACATCAAGGTTCAATCTCTCTAACAAAACATATGGAATTTCTATCTTTAATTTTATTATACTTCAAATGTACAGTTTTATATTCCATCCATAGTAATTCTGCCTGAGGTCAGGTCTTTCACTGCAATCATAGCATTTTCATGCCATGCTTTGCAGCTTTACTAGGGAATTGTAGGTGTGGTAGCTTCCCGTTGTTTTCCACACCAGTGAAGGATGATGATGGCCATATGATTTCGGGGACCGTTTGGGCCTCAAAGTTTTCCTGACATTTGTCTTACAGGTGAGGAAAAACCCCAATAAAAACCTCACCCAGAAAAACTGCCCCGACCGGGGATCGAACCCGGGCCTGCTGTGTGACAAGGCAGCACGCTACCTTGAGACCACAGCGGTGGACTAGTTTTATATTAGTAACTGACATGTCTGTAGAATGACATTGTTTTACAGAGTGAGAGTAAAATAATAATCATTTCAAGTTTTCAATTTTATTTCAACAAGTAATTGCAAATGTAGTATATATAGGAGAAGTTACAAAATACAGTTTTATGTCCCAATAAATTTTAGTCACTAATTATACAAAAGTCCACCGTTGTGGTCTCGAGGTAGCGTGCTGCCTTCTCACACAGCGGGCCCAGGTTCGATCCCCGGTCGGGGCAGTTTTTCTGGGTGAGGTTTTTATCGGGGTTCTTCCTCACCTATAAGACAAATGTCAGGAAAACTTTAAGGCCCAAACGATCCCCGAAATCACATGGCCATCATCATCATCATGATCATCCTTCACCGGTGTGGAAAGCAATGGGAAGCTACCACACCTACAATTCCCTAGTAAAGCTGCAAGCATGCTATGATTGCAGTGAAGGACCTGCCTTCGGGCAGAATTACTATGGATGGAATTATACAAAATAAAGGTAACTTATGTAACTAATAATTCTGTGTGGTGTAAGAGTTTTAATTCAAATAAACAATTCATTAAGTTATGTAGGTAGGAAATAACACTATGAAGTTTATTTTAATTTTAATGTTGAGTGATTCCGGGTTATGTGGCCGTGGTCCATAGTTGGTGAACAACACCATCTGTTCAATTGTTTCCAGAAAAATGGCTACACATCCAAGGAAATAAGACAAACCATACATCCACGAAGACAGCACGTCAGAATGGATAACACACCCTCAACCAGCATAGCCTACTTACCATATGTACAAAGAGTCACAGATCGTATCGGAAAACTCCTACGAAAATACAACATAAAAACAGTTTACAGACCTACAAGAAAAATAGAAGACTGCCTTCGCTCAGCGAAGGATCCTCGGCCACCTCTCTCCACTTGCGGCGTATATCGACTTCCTTGTTCGTGTGGTAAATCATATATAGGGACCACGAAAAGAAGTATAGCCACCCGTTTACTAGAACATAAAAGAAACTGCAGACAAGGAGAAATGGATAAATCAGCTGTAGCAGAACATGCCATTATGAATGGACACCAGATTCTATTCAACGATACACAAGTTTTAGCCACAACTTCCTACTATTTCCCTAGATTATACCGAGAGGCTATAGAAATATACAAGCATAAGGGAAATATCAACAGAAAAGAGGAAGGTATCAAACTGGCTAAGGCCTGGTATCATACACTAGAAAATAAATGCATTAACACCAGGGACAACAAGGAGACGACCATTAGCCAATCAGCAAGAGCCACGCCCACTCACCCTGCACCCACCACTAATACAACGTCCGCAGCGCTCACTCTAAGTAGATCTTCCGACCAGGAAACACGCCTAGAAGCACTCGCCACTGAAGATGCCCTCCGCAGTTGAGGGCGAAACGTCTGGTATCAACACCAACTATGGACCACGGCCACATAACCCGGAATCACTCAACATTATGATTACCGGCCGTGAAAGCCTGCATTCAACAATTATTTTAATTTTGTTGAGTTGTTTCTTGACTCACCCCATACTTCAACTCCGTCGCAGATCAGGACATGATATAGGATTGAGAATGTCACAAATACAGTGAAGAAATCCAGATCTGCGAGGGAGTTAAGTATTGGGGTGAGTCAAGAAACAACTCAACAAAATTAAAAGAAAACAATTCATTGTTACATATGAGTTTGTTCGTATTCTACAGTATTTTGGGATGTAGGCACTAGAAAATCTAATCAAAATTAAAGTGGGAAATAACACTATGAGGTATTTACAATTTATGAATGAGGTGGAGAAAATGTTTTTTATACCTCACGTCATAAAGTTGCATGTTTGGTGCCGCTTTCAAAAGTAAATTTTACTTCCATCTTCAATCAAACTCCAACTGTCAAAATTTCACCATTTAACACCATTTTCTGAACTGCCATCTTGTTCCAATTTTATGAATTTGGAGACCAAATTATTTTTATCAGGAATTAAAAGATTCATGGCTCAATATTTATTCTTCTGAATGTATACCTTTTCCCAAATTGTTAATTCCAAAGGCTCACAACTTAATGAGGCAATATAAAACATATTTTCTCCATTTAACTTTCACAGGGAAAGAACACTATGAGGTTTAATTTAGGAATTAAATTAATGTTTTTATTCAAAGTTAAAATTGGGAAACACATTATGAGGTTCTTAATTAATAAATTAATGAGTCATTTTAACATCTTACCTCATATTTCATGTTTTTCAAACACGGTAACTATAGTTTTCAAATGATCTTGTCATTCATTTTCAACCGCCATTATGACTACCGGATATTCGTTGGAATCTCCCTCTATAACGTTGCCATCTGGTGTTGATTTGACGTACTTTGAGATATCGTTGCCATCCGAATCAACACCAGATGGCAACGATATCTCAAAGTTCGTCAAATCAACACCAGATGGCAACATTATAGAGGGAGATTCCAACGAATATCCGGTAGTCATAATGGCGGGTGAAAATGAATGACAAGATCATTTGAAAACTATAGTTACCGTGTTTGAAAAACATGAAATATGAGGTAAGATGTTAAAATGACTCATTAATTTATTAATGTTTTTATTATTGTTTATTTTTTATCATTTCACTCACCTCATACTTCATAATTTATAGCAGACCCAGGGTTTCTTCACGTAATTCGTGACATTGTCAATGCTGCGTCATGTTCACAACTGACGTCCAACGGCCTTCTATCCTGCAGACTGACCTCCGCGCCATCTGGTGGCCGACCGAAGAATTTCCAAATCAGGCCTCTTTCTTTATAACCGGGTATTTCAAAATTCATAGTTGTATTTTCATTCTTGCATATGTAAATTTTTTCCCAAATTGTGAGTTCCTTCGGTTTTTCCAATTGTTTAAGTAATTTTGTTTTGGTTTCTATTCTATGTTTTTCTGACCAGGCATGTGCAGCTATTGCAGATTTTTCGGTTTCTCCATTTTAACATTTCTGAGGTGTTCTTTTAATCTTGTATTTAGATTCCTTTTTGTTTTTCCTATGTATATCTTTTCACAATCTTTACAATTAATTTGATAAATTCCCGATTTTTTGCAGTCTTCAATCTTTTCATTTTTGTTGGTTTTTATTAAATTACCTAAGCTGTAATCATTTTCGGTGCTAATTTAATGTTGAATTTGTTGAAAATTTTTTGAAACTTGTCAAATACGAAAGGATGGTATGTGAACTTCTTGAATTTTTTGCCTATATTTTATATCTGTCTGAAGAGTACTTTCATTGATGACTTTTTGTTCTTTGAATTTATTTATTTTCTTGTGTATCATTTTCTTGTGAAAACCATTATCCTTAGCAATTTGTATGATGTGTTCTTTCTCTTTATTGTAATTTTCTTTGCTCATGGGGACATTCACAAGTCTGTGTGTTAAACTATTAAATACTGCCTGTTTGTGTGAAAAATGGTTAAATCCAGTAGCTTTTATATAATTGTCGATGTGAGTTTCTTTTCTGTAGATTCCAAATTCTATTTTCTTTTTCTCTTCTTTCCTAATCAATTTAAAGAACACATCATACAAATTGCTAAGGATAATGGTTTTCACAAGAAAATGATACACAAGAAAATAAATAAATTCAAAGAACAAAAAGTCATCAATGAAAGTACTCTTCAGACAGATAAAAATATAGGCAAAAAATTCAAGAAGTTCACATACCATCCTTTCGTATTTGACAAGTTTCAAAAAATTTTCAACAAATTCAACATTAAATTAGCACCGAAAAATGATTACAGCTTAGGTAATTTAATAAAAACCAACAAAAATGAAAAAATTGAAGACTGCAAAAAATCGGGAATTTATCAAATTAATTGTAAAGATTGTGAAAAGATATACATAGGAAAAAACAAAAAGGAATCTAAATACAAGATTAAAAGAACACCTCAGAAATGTTAAAAATGAGAGAAACCGAAAAATCTGCAATAGCTGCACATGCCTGGTCAGAAAAACATAGAATAGAAACCAAAACAAAATTACTTAAACAATTGGAAAAACCGAAGGAACTCACAATTTGGGAAAAAATTTACATATGCAAGAATGAAAATACAACTATGAATTTTGAAATACCCGGTTATAAAGAAAGAGGCCTGATTTGGAAATTCTTCGGTCGGCCACCAGATGGCGCGGAGGTCAGTCTGCAGGATAGAAGGCCGTTGGACGTCAGTTGTGAACATGACGCAGCATTGACAATGTCACGAATTACGTGAAGAAACCCTGGGTCTGCTATAAATTATGAAGTATGAGGTGAGTGAAATGATAAAAAATAAACAATATTAAAGAACCTCATAGTGTTATTTCCTATCTACATAACTTAATGTTTTTATTGTTGATATTATTCGTTTTTAAACACCTTAATGATGGACAAATTATATTTGAAAAGAAAAATATATGCCTAGACTGGGGTTTGAACCCAGGACCTTTTGACTTTCTATCTTTTCAAATATAATTTGTCTATCATTAAGGTGTTTAAAAACGAATAATATTAACATTGAAAGAAGCACTACTGGCTTTATAAGCAATGTTTAAATTCCCAATAAAAAGTCTTCTTAACAAAGAAGCCGCCATTTGCAAAAATCGTAGCAACGGCTCGTAGCATTTGGGGTTAGGGAATTAACTATGTGTAAGAGAAAAATACGCGTTTAGATTGGAGGCCTAGGTGGCTCAGATGGAAGAGCATTGACATAGAAAGTCAAAGGTCCTGGGTTCAAACCCCAGTCTAGGCGTATATTTTTCTTTTCAAATATAATGTTTTTATTGTTTATTTTTTATTATTTCACTCACCTCATACTTCAAAAAAAAAAAACTCATAGGGTTATTTCCTATCTACATAACTTAATGTTTTTATTACCTACCTCATATCCTTTTTCTTCTATACTGCAGTTTCGGAGCTTATCTCCATCTTCAGTAGCCTCTGGTCGACCGGTGTTATGTCGTTTCTTGGCAGTTTTCTTCTTACTTCTATCGGTGGACCGATGACCTCTGGATCAGGTCAAAATTTGCAGGAGTTTCGAAATTCATGAGTTTATCTTTCTTTATTTTTTTGGATATGGATTTTCAGTCTGGGAAAAAATCCACATCCAAAAAAATAAGAAAGATAAACTCATGAATGTATTCACGTAGACTTTCACGGCCGGAGTTGCTATGATGATCTTGATGAAGATTTTCGGGCTGTAGACCGTGGTCGTGAGGCTTGTAGTTCTCCGACGTTTTGCCAGAGACTGCATCTGAGGATGCATCTGAGGATGCCAGACGCAGTCTCTGCAGTCTCTACAGCCCGAAAATCTTCATCAAGATCAACATAAACTCATGAATTTCGGAACTCCCGCAAATTTTGACCTGATCCAGAGGTTCATCGGTCCACCGATAGAAGTAAGAAGAAAACCGCCAAGAAACGACATAACATCGGTCGACCAGAGGCTACCGAAGATGGAGATAAGCTCCGAAACTGCAGTATAGAAGAAAAAGGATATGAGGTGAGGTAATAAAAACATTAATTTAATTCTTACATTTTCTCCGACTCATTCATAACTTGAAAATCTTTTTAATAGTCCTTGTACCACTTTGGGAAGCAGGGAAGAAACTTTAATTGCGTGGAATTAATGAGAATACATTAGTACATGTAATGTGGAGTGTATAACTCACAAGCACATAAAGCCACATACCCAGAGAATCCAGTAATTCCATCTCTAATGTTGCCCCCGACATTCCTGCAACACAACACACAAGCGATACCAGAACCCACCAACATAAATACACGCAACAAAACAATACAAAATAAAGCTTCATTTTTTGCTTTAAATTTTTTTAAGATGATAGTAAATGTTGCACTAACATGTACATATCATAGTTGAACTCCATCGTAATTGTTGCAACATTAAACATATATAAAATCTTAGAAGAAGAATAAAACAATGGTCTCTACAAAATTTTCAATTATAATTGAAATATCAAATATAGACAATTATTAGACAGATAAAATTTATTCATAAGTTGAAAATTTTAATTATTAAATTAATTGTAAATTTTCAATTTTAGAGCGAGGAGACAGAAGACAGCTTTGGAATGGAATCCCCAAAGATTGGTTAGGAAAAAAGGAAGATCAAAAATTACATGGCGCAACACAGTCACAAGTTAAACAACAAGGGGAAAGATGGAATGAAGTCAAGAATTTAGTGAAGAACAGGTTCCAGTGACATGCTTTCACAAAGGCCCTATGCTTTCAAGAGGAAGTACTACTACCCAGGTTTGCAAACACCAAACATGAGACATCTCAAACATCACACTAAGCAAATTAGATAATTATTTTTTTTTAATATTTGAAGGAAGTAACACTAAGGGGTTTCTTTTAATTAATATGAGTTGGAATTTAGACTCACTTCATATTTTTTAAAATTTTCTTGCAGACCATGGTTTCATCACATCTATGTGATATTGTCAATGCTTCTTAACTATTGAATTTGCAGTTGTTGATCCTGTAGGTTGATTTCCACTCCCTCTGTTGACTGACTGATGAACTTCCAAATCAATTATTTTTATTTTTCCCTGGGAAAACTAAGAAAAACTATGAATTTTGAAATTCCCTGGGAGAAAAAAAAAACTGATTTGGAAGTTCATAGATCAGCCAACAGAGGGAGTGGATAAGAATTAAATGAATCGTGAATTCTTCTTCGCTCATACTTCTATGTTTTTTTAAACACAGCACTGCAGTATCAGCGACCATCGTCACCATCCTCAGCTGTTTTCACGACTGTCAATTTTTTCTTTTGCCAGTAATTATCCAAACTGCTATTTGGTGTTCTTTTGAAGGAATTATTTTCTAAATTGCCATCTGGTGTTCTTTTGAAGGAATTATTTTCTAAACTGCCATCTGTTGTATTTTTTAAGAACTTTGTAATCAAGCTCGGTTCGTCTGGAATCTCGAAGTTCATGGTTCTAGTATGTTTTTTTTTAATATATATCTTTTCCCAAACTGTTAAATCTAAAGGTTTGGATAGACATTTCAAAAGTTTTGCTTCTTTTTCAATTCTATGATGCTCTAATAAACTATGTGCTGCTATAGCTGATTTTTCAATTTCTCCATTCTTTATGTTTCTGAAGTGTTCTTTTTTACGAGTTTCCAAGTTCCTTTTTGTTTTTCCTATATATATATCCTGTTGCAATCTTTGCAATCAATTTGATAAATTCCAGATTTCTTGTTGTCTGGGGTGTTAACTTTATTATTAGTTAACAGAAGATTACCCAGGCTGAATTTGTTAATTGGAGCCAATGTTATATTAAATTTTCTGAAAATTTGTTGAAACTTATTATGAACTTCAGGATGATAAGTAAATTTTTTGAATTTTACATCTTTCTTGGAATCATGTTGTAGGGAAATCAATCTACAGAATCGACAACTGAAAATCTATAAGTTGGGAAACATTGACAATATCACACAGATGTGATGAAACAATGGTCTGCAAGAAAATTAAAAAAAATACGAGGTAAGTCTACATTCCAACTCATAATAATTATTAAATTAATTAAATTTGAGTTGCTTTTTGACTCACCTCATATTTCTTGATTTTTATGCAGACCAGGGCTTCGTCACTGAATTTGTGACATTCTCGATGCATCACAACTGCCGTTTTGCGATTGCCCCTTCTGTAAATTGATTTCTGCGCTCTCTGTTGGCTAACCAATCAACTTCCAAATCAATCCCCTCTCATTTTCACCGGGTATTTCAAAATACATAGTTTTCTTTTTATTCTTGCACATGTAAATTTTCTCCCAAATTGTGAGTTCCTTTGATTTTTCTAACTGTTTAAGTAATGTTTTTATTATTAATTTCATACATCTCAATGATGGATAAATCATATTTGAAGAGAATAATTATACGGGGCTCAGATATGATTTATCCATCATTGAGATGTATGAAATTAATAATAATAATATCGAAAGCCATACTGGCATTTATAATGTAATGTATAATTCCCAAATATGTCTTCTTAATAAAGGAGCCACCATTTGCAAAGATAGAAGCAAAGGCTTCATAGCATTTGGTGGGCGGGAATTACAACGTATATAGAGAAAAATTTGCACATCTAGATCGGTACTTGCTCAGTTAGCTCAGGTGGTAGAGCACTTGATCTAGAGAATGAAGGGTCCCAAGTCTGAGCGTATAATTTTTCTCTTCAAATATGTTTAAGCAATTTTGTCTTGGTTTCAATTCTGTGTTTTTCTGACCAAGCACATGTGGCTATTGCAGATTTTTCTATTTCTCCATTTTTAACATTTCTCAGGTGTTCATTCAATCTTGTATTTAAATTCCTTTTTGTTTTCCCTATGTATATCTTTTCAGAATCTTTACAATCAATTTGATAAATTCCTGATTTGTTGCCTTCTTCAATCTTTTCATTTTTGTTGTTCAAACTGTAATAATTTTTTTGGTGCTAATTTAATGTTAAATTTTTTTTGAAACTTGTTATATAATAAAGGGTGGTATGTAAATTTCTTGAATTTTTTACCAATTTCTTTCTTTATGCATCGAGAATGTCATGAATTCAGTGATGAAACCCGGATCTGCATAAAAATCAAGAAATATGAGGTGAGTCAAAAAACCACTCAAATTTAATTAAAATAAACCTCATAGTGTTATTTCCTATCCACATATATTTAATTAAATTAATATTAATATTAATGAGTCATTTTAACATCTTACCTCATATTTCATGTTTTATCAAACACGGTAACTATAGTTTTCAAATGATCGAGTCCCGGTCTAGGCGAAAAATTTTTCTCTTCAAATTTAATTTATCTTTCATTGAGAAATGTTAAATTAATAATAAAAACATCATTAGAGGCCTTACTGGCTTTTAAAGTAATGTTAAATTTCCAATAAATGTCTTCTTAACTAAGAAGCCGCCATTTGCAAAGATAGAAACAATGGTTTCAAAAGCATTTGGCGATAGGGAATTACAACGTATATAAGAGAAAAATTTGTGTCTAGATCATAACTCGCCTCGGTAGCTCAGTTGGTAGAGCACTTGGCCCGGAAAGCCAAGGGTCCCGGGTTCGAGTCCCGGTCTAGGCGAAAATTTTTCTCTTCAAATTTATAGTTACCGTGTTTGATAAAACATGAAATATGAGGTAAGATGTTAAAATGACTCATTAATTTATTAATTAAGAACCTCATAATGTGTTTCCCAATTTTAACTTTGAATAATATTAATATATTAATAATAATTGATTAATATATCTGTCATGTCCACTTTTATATGGAATTCACCTATATATCAAGAAAGGAATACATACATAAATAGAGAAGCTTGTGTGAAGGCTGAGGCTGTGGTCCTGGTGAACTTACTTGAGACCTTGGCCCATGTCACGCAGCACTTCCCGAGGCTGACGATGACTACTTGGCAGTCCGTACGTTTCCAAATCTCTCAGCCTCTTGTTATAACTTTCTAGTTTCTTTTGTAGCTGTGAGATGGACTGTGCAGACTTCTGATTTTTCTTCTCAAACACGGCTTTAATCCTTTGTAACTGTTGTTTGTCGGCATTGGCTGCCAACTTCAAATACTCATTAACATTATCTGAAATAATAACTAGTTTCTATACTCTATCCAATATAAGACCAAACTATATTACTTATTGCTGGAAGGAAGGCAAGAAAGAGTCCATAATGTTTAATCATATTGTCCAGAAGATAAAACAGAAGTGTTTTGAAACATATCCTAAAAGAATCAACTTTTATGAAATAAGATGCCACAGACTCACCTTGTTTATTAAGAGCTTTATAATGTATTTATTATTCATTTCATATCTCAATGATGGATAAATTATATTTGAAGAGAAAAATTATATGCTCAGACTGGGGCTCGAATCCTGGACCTTTCACACTTTAGGCAAATGTAATATAATGTAAAATTCCCAATTAAATGTCTTCTTAATAAAGAAGCCACTATTTGCAAGATAGAAGCAAAGGTTTCATAGCATTTGGTGAGCTGGGATTAACAGTGTATATAAGAGAAAAATTTGCATTTAGATTGGAGTTTGCTAACGTACCTCACTTGGTTAGAGCATTCGCCTAGAGTGTGATAGGTCCTGGGTACGAGTCCCAGTCTGAGCATATAATTTTTCTCTTCAAATATACTTTATAATGTACTTCGTAATAATCAGCATACTCACCATCTCTTGTGGTTTGCTCCCCTCGAATCTGTTCTCTTGTGCGACCGATCTTGGACTGCATGTGTTCTATAGCAGCTCTAGTTCGTAATATGTCGGATGAGCCTGCTATGTGACTGTCCACTTCATCTACCATCACATTGCCTGTCACATGCTCAGAAGATCCATTTGATAAATAGGACGACGAAGGTAGGAAGATGTCCTAAAACAATAAACTCCTATATTTAAATAAAAATTCTAACAGGATGTAACACTATGAGGTACATTAACAATATTATATAACTGGATCGGAAACTTTTACACCTCATCTCATAAAAATATTTCTCACCTGACTAGTTTCATCATCTACAGTCTGACATCTATATAAGCATTATAGCTGCATGTTAATATTATTCGTTTTTAAACATCTTAATGATGGACAAATTATATTTGAAAAGAAAAATATATGCCTAGACTGAGGTTTGAACCCAGTACCTTTGACTTTCTCAGATGGAAGAGCATTAACATAGAAAGTCAAAGGTCCTGGGTTCAAATGCCAGTCTAAGCGTATACTTTTCTTTTCAAATATATTTGAAGAGAAAAATATATGCCCAGAATGGAGTTTAAACTCAGGACCTTTACCTTTAAACAATAATGAATGAGAAAATTAAAGAAGAAAACAAATCAGGGATTTATCAAATTAAATGTGAAGAATGTGAGAAATTCTACATAGGAAAAACTAAGAGAAATTTGAAAACTAGAGTGAAAGAACATCTCAGGAATGTCAAGAAAGGGGAAGTAGAAAAATCTGCAATGGCTGCCCATGCATGGTCTGAAAAACATCTTATCGAGAAAGAAGCTAAATTATTAAAACAAATAGAAAAACCAAAAGAACTTACTGTTTGGGAAAAGATCTACATTCAAAAGAGTGAAAAGAAGAAATTAATGAACTTTGAAATTCCCGGTGAGAATAACCTGGTTTCGAGGTTTTTCAGTCAGCCAATGGAAGGAGAGAAGGATAGCTCTTCAAGACGACAGAACAACGGTCGTGACGATACTCAGGATGGAACAGAAATTATGTTTCGAAACTAGTTTATAATCAAATAAGAAGAACAATATGAGGTCAGTGATAAAAAATATTCTACCTTAATAATGCTCTGTTGCCTTTGGACAGCTCAGAGAGTCCATATTTTGAACGCCTGACTAGAGGCTATAAGGTAGCAGCCCTACCACTAGTCTTGCTCTGTGGATGGCTGGTAACCAACCCAGGGGACTTCCTACATCAATTTGGGACACTCTGTAGTTGTATTTAATCAAAATTACAGTGAGAGGAAACACTATGAGATATTTACATTAATGAATGAGTTGGAGAAAATGCTTTAACATCTCACCTCATAAAGTTGCTTATCTTCACGATACCGGTTTCAAAAGTATAGTTTTACTTCCATCTTCAGTCAAACTCCAACTGTAGATAAAGTAAAATGTTTCATATCTCTCATCATAATTAATCTTCTAAGCAGATCGCAGTTTGAACACCATTTCAAGACTGATTTTATGGTTTGAGAAAACATCCGCATTCAGAAAAACAAAGAAAAACTTACGAGCTTCAAAATTCCTGTGGATTCTGTCCTGAATCGGAGGTTTATCAGTCCAACAGAGGGAAGAAGAAGTGGTTCTTCCGATCGACATAACATCAGTCGTTGAGATGGCACAGAGGATGGGACTGCCAAGGTCTTGAAATCACGATCTTCTTAGAAGATTAATTATGAGGAGAGGTATGAAATATTTTCTTCTTCTTCTTCCTTTCAAGTATTAGGCCAAGGCCTGTTACGATCCTATAGAAAATTTTCTCTCCAGCATTTCATAGGACGGCCCAGAGATCTTCGTCCTCTTGGTATATAATTATAAACAGCTTTGGGGACCCGATTTGAACTCATTCTTTCAAGATGGTGTTTCCAATTTAGTTGGTACTGTTTAATTGTATTATATTGTAAGCCCATGTTTTCCCTTTACAGAGATTTAGGCACTCTCCTCCTACAGGGAAGAATTTGAACCACACTAATTTAGTTACACTTGTTTTCACATAGATGTCATCTTGAGTGGTCCTTGGTCAGCGTTCTGCCTCATACTGACATCTAGGAAACCAAGGTAGTACTAGGATGGGAAAATTCGGTAAATTTCGCTTAGAGGCCTCTTCATTCAGGCTTAAGGAATTTTTACGAGCCTGAAAATCTTCAGACTCAGGATCCACGGCTTAAAGTCTCTCCCGGAGGACTTGCTCCTTGAATTTTTCCGCCTAAAAAAATCCATCGACCCTGGCCGGGTTTGAACCCGCGACCCTCGGGACCAGAGGCAAGGAGCATAACCACTAGTCCACCATGGCTGAGGTACTGTCTAATTTATTCCAAAATTGGCGTAGTCTTTAATTCTTTTAAGATATCGGTGTTCCTTTTCCGATCCCATCTGGTGTAACCCGCTGTGAAACATTTTAATTTATTTTAAATTAAACCTCATAGTGATTTATTCCTATAAAAGTTCAATCCAACTCTAGGGTTGGAGTTTGATTGAAGATGGAAGTAAAACTATACTTTTGAACCCGGTGAAGACACGCAACTTTATGAGGTGGGATGTTAAAGCATTTTCTCCAACTCATTCATTAAAATAATTATAGTTGTAGTTTTTTTATTTTATTTTATAAATTGTGCATTAATACTTATACTATATGTTTTGTTACAAACCAAGAAATTTGTTTCTTCTTCACATGGTCAAAATATCATAAGTTTAAATTAGTGTCGTAATTTTATTAAAGTGTGGATATATTGAGAACCAAATCATTATATTCGTAAGATACCAGAATACGTACTAATATAGGAGGAATAGTAAATACTGTCAAATCTCTTGGTTTGCCTAATTTTTGGATGTACGTGAAACTTACATCGGTATTGATAATATTTATCATGCCCATGCCTGCTTTAGTGAGTAGAACTACCTCTTCCTCAGTGCCTCCGCTCTGAATGGTTCCTTCTTCTTGAGAGCCTTGGTTTGATACTGGCTCGGGACGGGGCAGGTGTGGAGTTCCTCCATCTGAAGAACTCTTGTCCTTATCTCCTCTCTCCCTGCGGACTGGGATCGGAGACTTGCGACGGTTTTTAACTGATCCACTCATTGTGCTACTACTACCACTGCCAGTGCTGCCATCACCAGATCTACGCCTGCAACATTTACTCTATTATTATATTATATAATATGGATTCTCTTAAAGTCAGATGACAAATCTCTGCCTGCTTTTAAAAGAAATAAGATAAAAATTAAAATGTACCTGTTGGCAGGTGCCATCATCCTCAACTTTGTTAAAATAATGTATGTAAAATGTTATTAACTGGAGGCCTTTCATTTTAACAAAGTTGAGGACGACGGCACCTGCCAACAGGTACTTTTTAATTTTTATCTTATGACTACTCACCTCAACGGAATTTGATATGAATTGTAGTAGTTTTGAAAGAACAATTATTTTTGGGGCTGTGAAAGAAGGTGATATTTAGAGAAGAAGGACAAATTATGAATTGTATGACTTCTATAAGGAACATCCACTGCTGTGGTCTCGAGGTAGCGTGCTGCCTTGTCACACAGTGGGCCCGATTTCGATTCCCGGTCAGGACAGGCTCCTAGGACAGGGTGTTTTCAGGGTTTTTCCTCACCTGTAAGACAAATGTCAGGAAGCTTAGGGCCCAACTTCCGTGAAAATCATCCGGCCATCATCATCATCATCCATCACCAGTGTGGAAAGCACCATTGTGGTCTCGAGGTAGTGTGCTGCCTTCTCACGCAGCGGGCCTGGGTTCGATCTGTGGTCAGGGCATATTTCTGGGTGAGGTTTTTATTGGGGTTTTTCCTCACCTGTAAGATAAATGTCAAGAAAACTTTAAGGCCCAAACGGTCCCCGAAATCATAGGGCCATCATCATCATCATCCTTCACCGGTGTGGAAAGCAACAGGAAGCTACAACACCTACAATTCCCTAGTAAAGCTGAAAGCATAGCATGAAAATGCTATGATTGCAGTGAAGGACCTGCCTTCAGGCGGAATTACTATGGATGGATGGATGGATATCCCACAATGAGAGGGTATCCATTGAAGCTGAATAATTTTATTTTGTGTTAAAATAAATATGGAAATGGACAGCTAATGACAAATGAGGGAAATTTTGAGGAAGTGGCTGAATTCAAATACCTCGGAACAATAATCACAAACAGGAATGATATGCACAAAGAAATTAAACATAGGCTCAATTCTGGAAATGCATGTTATTGTGCATTGCAGAGACTTTTGATGTCCCAACTCCTTTCAAAAAATGTTAAGCTGAAAATATATACAACTATTATTCTACCAGTTATATTATATGGGTGCGAAACATGGACTCTTACTTTAAGGGAGGAAATGAGATTACGAGTATTTGAAGTTCTTAGGAAAATTTTTGGACCAAAGAGAGATGAACAGACAGGTGAATGGAGAAGACTACATAACAATGAACTACATGGTCTTTATAGGAAGCCAGATATAATAAGAACAGTTAAGTCTCGTAGACTGCGATGGGCAGGACATGTTGCGCGTATGGGGAATGAAAGACGTGCACGGAAACTTCTTGTAGGAAAGCCGGAAGGAAGGCACCCGGTTGGTAGACCAAGAATGAGGTGGGAGAACAACATTAACTATGATTTGAGGGAAGTAGATTATACAGGGAATGATTGGAAAGCATTAGCTCAGGATAGGGATGCATGGAGAGCTTATGTCCGCGCGGCCATGAACCTATGGGTTCGATAGTGCCAGTGAGTGAGTGAGTGAGTGAGTGAGTGAGTGAGTGAGCGAGTGAGTGAGTGAGTGAGTGAGTGAGTGAGTAAGTAAGTAAGTAAGTAAGTAAGTTAAAATAAATAAAGCTACTTACGCTGAAACATTATGAGGGCTGGAGGTGTTGGCACCTTGTGCTAAGAAGTTGCTGTTACTGACTGAAGTAGGAAGTGGTCGACATGGGGAGGTGCTACGACTTGACGATTTGCTACTTCCCTGGGCTTGCAACACCTGCAGACTATCCATCCTTTGTCAGCTTCCAAATTACCCCCATAGCAGCCTCTACTTCAAATATCTGCCACAAAAAAAACAGACATAATTCATTACCATTCTTAGGTAGACCCAGATTTTTGTCAACAATCCTAAATCCTGATCTTGTAGAAGATTTCTGGGCCGTTTGAGCAACCCTTGAGGATGCCGTACACAGTCTCTGGTAAAACATTGGGGCACTACAAGCCTCAAAACCATGGCCCAGCCTAGAAATGTTCTATAAGACCATTATACCAATTCCAGCCATAAAAGCCAAAGTCTGTTCTGCACTGTAGCTGAGTCATTTTAGGCATAATAGCTGTGTGCAGAGCTATGAAACTTGCACTGGTACAAGTTTCCATGGGGGGAAGAAATTTTCCCATGGAATTGATTTGGAAGTTCATCGATCAGCCAACAGAAAGAACAGAAATCAATCTACAAGATCGCCAACTGCAAATTCAACACTTAAGCCGCTGGATCTCTGGCTCTGACGTGTAGTTTGTCTTCTTCTTCTTCTTCCTTCCAAGTATTAGGCCAAGGCCTGTTACGATCCTATATGGCCCAGAGATCTTTGTCCTCTTGGTATATAATTATAAACAGCTTTGGGGATCCGATTTGAACTCATTCTTTCAAGATGGTGTTTCCAATTTAGTTGGTACTGTTTAATATATTCCAAAATTGGCGTAGTCTTCAATTCTTTTAAGATATCGGTGTTCCTTTTCCGATCCCATCTGGTGTAACCCGCTGTTCTGCGCATGAATCTCATTTCACAAGCCGTTATTCTGCTTTCATGTTGTCTTTTTAGTGTCCATGCTTCACTACCATAGGTCAACACTGGTCTAGCCAAAATGTTATATAAACGTAATCTGGTGTTTTTTTTTACAAGGGATGGTTTCATAACTTGATTAATAATTCCCAAACTTTTATTATAACTAGTAATTTTTTCAGGGATACCCTTTTCATCCCAGATAGAGAGATAATATCCAAGATATTTAAATTGATTAGATCTCTCTAATATTTTATTCTGGAGACAGATTTTACTTTGTATGGGGTCCTTCCCATGAAATGCCATAATTTTAGTTTTGTTAATCGATATTTCCATATTAAATGTATGAAGGGTAAAAAGTGAAACTTACCCTCTATTGCCAATAAGGGATCAGTTGAGTGGGAATGGACATCTGCCACAACCAATCACAGCTCCTGATGCTGCTATAGCGTGCTAGTAAGGTTTGAATTTGCTGAGATGTTGTCAGCTGTATTTCTGCTAACCGCATACATAAAGCGGTTCCTCCCACTGAATATCCATATCGACTACACTTTGTGAAAATGTCAGACCCAGAGACTCAGTGGCTGGACTATGAGAAGCATTGATAATGACATCTTCTTCTTCTTCTTTAGTAGGCAACTACAACCTCACTGAAGTTTTGGCCCCTTCAACAATTTTTCTCCACCTAGATCTATCCTGGATACAGACTGGCAAATTTCCAACTTCCATTTCTAATATATCTTTTATATCATCATCCTGCCATCTGTTTTTTGGGCATCCAGCTGTTCTGGTGCATATTAGTTTCTATTTGTATATTTTTCTTACAAGCTTGTCTTCATGCATTTTATTTATATGTCCAAAACAGTGCAGTCTTTGAGCTTTAATGTGATTTATTATATTTTTATTTTGTATTAGATTATTTAATTCAGAGTTCATTCGTATATGCCATGTGCCATCACTTTCTCTAAGACTATTTAACTCATGCCCCAAATGGGAGTCAATGACCAATCACATTTCAATGATTTTTTATTTACAACCAATCACAGTCGTGTTTTGCCTAAAATTTACCAACTAAAGTTTATCATAATAAAGAAAGCACCTCCTTTTTAACATTCTGAATAGGTCATAGCATTATTTTGCAGTGACGGACACTCTAAGAAATACGGCTACCAGATTGTATATATAGTGCATGAATGTCAACACGTAGCGCATATGAGAGATAATATAAAAACATTTGTAACAATTGATTATACCACAAAAAAAAGAAACCACTGTTTGCACTTTCTTAAATGAATTATTTTCCAGGAAATGACACAGAAAAATATAATTGACATATTTACATCATAGGACATCAGAAATTAATTAATACCTATAACGTTGGTTATAAATTTCCCCACTAGGGTGCATTCTTACAACATTGCGATCTTTTAGCAATAAATAATAATAGTATGATCTGGTTGCAGTGATCAAACAAAAGGAGCAAATGAAGCGTACCAATCGTTTCTCATTTGTTTTCAAACATCACCGCTTACATTAAATATATAAATATTTTAAAATAACTATATTTAAATAATGATTTGTGAGTAAACAGCTTAATTTTATTTGTTAAATAGTCCTAACAAATGCCACTCTTGATTTCCAAATTCTCTAGATAAATTTACTCCTAACTTCATGAGTCATGAATTTATCGATAATTTGGAAATCACTCGTGGCATTACTTATGACAATGACAAATAAGAGTGTGGAAACTGCAGTCTGCAATAAAACTACAAATATGAGGTGAATCAAAATAGTCTAACTCATAATAATTGAATTTATATTGTCTGTATGTTACATAGAATCCCCCTGAACCCTCTTTAGTTTCATCTTGTTTACAAACAGTTCCCCTTCTTCTATAAGGAATAGAACTCTCCTGGTCAAGGTTTTAGTCTGTCAGTACTTACGTGCAATCTTGCACCTCAAGTTGTGATAACAGATCGAGAAACAGACAGATTCAGTAAAACACTGAGCTTTGTTGAGATAATACAAGAGTTTAAGTGTATTGTGAGACAATTAAGATAACTGTAATCTGATACTAACATTCCTTGAATTCAATCACCTCATTCTGTAAACACTTCACCTTTTTTTTCCTTCTTACAAACATCTCCAGATTTGGCTTCAAAATATCATGTGCCGGACAGTAGGCCCACAACAGTGGGAACTTGACTGTTATTATTATATGTGATTCCCCAAGAAGAACATGTAACTGACTGTTATTTAATGTTCTCCATTTACCTGTCTGTTTGTTAGCCTCTCTTTAGTCCAAAAAATTTTCTTAAAAATCTTAATCTCTTCTTCTTTTTCTTCACTTCCTGGTTTAGGCAAGAGTTGCCTGTTCCGTCTTCACAAATAGATCTAAGACCATCTGTTCAGAGGACGTCCGACATCTCTTCTTCCTCTTGGAAAATAATGGAAGATTTTATTTGGTAATCTTCTTTCTTCCATTCTTTCTACATGTTCTTTCCACTGTATCTTGTTGTTAAATATCTTTTCTTTTATGGAGTAGATCTGCAGTTCTTCACGGATATCCTCGTTTCTTATCTGGTCCATTCTAGTGCAGCCTTTTACTCTTCTTAAAAATTTCATCTCGGCTGCTTGGATTTTACTTTCTTGTACTCAGGAAAATCTCAATACTTGTAATTATTTTTCCTCCCTTTAAAGTAAGAATTCAAGTTTTGCATCCACATAATATAACAGGAAGAATAACAGTTTTATATACTTTTAGTTTCTTACTTTAAGGAGATTACAAGCATTTGAGAATAAAGTACTTAGGAAAATTTTTGGACCAAAGAGAGATGAACAGACAGGTGAATGGAGGAGACTACATAACAATGAACTACGTGGTCTTTATAGGAAGCCAGATATAATAAGAATAGTTAAGTCTTGTAGACTGCGATGGGCAGGACATGTTGCACGTATGGGGAATGAAAGACTTGCATGGAAGCCTCTTGTAGGAAAGCCAGAGGGAAAACGTCCAGTTGGTAGACCAATAATGAGGTGGGAGAATAACATTAATCATGATTTGAGGGAAGTAGATAGATTATACAGGGAATGATTGGAAAGCATTAGCTCAGGATAGGGATATATGGAGAGCTTATGCATGCGCGGCCATGAACCTATGGGTTCGATAGTGCCAGTGAGTAAGTAAGTAAGTATATTATATTATTTTTAGTCTGATCATCTTACCTCAATATTAATGTTCATTTGTTCTTGAACATGTTTCAAAACAATTCTGTTTTATTGTCAGCTTGTCCAGACTAAGTATATACTTTTAGTTTATTGGCTCAGGTGGCTCAGTGGTTATGTACCTTGCCTCTGGTACCAAGGGTCAAGGGTTCAAACTTGGCCAGTGTCGATGAATTTTTCAGGATGAAAAAATCCAAGGAGCGCAAGTCAACTGAGAGGGACTTCAAACCAGTCCCGAGTCTTAAGATTTCCAGGGTCGTAAAAGATTCTTAAGACTGAATAAAGAGGCCTCTAAGCAAAATTTGTCAACATTATCAAATTCCTCTTCTCCGCATATACCGAAAACATGATCGAAGTCTTCAATTTCCGACATCTTGGATAAGTTTCAAACTACATCGGTTACCATCGGTTCCCTTCGGGATTTTCACATAAGTTTATATCTTGAGCTACGATCTTAAGGTACCTTGTCAGGTAGCTTACAATTATTACCGCGTGAATAGATTTCTGAGTAAGAAAAATGTGTTTGAATAAAACTTTATCAGCAGAGAACACCTTTTACTGTCTAATGCGTTCAAACATTCGACCCTAAGACTCAACATTTGGTTGTTATGCCATTGTAGATAGATAGTTTTAGTTTAACATTTGTTGGAATGACAAAAGAGTCCCTACAGTATCTAATAGTGCATATTCCAGAGTACAACCCATGTTTCTCTTATTTCAGGCTTAAATATCTTCTAAATGCTAGAAATCTACAAGGGATTCATGGGCTCTTCCCTTGCAAAGGAAGATATAATCAGGACTTCCACACCCTGAATTGATTTGAACCTACAGAGGTTAGTCCAGCAACATCAATATAATCATGATGAGATAAAGGTTTCAAAACAGCTGAATGAAGCCAGGTGCGTAGAAGTTGCATTAAATGATCTCTTATCTCTGTAATCTGCATCAGACGTTACAATATTGACAAATTTCTTTTATGAATCACATGATAAACTAATTCATGTGTTGCAACAAATTTCTAGTACTTGTAAATCGGTATTATTGATTACCAAGTGGAAATAAATGTTACAAAGCAATTGCACGTCTCCTAAATTAAGGATTTGCACATCTGGTTTCAAATACAGGAAAATTTGTTTAATAAAACTTAGAAACATGAAACTGAAGATGGAAGCCAGTTTCTGAATGGCCAACAGTTTTAAAAATTTTAACCTAGTTGAGGACGACAGCACCTGCCGAAGTATTTATTTATTATAAATCAATGGTAAAGAGAAAAATTTCTGCCTGAACCAGGAATCGAACCCCGAACCATTAGCTTTTCGTGCTAATGCTCTGTCCACTGAGCTAATTCAGGCTTCATTCCCATCCAAGCAGAAATCCTTCCTCTACCTTACTCTACTGGTCCCACATTCAATTGCAATGAATCATCATTCACAAATACACAATGAATGGTTTCCACCTGAAGAAGACATGAAGGGACTCCACACAGCTATAGCATTGTTTATTAAATTAATATTGAGAAGCTAAAGCTATTACTATGATAGAAATAAGTAAATTAATGAACACAATTAAATTATTGTAAATCAATGGAAAAGAGAAAATTTTTTGCCTGAACCGGGAATCGAACCCCGAACCTTTAGCTTTCTGTTTACCATTGATTTACAATAATTTAATTGTGTTCATTAATTTACTTATTTCAATCATAGTAATAGCTTTAGCTTCTCAATATTAATTTAATAAATTTATTTATCATTTTAATATATTACTTTATCATCAATGGATTCTGGCCCATTGTGGAGAGGCAAGCAATGAAGCAGCTGATTTTCTAGCCAAGAAGGGAGCAAAATTGTCTCGAACCCAACATCTACTTCAGTTTCCTTTCGCTCTATCAAAATGATCATATCATATAAATATATCAGTAAACTTAGAGAAGAATATCACCATCAAAACATCTGGAAAGAAATGGAAAAATTTACTAACTTACAACTAACTTACATTAGAAAGAAACTCCACATAAGCAATTACATACTATGAGTAAAGCCACATCACCAATACGATTTGACAAAACAGTTAACATTCCAGCATAATAAGACTTTACATTCTATAATAAATTACTAAACAATACAAAATTAAACAGGACACAACTGTCTAAATAAACACGTAAAAGTTATTTTTGCAATTTAAATGAAGATATGGAATGAAACCATCTCCTCCATTGTTCAGCTTTTGTAGAAAAGACCAGCCTTCCTGCTAAATATTGACGTGCAAGGGAGCAAACTATTTCATCGTCAAGTGCTCGACATTAGGTACCAACCAATCATATTTTATTTTATGACTATTCCATCCATCCATCCAATGGCTGATTGGCTCAAATTCGAGCTTTGGCCTCCCTTAACTTCTGCCTTCAATCATTTCTATTTTGCACAGCCAGCCTCCAGTTGCGACACTTCAGTAGGTTTGCAGCATCTTCCTTAATACCATCCTCCCATCTTTTTTCGGTCTTGCAACTCGCCTATTCCCCATAAAACTTGCTGTAAGCACCTTCTTTGGTGCTCGGTCTATTAAGAGCCTTTGCACATTACCAGCCCATTTCAATTTCTTTAATTTAATAAAAGTGACAAGGTCATGTTCATTATTTTTGTCGTACATTTCTTTGTTGTATCATATTCTCCATCAACCATTAATATTTATTGGTCAAAATATTATCCTGAGTACTTTTTTTTTATTATTTAGGGCTACCTCTGATCTTTTAGTGAGGCTCCATGTCTCACTACCATAAGTCAAACTGTTCTTATTCTTCTTCTTCACGGTTTAGGCTTATTTACTAGCCTGTTCTGGCTCCAAATTGCTGCTCTTTCCATCTTTTCCTTGGTCTTCCCAAACTTCTTCTTCCTCATGGTGAATAGATGTATGCTGCTTTTGGTATTCTATTCTCAGTCATCCTTGCGAAGTGTTCTTTCCAGTTTGTTCTGTATTTCTCTATTGTTGTGTTTACTTCCTGTACTTTTAGTTGTTGTCTTATTTCTGTGTTATGTTTTTTGTCTGTTCTTCGATATCCTGCTATTGGTCTGAGGAATCCCATTTCAGCAGCTTGTATTCTGGCAGATTGTTGTGTTGTCACTGTCCATGTTTCGGATCCATAAGTAATAATAGGCACTGCCATTGTCTTGTATAATTTCATTATAGAGTCTTTCCTGGCTTTATTTTTCAAAGTTCTATTTATTGTTCCTGTTATATAATTAAACTTATTTAGTTTGTTATTTATATCTGTTTCTACTGTGTATGATATTTCGCAACCTTGGAAGTTATATCTTACCACTTGTTCTATTGGTTTATCTTTGTCCGAACTGGATGAGCGCCCTTGAAGGCCATTGTTTTTTATTTTCGTGAGGATATTTCCATATTGTATTTTTCTGATATTTCATTTAGTTTATATAGCATTCTTTGTAGTTCATCCTCTGCTTTTGCTATTAAAATCTGGTACTGTTCTTATTAAAACTTTATATAGCCTTATTTTAGTTGCTGAGTGTATGTTATTACTCTTCATTATTTTATGAAGTGAGTAATAAGCTTTATTAGCCAGTTTTTAAACTATTTGCCTCAACTGAATTTTATTAATATTAACTAAGTTAGTCTGGTTAAGAAACTTCCCACTAGGGGAGCACCCATGTCCTCAGTGGGACAGTCAGGGATCAATCAATCAACTAAATTATAAGAAAATAAGGCTAAGTAAAATAGTTATCAATTTAAAAAGAAAAGGAATGAAACAGTATCAACATAGATATCATGAGTTACATATGTACTACTCAATTCACATTCGTACCCTTTTTGAAGATTTAAATTTAGATGCCTTAGATTTACTTAGTTACTTACTCACTGGCACTACTGAACCCATAGGTTCATGGCTGCACGTACATAAGCACTCCATACATCCCTATCCTGAGCTAATGCTTTCCAGTCATTCCCTGTATATTCTACTTCCCTCAAATCATAGTTAATGTTATTCTCCCACCTCATTCTTGGTCTACCAACTGGGTGTTTTCCCTCTGGCTTCCCTACAAGAAGCTTCCATGCACATCTTTCATTCCCCATACATGCAACGTGTCCTGCCCATCGCAGTCTATGAGACTTAACTGTTCTTATTATATCTGGCTTCCTATAAAGACCATGTGTTCATTGTTATGTAGTCTTCTCCATTCCACCTGTCCGTTCATCTCTCTTTGGTCCTAAGTACTTTATTCTCAAATACTCGTAATCTCCTTTCCTCCCTTAAAGTAAGAGTCCATGTTTCGCACCCATATAATATAACTGGTAGAATAATAGTTTTATATATTTTCAGTTTAACGTTTTTTGAAAGGAGTTGGGACATCAAAAGTCTCTGCAATGCATAATAGCACGCATTTCAAGAATTGAGCCTATGTTTAATTTCCTTGTGCATCTCATTCCTATTTATGATTATTGTTCCTAGGTATTTGAATTCAGCCACTTCCTCAAAATTTCCCTCATTTGTCATTAGCTGTATATTTCCATTATATAATGTATTTCTATGTGTGACCATAAATTTAGTTTTATTGATATTTACTCCCAGTCCTAATATCTTAGTGTTACTCAATAGAGTGTGCGTGTTGTCCTGTAGTATCTCCTCATTAAATGCCTTAGACATCATTGTCAATTCTTTCTAATTGTCAAAACGGTGGTTGGTGATCCTGTAAGTTGATTTCTGCTCCCTCTGTTAGAAAGAACTGACAATAATGCCTAAGGCATCGAAACTGAAGTCTTCAAAAAATCTACAAATATGAGGTGAGTGGTGCATATTTAACTCATGTTATCTAAAATAAACTTTATAGTGTTACTTCCTTGAAATAGTAAAAAAAAAAAAAAAAAGATCAAGATGTACAAAAAGGGAGTTGGGACAACAGAACTGAATATAAAATGGACAATCCAAACAAAATCTGATCACACTATTCTAATAGGATATGAGCCGTGTTGTTAGAATCTGGGTAAAACAGAAATATCAGGTGTTAACTAGTTCACATATTTGAGGAATAGAGCCAAAACAACTATTTGAACAGAAGCCAACTGACAAGCACAACAGAGGTAGACCAAGTTATTTGTTTCCAGATAAAGTCTTACTAGTTATCATTAAACATTAGACTATTAGGTTAAAAATCTATTCTGTTCCTTTCCCATTGGCTTGAAAGAGCTTTTTGTCTTCATACAGGGTGCTGCATAAGTCAGTTAACCATTGCATATGGTTGTAAAGAAAAAAATTGTTTACTTCTATTTTAGTAGCCCTGTATTTTTTTATGATTCTTAAATTCAGAACTTGATTGTTGGTTAAGGACAATCTCTGATAACGACTCATGGGTGAGTAATCTCTGACTCAAGAGGAAATGGTTTCACTAACTTCCTGTCAACTTCCCTGTAGCAAGATTAACTCCATATGCAAATAAAATTATAGAACATTATAAATGCAGCTGTATGCAAAATACTAGAGCATTCGATAGATAATGGCAACACTGTTATAATATCACAAGAATTTTAATTAGGTTACTTTTGATATTAGGAACTTCATTTATAGTCTCTTGTCAAGTCAACTATACATTGCCAAATCCTTGGAAAATTGTGCACTCCATCTGCAGCACCATTTCTGGATATCTTTTTTCAGTGATCAGTCTAGAGCTTTCTGGATATTAACTCTTGATTGAAATTGACCTCACACTCGAAACAGGGAAAATAAAAAAATGTGAATTTTTAAAATATTTTGGGTCAATAATTATAAGTTTAGGTACCTGTGAGAGAGATGTACAGACTAAAATTACAATGGCAAAAAATGCAACTAAGACATTACATGGAATAATTTGGAACAAAAATATTACAAAGGAAACTAAAATGAAAATGTATAAGAGCATAATACAGAATATTTTGTCATATGGAAGTGAAACTTTGTCTTTGACAGAATTACAAAAGAATAAAATTAGAACAATTGAATTTGATTATTTTAGAAGAAGCCTCCAAAAAACAAGACAGGATAAAATAAGAAATTAATTTCTTTGGAGAGAAATGAATGTCACCACATCTGTTGTTAAGAGGATTGAAAATCAAATGCTTAAATGGTATGGCCATGTACAAAGAATGGAAAATGAAAGATGGCCAAAAAATATATACCAATGGTCACCCCCTGGAAGAAATAAACGTGGCAGACCAAGATGGAAATGGAAAACCTACGTCAGAACTATAATGGATGATAGGAATTTGGAATGATAGAGATAAATGGAAACTGAAGATGGCAAACCTATAAGTGGGGGAAAGCCAAAGAAGAAGTTTGAAATTGAACGCCCCGTAGAAGTTCTTCGATCTTTGAGAATAAGTTATAGTCACAAAGGAACCTGTCTGGTAAATTTGGTGGATGTTCGAGTACTTCCCAATTCCACCTTCTAAACAAATTCTACTGAAAATCTTTTTAGGGCACGGTATTACTTACTAAATGTGAGAAACACAAAATATTGCTACTACGAGACTTTCAATATTACAGATTTATACAACGAAGACTGCTCAACAACACACAATGGTCACCGCTAGGATCGCTGTGTTACCACTACTTATCGTATACCCTAGTAATTAACATTTTATATGTAAATGTAATACCAAGGAAAATGAGCTATTGCAGTACCAAATTCATTTCTTTGGAGTAGTTATATTATTCAAATACCTAGGAACAATAATGACAAACAGGAATGAGATGTACAAGGAAATTAAGCATAGGCTCAATTCTGGAAATGCGTGCTATTATGCATTGCAGAGACTCTTGATGTCCCAACTCTTTTCAAAAAACGTTAAACTGAAAATATATAAAACTATTATTCTACCAGTTATATTATATGGGTGCGAAACATGGACTCTTACTTTAAGGGAGGAAAGGAGATTACGAGTTTTTGAGAATAAAGTTCTTAGAAAAATCTTTGGACCAAAGAGAGATGAACAGACAGGTGAATGGAGAAGACTAACTTAACAATGAACTACATGGTCTTTATAGGAAGCCAGATATAATAAGAACAGTTAAGTCTCGTAGACTGCAATGGTCAGGACATGTTGCGCGTATGGGAAACGAAAGACGTACATGGAAGCTTCTTTTAGGAAAGCCAGAGGGAAAACGCCCAGTTGGTAGACCAAGAATGAGGTGGGAGAACAACATTAACTATCATTTGAGGGAAGTAGATTATACAGGGAATAATTGGAAAGCATTAGCTCAGGACAGAGATGTATGGAGAACTTATGTCCGCGTGAACATGAACCTACAGGTTCAATAGTGCCAGTGAGTAAGTAAGCAAGTTATATTTTGGATAAAATAAAGAAAAATACAAGAATTCCATGACGACAGAGGTCTAGTAGACCTTTGGCCTATCAGCTGGCTGCTGGCCTCAGATGCATACTTTTTTCAATCATACAAATGGACGAGTATAGAGGAGACAGTGGTCAGCATGTCGGGTACCCCAGCCATTATACCTGGTTTTCTCAACCTGAAATTCCTCATGATACTGGGTGGGCATTGGTCCCATAACTAACTAATTGTCTCATTGGCACTATCAAACCCACAGGTTCATGGCCATGTGGACATAAGCTCTCCATACATCCCTATCCTGAACTGATGTTTTCCAATCATCCCCTGCATAATCTACTTCCTTCAAATCATGTTTAATGTTATTCTCCCACCTCAAACTTGGTCTACCAACTTGCCATTTCCCTCTGGTTTTTCTACAAGATGTTTCCATGCCCTTCTTTCAATCCCCATTCATGCAACATGCAACGCAGTCACAAGACTTAAATCTTCTTATTACATCTGGTTTCCTATAAAAATGTATAGCTCACTGTTGTGTAGTCTTCTCCATTCCCTGTCCATCTCTCTTTGGTCCAAAAATTTCCCTAAGAACTTTATTCTCAAATACTCGTAATCTTTTCTCCTTCCTTAAAGTAAGAGTCCACGTTTCAAATCCATATAACTGGGAAAACATCAGTTTTATGTCTTTTTGAGAGAAGTTGGGATGACAAGGGCCCCTGTAATGCATAATAGCACGCATTTCCAGAATTGAGCCTATGTTTAATTTCTTTACGCATACCATCCCTATTTGTGATTATTGTTCCTAGATATTTGAATTCAACCAATTCTTCAAAATTTCCCTCATTTGTGGTGGGGGAGTTCTGATATATGAAAAGTCTTAAAAATATAAACAAATTTGTATAATCCGATCACAGCTCTAACTACTGGGTCCAATTGTGAATCTAAACCATCCAGGGACCCACTCAAACAAACACAAAAAATTTCATCAAAATCGGTCCAGTCATTTACATATACATACATACAAAAGAATGATCTAATATATAAAGATTTTACATTTCTCACTGAAGGGAAATTATATTTTAAGAGACAAATTTTATGCCTAGACTAATTTATCCAATCTACAGTTTAATTTTTTTCTCTGAATTTTTTTTTTCTGTTTCTTTTTTACAAAAATGATGCATCAAAATTCTACAGAAATATCAATGCAATAAATAAATGTTTATAAATCATTTCCAGCACCTAAAGCTTTACAAAGAATAGACATTTTTATCTTATCTACAATTCCAAGTAAATAACTTAATGGATAGGTTATATATACACTGTGTCCCAAAAGGTAGGACCTTTACAAAATATATGTTCTATTTCTTGATCATTTCTTATACTCTGTATTCCACTTTGATTTTATTTATTTTACCTGATGGAGTTAAGACCATAAGGTCTTCTCTTCCACTTCACCAGGGTTAAATTATACATACAATAAGAATTATGATTGATACATAATAGAAATCCATCCATAGTAATTCTGCCCGAAGGCAGGTCCTTCACTGCAATCATAGCATTTTCATGCTATTCTTGCAGCTTTACTAGGGAATTGTGTAGGTGTGGTAGCTTCCCGTTGCTTTCCACACCGGTGAATGATGATAATGATAAGGATGATGATGATGGCCGTATGATTTCGGGGACCATTTGGGCCTTAAGTTTTCCTGACATTTGTCTTACAGGTGAGGAAAAACCCCAATAAAAACCTCACCCAGAAAAACTGCCCCGACCGGGGATCGAACCCGGGCCCGCTGCGTGACAAGGCAGCACGCTACCTCAAGACCACAGCGGTGGACATAATAGATATAGACTACACAATATAAAGTTGACAAGGGTAAGAAAGAAAGATAATAATGATAATAAAAAAAAATAATAATAATAATAATGATAATGTTAAAATTTTATGGCCATATTAAACGAATGAACTCAAATAGGCTTACAAAACAGATACTGGAATTCTACGAAAACAGAAGTAAAGCTCCAGTGGATACTATGAAGTGGATTGATGAAGTCAAAAAGGACTTAAAATTGGCAAGAATTACTAAAGAAGATATCCCAAACAGAGACATATTTAGAATAAGTGGCAAGTTGACCAAGAGGACAAACCGAAGAAAAAAACTGGAACAACTTGGACAGATGATAGAAAACAAGTTCATAGCAAAGGAATGAAAGAAATTTGGGCTCAAAGGAAACGCCTCTAAGTACTTTGTGTAGTCCTAAAGGGGCTCATCCGCAATCAAAAAAAAAAAAAAAAAAAAAGAAAAGAAAAATAATAACCTATAATTAGATTAAGTAAATGACTTGGTAAAGAAAATTTAAAATATAAAGAAACAATAAAAGTATACATGGAACACAGTTATATATAATATTGTGTAAGGAAATATGAAGTGAGTTTCTTTTTAAACTGTTTTTGAGTCGGGCAGTCCTTGATATACGAGGGGAGGGAATTCCAAAGTCGTGTGGCTGAAACAAGGAAGGATGAGGAATAGCGAGATGTTCGATGTAGAGGAACAGCTGGAGTTAAATTTTCTCTCGATCGTGAGTTTAAGTTATGGTGGGAGGATAGCGAATGAAAGCGAATAGAAATATAAAGGGGTGATTTTTACATAGATTACAATGGTTTGGACATACACTAAGAATGCCAAAGGGAAGATTGCCGAATGATATTTTGAATTGGAAGCCACAGGGAACAAGACCAAGGGTCGATGGGAAGATGACGTAATTGAGGATTTGAGAGAGATGGGGATTTTTGATTTGAAATCTACTGCACAAGATAGGAAGAAGTGGTGTAAACTGGTTGAGGAGGCCAATACATTCCACTGGAAGTCGTAGAGCCTGACGAAGAAGATTTTTACATACTAGTCCATATATTTTCTTAATAATTTTTTTTAAAATACCATTAATGCAATTTCATCTTGTATGTTTAGTGTCCATGTTTCAGTTGCATATGCTACAACTGGTCTTACCACCATTTTATACGGAAAGGACGATTTAAACAATTTTATATTTACATAATAGGCTGCCCATCAAATCTTTTGAGGATGAAGAACACCTACAGCTCAATGGTATTAATAAGCTGTTAGTTTATGCTGATGATGTAGTATTATTAGGTGATAGCAAGGAGATACTAAGGGCCAACATACACACAGTCCACTGCTGTGGTCTCGAGGTAGCATGCTGCCTTGTCATGCAGCGGGCCCAGGTTCGATTCCTGGTCGGAACATGCTCCTGGGTGAGGTTTTTTCAGGGTTTTTCCTCACCTGTAAGACAAATGTCAGGAAACTTAGGGCCCAACAGTCGCCAAAAATCATCCAGCAATCATCATCATTCTTCACCGGTGTGGAAAGCAACAGGAAGCTACCACACCTATAATTCCCTAGCAAAGCTGTAAAGCATAGCATGATTGCAGTGAAACACCTGCCCTCGGGCAGAATTACTATGGAACATGCACACTCTATTTAGTAACACTAAGAAATTGGGCTGGAAGTAAACATCAATAAAAAAATTACAGTTAATGAATAAATGAGAGACATTTTGAAGAAGTTGTTGAATTCAAATACCTAGGAATAATAATTACAAATATGAATGAGATGCACAAAGAAATTAAACATAGGCTCAATTCTGAAAATGCATGCTATTATGCATTACAGGGGCTCTTGTCATCCCAACTTCTCTCAAAAAATGTTAAATTGAAAATATATAAAACATTATTCTGCCAGTTATATTATATGGATGCAAAACTCTTACTTCAAGAGAGGAATAAAGATTATGAGTATTTGAGAATAAAGTTCTTAGGAAAATTTTTGGACCAGAGAGACATGAACAGACAGGCAAATGGAGAAGACTACATGTTATTTATAGGAAACCAGATATAATAAGAAGAGTTAAGTCTCACAGACTGCGATGGGCAGGACATTTGGAATGAATGGGGAATGAAAGAGGGGCATGGAAGCTTCTTGTAGGAAGACCAGAGGGAAAATACCCAGTTGGTAGACCAAGAATGAGGTGGGAGAATAATATTAAACATGATTTGAGGAAAGTAGATTATACAGGGGATGATTGGAAAACATTAGGCTCAGAATAGGAATGTATGGAGAGCTTATATCCATGTAGCCAGGTTTGATTGTGCCAGAGAGTTAGTTATAATAGGCTGCCAGAAGGTTTAGGCTAGTTAAAAAGTCCTGTCGCACTGGAACTCAAATCCCTAACCTCCCAGTGTGTAGTTTATTACCAACTATGATATGGTGTGCACACCCCAAATAACGTAGATTTGCTACAAAAGAGCCACAAATAATTTTGGATTATTGATAAATTTAAAATAAATTCAGAGTTACCCACCGGTTAAAAATAATGACATATAATTGGCTTATGTAAAGTGAATGATCTCTCAAGGTCAACATGCACCTTGTGTAACAGGTATGACCTTCAACATGAAAACCTCATTTTATAGAAAAAAAATACTAAAGGAGATCTGTTGATTTTCTTCAAATTGGTTTTCAGCCAAATTACCACTTGGGGCATATTTTCAACACATATTTCCTAACAAAATAGTAATATTTGTCCAAGGAAGTTTCCAAGGCCTTGATTTTGAAATCAGTTTTAAGTTAAAAATTCATTAAGTTATGTAGATAGGAAATAACAATGAGGTTTTTTTAAATATTGCTTATCTGTTTCTTTACTCACCTCATACTTCATAACTTCATGAAGTATGAGGTGAGTGAAGAAACAAATAAGCAATATTAAGAAAATAAATTTTTTTAGTCAAAAAATTATAAAATTTAACAGAGTAACAGGAATTATAAATAACATTTTCAAGCCAAACACAGTACAGCAACACACACGAACTAGAATTTATAAAACACTGGCCAGACCCATATTATGTTACGGCAGTGAGGCCTGGACAATTCACAGTGTAGATGAACAAAGACTAACTGCGGCAGAAATGAAATTTATGAGACATACTGCGGGCTATTCAAGGACAGACCATAAAAGGAATTCTGACATTCTCAAAGAATTACAAACAGAATCAGTCATGGAATATGTACAAAAATACAGCAACAACTGGAAATCTCACGTACGAAGAATGAGCAGAACAAGAATACCACGTCAGATCTTAAATTACCAGCCACCAGGCAACAGATCTTTGGGCAGACCCTTCAAACGTTGGATTGAGACCGTAACAGACCACTAGGTCTATCACTTGAAAGGAAGAAGAAGAAGAAAATGAAAATAAAATAAAAATTCAATGTTAATATTATTTGTTTTTAAACATCTTAATGATGGACAAATTATATTTGAAAAGAAAAATATATGCCTAGACTGAGGTTTGAACCCAGGACCTTCGACTTTCTATGTCAATGCTCTGAGCTCAAATGGAAGAGCATTGACATAATAATCCCAGTCTATGCACATATTTTTCTTTTCAAATATAAAAATTCATTATTGTAGCAAATTATCAATATCAAATATCTTCTTATAACAATACATACAGCATGTACATGTTTTCATGAAAAGTGGCCATTTGGTGGGTTTTGAACAAATGGCATTTTTTAAATCTTTGATACATAATTTTGATAAAATAAAAAGGGCTGATTACATGACATTTTAAAGGCTCAAAAGTAACCTGTAAAAACTCAATTTTACAGTTCTTCTACAGTGTTCTGCCCTAGGGCAGGTCTTTCACTGCAATCATAACATTTTTATGCTATGCTTTGTAACTTTACTAGGGAATTAAAGGTGTGGTAGCTTCCCATTGATGGTATTTAAAAAAATTGCTAGGAAAAACTGCACTTAAATATTTTCAAAGTCCTATAAAACAACAGTGCACATGCGCCAGAATTTATACAGCCAGCGATAACCCACAACCGAACTACATATAGATTATCATCCTCGATTACTATCCGTCGCTATGAAATTTAAATGACCAATATTTGCAATAAATCCCCAAATCTATGTTATAAAAATATATTAATAATATTAAAATTACCAAACGTTTATTAAAAACACGTGTATACTTACTTATCACTCCCTAATGCTGATCTAACCAATGATAACCCAAAACAGCAATAGAAAAATCATAGACTAAATAATATACTCTGAGGAGAAAATAGCAGTTAGCATCACAATATTGTCTAACAGTGTCATTATATTGTGATTTGCATATTTAAATAAATATTTCAAAATTGTCTAATAATGTTATAAAAATTATTTAAAAAAGTTTAAAATATTAAATAATGTTGGTAAATATAAAAGACGAGCTATAGTTTACAATATAACTGAAAAATCAAGCACTAGTAGAAGTGCAGTTGAGCCTTTGTTATTTTTTAAAAATTTAAAATTGACATGTTTAAATCTAAAATGAACTCAAATATCATTGTTATATCATTGGGACACAAATTTTGTCTCCCTTACCACCTTATTCTGTAGTCTCTTTCTTGTAACATTTATGTAATTTTGATCTTTTTTTTTTTACATATAACTTGAACAATCCTCTTGGGAAGTAGCAAATAAAACAAGCTGCTAAACTGTATAGGTACTGGTTCACATATACACAAACTATATTATACAGTGCCTCCTTTGGTGATCATACATTTAATATAGTAATAATTATGCATTATTTATGTGATCAAATTATAAATAAATGAATAATCCATACCTCATAGATATAGGACTACTATAAAAGCGATTTACATTGTTAATTGTTTTACCATAAACCTTATTTTGGAAAAGAGCCAAGGAAAACAAAATCCTCATCTTTGTCCCCCCACTGAAAACTAACATCTTTTCATGCAAAATACCGATTTAAATCATTTTAATGATTGAATATTCTAATTCGTTAAATTATGTACATTATTATACATTTGTATACAGTCTTTATAGATCCTGATTGTATCACACCATTAACTGACATTATTTATATACTGAAAATAAATTCTCCCTTTGCAAACACAAAAGAAACAATGGAAATGTTAACTATAACAAGCCGAGCAGCTGATCTGCTGTCAGTGAACTACGATTTAGAATAAATTGTACCGAATAATGGAACAGTAGTATTTTGCAATTATCCTTGATCTTTATCCTATCCAAAAATATAAAAATAACATTATAAATATAGTGTACCTGTATTAAACGAAGAACAATAGCAAGATATATATGGGTGGGTTGGGATTTTAGGCAAATGACACGAAAATACACAGTTCACATACTTTGCAAATATTTTCTTCACTACGCTAATTGTTTGTATGCAATATATATAGAATTGATCAATTATGAGATTCTGTTTATATACAAAGATTAAAAAAAAAAATACCTACAAATTTTGGATAATCACTATCACAACACTTCAACCTTTCGATCTCCTACATTCACTACTAGGAAGAGCTGAACACTGGTGTTAAGGAAGTTATACCACAACACAAATGATTCACCCATTTAATATGTTATGACGTTGCGATAATAGTAACTTCATTCGTGACAAACATCGATAGTAATGAGTTCTAAGAACTATCTGTTCATTTGTCACTCAGCTGTCATTTACGTCATAATTCTCACGACAGTTTGTCAAGAAATGCCGAAAACGATTTCCCATCGACCATATCTCAGAGTTCACTGATTTCGTTTATTGTGCTTATTAAAGTCGATGGTATAATTCTTGTAATCTCTTTAGTATTAAAGAAACGTTTATTATTGCTTTGATAATAACTATATTCCTATAAATTAATAATGTAATAAAGTAAATAATGAAATATGGAGAACATCAATAATCTATTTTTTACGCCTACAAGTACAGGGGTCGTCTGTAATCTTTGTGTGATCTGCGGAACGACCAAGTTGAAATTAAACAATCCTGGATTCTCAGAACACAATCACCAACTCACATGAAAATATGGTAATGATTATTTTAAATTCCCAAAGGAAAATTGTACAGATTTTTTTAGGAGCACCTTTGTAACAATAATGGAACGTTTAATAATACATTATATTATATATTACATTATTATATCAGACCTTTCTCCGTAAGTTATAGAATATATTTCGAATTAAGAAAATGGGGAATTTGCGATAGTTTCGTTGTTGTTTCTGTAAACGTTCACTCTGTGATACAGATGATATAGCTTGACTCGGTTCTCTATGGTGTATTAACTTCAAATTTTACAATATGGTGGTCAATGAAAACCAAACAGATGTTTGGAAATTGCGGGATGCGTTGTAACGAGTAAGAATAAGTACAAATGTGACTATAAATTCACAGTTTCTTTATGGAGCACTGATATATTAGAATTAACTGCAACGAGATGTCCCGTGTAAGTATAATGTCAATTTCTCATTACATATAGTATGAAATTGTTTTATTTTTAGATCAAAGGCGGTAAAATGGATTTAAATGAATCTATTTTTAATTACAGTCTTAATATTTTTCCGTAGGATATACGCTCTTATTTCATGTCTACTGGTGCAAGTAAAAAGAAAGAATCTGATAAAGTTGCGAAAGATGATGATATTGTGAAACATAGAAAGAGACAGATTATTGTCATAGATTCGGATTCAGACGAGGACCCCTTGCCCAAGGAAGTGAAGAAACAAAAAAGCCATCCAATTACTTCACGTAAGTACACTTAGGAAGTTTCAAAATGAGTTCTCACACTCATTTGTATTAATACAACGTACAAATATTTAATAAAGTGATTATGTACAAATGTGCAAGATTAGGGTTGATGGCTCTGGAAAACTATAGTAATTGACTCTCACCCACTCAATGAATTCTTCTAAGGGAAAAACTGGGATGTGGTCGGTTTTATGTCTCTCACATTTCTACACTTACATTCTTATGCCACTGATGCACTAAACACTTGTAAACACGTTTTGTACTGTTTTAAACATTTTGCAATGATCTTCAAGCTTTCTTCACAATATTTTATATTTATATATTTACGTAAAACATGATAGTGGATACATTACTTCCTTGCTACTTTCCCATGTTGTTCCAATGTTGCCACCATTTGAAAATAATTTGAAACTATAGTTAGTGTTAGTGTACGTAAAAATTAGTTTATAGTTCATTAAATAGTACACATGTAAATTGCTTTGTTACGTTAGGAAATGGGAAGTTGGTTTACGTCCATTTTTAAGCATTTGGGAAGAAATAATATGCATGTAAATTGTTTTCTTTAGTTAGAAAATGGCAAGTTAGTTAACGTCAATTTTTTTTTTTTTGCATTTGGAAATTTATTCCCAAAGTTGGTGACGCCGACTGCAGAGCCATCTACCGGAGTCTATATTAACCATTACAGCAACTCGCGCATGCGCGCTGCGATTCTGTGGAACTTAGAAGAATTCCTGAGAGACATAAAACCGACTTTTTCCAAAAACTGCACTTAAACTAGCGTGAAATATTTTCAAAGCCCTATAGAATAACAATGTGCATGCGCCAGAGTTTGTAGAGCCGCCGATAACCCACAATCGAACCACATATTGATTATCATTCTTGATTACTATCTGTCGCTATGAAATTTAAATGACCAATATTTGCAATAAATCCCCAAATCTGTGTTAAAAAGATATACTAATAATATTAAAATTACCAAACGTTTATTAAAAATTGGTGTACACTTACTTATTGCTCCCTAACGCTGATCCAACCAGCGATAGAAAAATCATAGACTAAGTAATATACTCTGTGGAGAAAATAGCAGTTAGCATCACAGTATTTCAAACAGTGTCATAGTATATTGATTTGCATATTTAAATAAATACTTTCAAATATAACCCATGTTAAGATATCAACCTGCAGGAAGAAGAAGACCAGGACGTCCACTCAAAAGACTTCTGGATGGTGTTTCTCTTGAGGCCGAAACAGGTCAACAAATGGCCTAAATTCGTGAATGTACTATGATGATGATGATGAATATAACCCAAGATTATAATTTACAAATTTCGGTGAGTAAGACAAAAACTATGGCGTTTCAAGGGAAAATACCGATAAGAACTAAAATTGTTATTAACAACAATATAATAGAACAAGTTAATAACTTTACTTATCTTGGCTGCAATCTTTCGTACGACACATGTAAAGACATAGACATAAAATTGGTCAAATTTCAAAAACTTATAGGAACAATAAAAAGCATTCTTTTCCGAAAAGTACGTCCAGATACAATTCTAAAATTTTATAAAACAATGGCTCTTCTAACTCTACTTTATGGTTCTGAAACCTGGACTCTTACTACAGGTAAATTAAATAGGATAGTAGCTGCAGAAATGAAGTTATTAAGACCTTTAGCGGGTTATACGCTTTATGATCACATGCGTAATGAAGATATCCGCAAAGCTCTCAACACACCAGCAATAACTGAAATCATTCAAAAATATCAAAATAATTGGCATGAACACCTTCTGAGGATGCCAAACAATAGACTACCTCTGCAGCTATTGAACTACAGACCCACAGGGCGAAGAGACCCAGGAAGACCTAAGAAGAGGTGGAGGGATCAATTTCTTTCCTGAAGTGGAACAGGCCAATTGGCTTAATCCATGCCTGCCATTGATGATGAAATAAATACTTCAAAACTGTCTAATGTTAAAAATTGTTTGAAAAAGTTTAAAATATTAAATAATGTTAGTAAATACAAAAGAAGAGCTATAATTTACAATAATATAACTGAAAAATCAAGCGCTAGTAAGAGTGCAGTTGAGCCCTTCTAAGTTCTACAGAATCGCAGTGTGCATGTGCGAACGCTTAATGTAACCTCCACTAGATGGCAGGATATATATATATATATATATATATATATATATATATATATATGTGAAATCGGAATCACTAACCTTTGTAATAAATTCCCAAAGATATTTATAAGAAATTGATGTATGCCTTCCTTCTTCCTAATCTAATAAAATAAATCACATACATATTAATTAATCTTGCGTACACTAACTTGTTCCATCAGAACCTAACAAAATTAAGTTAATTTCTTGAAATATGGTTTGGAATTAATTGTGAATGTTGGTCACACCGATTTCACAGATATGTCCGGCCATCTAGTGGAAGTTACATTGAGCATTTGCACATGCACACTACGGTTCTGTAGAACTTCATTGATAGATACATATCACAATTTACATACATAAATAAATATTTAATAATTGCAAAATAGTTTAAGATACATATCATGGATAATCTTTCCATTAAGCGCAGTGAGAATTTTTTCTAAGTCCCAGGCAGACACCACGCACATGTGCCAACAAACGCGAAGTGGTTTACTCTATGAAATATCGCGATGCAGCCAACATTATACATTCTATTTGTCTTCTTCCTTCCAAGTATTAGGCCAAGGCCTGTTTCGATCCTATAGAAAATTTTCCCTCCAGCATTTCATAGGACGGCCCAGTCATTCTATTCATAAAAACGTAAAAGCTAACCTAACACAAATTAAGTACTCTAATCTGTGAAAGACCAACCAAAAAGCTAACCTAACACAATTTAAGCACTCTATAACCTGTGAAAGAATGCAATGCCCAAAAATAAATAGTAAGTTTTCAAATTCTGAAGTACATACCCTATGTTGGCTGCAGTGTTGTTGAATAGAATATTCTTTAAAATCAATATGGCTGCCACGTCTTCATGTTACATACGAGGGCGGATCGGAAAGTAATGCACAATAATTTTTTTTTTAAAAAGTTTAATTGTAAAAAAAAGGAAAAAAATCACAAATGAACTTACATCTTTTACCTACTTTTCGACATAGTCACCAACTTTCTCAACACATTTTTCCCATCGTGTTACCAGTTTCAATGTGCCCTGTTCGTAGAAGTCCGTTTGGTTGGAGTGTAGCCATCTGCGCACTGCTGATTTCACTTCCACATCTGTCTCAAAGCGTTTGCCGGCCAGGAATTTCTTCATGGGACCAAACAGATGAAAGTCCGATGGTGCAAGATCCGGACTGTATGGTGGATGCTGGAGCACCTCCCAACCAAATTCGGCGATTTTCTGACGAACGACAGCAGCAACATGGGGGCGAGCATTGTCATGAAGTTTAACGTTAATGTTGTGACGTTTGTCACGAATGGCACGACGCAACTTCACCAAAGTTTTAATGTAGGCCGCAGCATTCACAGTGGTCCCGTGTTCAGCAAAGTCCACCAATAAAACACCATGCATATCCCAGAACACTGTCACAAGCACTTTCCTGGCAGATTGAGTCACTTTGAATTTTTTCTTTACTGGGGAACCAGCATGTTTCCACTCCATTGACGCCTGCTTTGTTTCGGGCATGTAGTGGTACGCCCACGACTCATCACCTGTGACGATTCCTTCCAGAAAGTCATGTCCTTGTGCGGTGTACCGCGTTAAGTGGTCCAAGCTTGCCATCATTCGCTGGCCCTTGTGGTCGTCTGTCAGGTTCTTAGGCACCCAGCGAGCACTAACTTTACGGAATTTCAAATTTTCATGAACAATATCGTACACCGTACCATAGGAAATGTTGAACTTCTGCGATAAGGCTCGCAGTTGCACACGCCGGTCGTTCAGAATTGCCGCCTCAATGCCTCTGACATTCTGCGGGATTGCTGCTGTTGTCGGCCGGCCGGAGCGTGGTGAATCACTAAGGTTCACGCGTCCCTCTTGGAAGAATGTGCACCACCTGGAGACATTGCTACGGTCCATACAATCATCCCCATACACGCCACGCATGTCCCTGTGAATTTCACTGGGTTTATGCCCTTTGGCCCACAAAAATCGAACAACACTTCTCTGTTCCTCACAGGTGGATGACTGTAGCATGCGCGCCATCTTTGTTGCATAGTTCAAGCTTCTCTCGCAAGAGGTGCACCTGAGAAAAAAATACCATCTGTAGTCAAAATTTCAAACTATATCTCTGTGAAATTTCAACAATCTAGCTGCAATACCAAGGCAGAAAAAAATTATTATGCGTTACTTTCCGATCCGCCCTCGTATATAGTTAAATATCATAGACAAATATGTTCAAATAATCATTAGAAAAATGTAAAATTTGTTGTAAATGGTGGGAAATCATTTGAAAATAAAACCCTGTTGGTGCATGCGCATGGTGTCTGCCTCGGACTTTAAAAAAATCCTCACTGCGCTTAATGGAAACATCAGCCCATATCACAATTTACGTACATAAATAAATATTTGATAATTGTAAAGTAGTTTAAGATTTGTTGCAAAATTTTAAAAATAGTATGTAATTTATATATCAAATTTGGGAATTTTTAACATTATGAGGTTCAATTCATAATAATTAAATGAATCATGATTTCTTCTTACCTCATACTTCTATGTCTTTTTGAAACACAACACTGCAGTATCAGCGACCCATTGTCACCATCGTCACTGCACTGCTGTTTTTTAAAAAACAGAAGTATGAGGTAAGAAGAAATCACAATTCATTTAATTCTCAGAGTATAATTAATAATTTTATTGCAGCCAAATAGCCAGGATTAAAATAGAATACATTTTAAATTTACATATTTGCATATTCACACATTGTAATTCTCAGAGTATGTAATGTTATAAATGGTAAAAGTAAGTAGTGCAACAGTGGCGTAAGAATGTTGTATGGAAAATCATAGTGACACTCTAAAGTTTAACCAATGGCTCTTTATTGTAGCAAAGACAGAGTTTTCTTGGAGCACTTCGAAAAGGTGGTATCTTTCGCATATAGTTTGCACATGCACTCTATATCATTTTTCTTGCATGCATTTCTCATGCATAGTTTATAGTGAATTTGTGAGTCTATTCAGCATGCTGCACATATCTTTATTTGTGCTGGTCCAGCTTCGGTCTACCGTAGTGTCCGTCGAGTAGAACTCCTCCCATATCTTGTGTATTTTCCTTCATGTCTTGACATATACATTTTCTGGCTGCTTGGTGGATGGCAATAACTGCTGCAAATGTAGATCCTCTATGAGGTGCTTTTCGACACAGCTACGTGCCGGGCAGCGAGTTTCACTTTCTCACTTCTCTTCATCATGATTCCTCACAAAGCACACTTTACACTGCCCAAACATATAAACATACACTCCTCTCTGTACACAATACAAGAATACATCGTCTACTCAAAGTGGTCTGCCGAAGTGGTGCATAAATTGAAAATGTACCACATTAATGCCATCTATCTGCCCAATGTAGAACCCGAGGCATATAAAGTTCAATAGGTGGCACTAGAAACGCACATTTTGCTATAGCAGAAACGTAAATAGTATGTTGGCAACAGGCGATAACATTGATACTTTATACTTAATACAGGCTTTCCACTTTACAGCAGTTTGCCCTTGATTCCTGCTTTCCAGAGATTCCTATCTTCCCATTGCCCTTCTTCCATACCCCTCTTCATCATGGCATCATATATTACCTCATACTTCTCCCCCTCTTCCTTCTGCCTGGTACTATCCAATCTAACACATGTTTAGGCCACTGGTCCTCTGACATCCGTTGTACATGTCCATACCACTTTAAAGCTCTCTTTGTTATCATTTCTTGTCTGATATATGTATTTCGAATATGTTGTAGCCTGGATATTCTCATACTTCTCCGTAATCCATCCATTTCTGTCGCCAAGATTCTTTTCTTTATCCTTTCATTTATTGTCCAGCTTTCTGATCCATATGTAAGTATACTTTCTATTATTGTCTGTATAATCTCTGTTTTTTTTTTTTGTTTTTCTGGTCAAATTTCTATTCAATAAAAGGCCATTCAGGGATCTAATCGTCTTCCTTGCACAATTTACTCTGTTAATAATATATTTTTCACAAGTACCAGATTTATCTATTATAGATCCAAGATATTTAAATTCTTCAACACGTTTAATTATCATATTATTTATTTGTAGGTCTTCTGAATTTCCTCTGATTACCATATATTCTGTTTTAATATAATTTATCTTAAGTCCACCTACCTCAAATGCATCTACCAACTTTCTGATCATATATTCTATATCTTCTTTATCTTGTCCTATTATAATCTAATCATCAGCAAATAATAAATTGTGCAGTAAACGGTCATTAATGTTGATTCCCATTCCCCTACATGACTTATTCCATTTCATTAACCCATTTGCTTCAGATTTAAATGCTCGATGCATTTTCCCAGAAACCATATTTAAGTTACTGTAAATTATATTGTCTATTTTCAGACATTCAGAACAAGCAAAAGATAACGGTACTTGAGAACACAATAAGGGTGAAGGCCAAAACACATTCCTCTACTATTCATAAATGTTACAAAAGATTACCCTGCCAAGGGATGTACAAAATATTGCAAAATATATGTCAGCAGAGTTAAGCGAGTGTAACTCGTCTTCTGAGTTGAAGGCCATTTAACTGCCGGCGTGTCTAGTTCATCTTTTGAGGCGAATGGGTTAATACATCTTCCAAGTATATCTTGATCCATGTCTTAATCCTTTTGTTATGTCAAATTCTGAGGATATTCTATTTCCAACCTTAATACTTGCTTTACAATCATACATTCTTTTTATAAACATTATATAACATTGATACGGTTATTTATTTTAGGAAGTAATATTTTGATTTTCTTTTTATCAAGTTTTTTTGAGTCTAGAGATATCTTACCTCAATTTAATGTTGATTTGTTCTCAAACATTATTTGATATATTCTTGTATATCATCGTCAGCTTTACTAGACTGATGAGTTTTATGTTGTGAACCCTGGATGTCGATATCCGCTCCCTCTTCTGGCTGGCCACAGAACTTCCATACAAGGTCACGTTCAACAGGAATTTTGAAATTCATAACTGTATTTTTGTTTTTCTGAATGTAAATTTTTTCCCAAATGGTGAATTCCTTTGCATTTTCTAGCTGTTTTAATAATTTAATGTTCGAATTTACATTGTTTTTCGGCCCAAACGTGAGTAGCAACTGCAGATTTTTAATATTTCTTATGTGTTCCTTGGTTCTAATTTTCAGATTTCTTTGTTTTCCTTCATGTTTGGGCCATCAAAATTTTTATTAGTTATTAGAAGATTATCCAGATTAAATTTGTTAATCGGTGCCAATATAATATTGAATTTAAATATTTTTTAAAATTTCTTGTGTGTTCCAAGATGCTGAGTATGAGGTGAGATGAAAAAACATGTATGTATTATATTATTTTTAGTCTGGACATCTTACCTCAATATTAATGTTGATTTGTTCTTGGACATGTTTCAAAACTATTCTGTTTTATCGTCAGCTTTCCCAGACTGGTTTTATTTATGTTGCATTATGTTGCACAACCTGGATGTCGATGTCAGCTCCATCCTGTGGTTGGCCAAAGAACCTCCAAACAAGGTCACGCTCCATCGGAATATCAAAATTCATAACTCTGTTTCTGTTCTTCTGAATATAAATGTTTTCCCAAATAGTCAGCTCTTTTGTATTTTCTAACTGTTTTAATAATTTAGTGTCTGAATTTATATCATTTTTTCAGACCAAACATGAGCAGCAACTGCAGATTTTTCAATTTCTCCATTTTTAATATTTCTTATGTGTTCTTTGGTTCTAATTTTTAGGTTTCTTTTTGTTTTTCCTATATATATCTTTTCACAACCCATGCATTCAATTTGATATATTCCTGACTTTTTATTTATTTTTCAGTTTTTTCATTTTTGTTGGTTTTTATTAGTTTATTTAAACTGTAGTTATTTTTTGGTGCTAATTTAATATTAAACTTCTCACATATATTTTGAAATTTATTATGTACCCAAGGGTGATATGTGAATTTCCTATATTTTTTCATAGGTGGTTCTTCTTTTTCAAGATTACTTCTGTTTATCATTTTTTGTTTTTTATACTTTTCTATCCTTTTATGTACCATTTTTTCATCAAACCTATTTTCTCTTGCTACTTTGATTATGTGTTTTTTCTCATGTTTGAAATCTTCTTCGTTTAAGGGTAAGTTTACCAATCTATGAGTTAAAACTATTAAATGCTGCTAATTTATGTTCAATTGAATTGAATCCTGTTGATTTAAAATTTTCCGTATGAGTTTCTTTCCTATGAATCCCGAATTCAACTTTTCTTTTTTCTTCATTTTTGACCAATTTAAGATCCAAAAAAGGTATTTGTTTATTGTCTTCTATTTCTTTGGTGAATTTGATGTTTGTACTCTGTAAATTTAACAGTTCTAGAGAATCTTCTACATACATGTATGTATGTATGTATGTGTGTATGTATGTAACTAATGCTCTGGAGTTAAGAATAGAGTTATTCTTCTTCTTGCTTCCGAATATATCAATCACACTCATTTAATATATATTGTTAAGTTGTTACCAAGGAACAATCCAGCTCAAATATATTTGGAATTAGATAAATCAAAACTAAATTCAAAAGTGAACATTTTCTTCAAACATGCATTTGATGCAAGATGTGATTGAAGCAATAAGTTTTCAAAAAGACATAAAAGGTTCAATTTTAAAGAACATTGTTCAGTATGTCAAATCAAAGCCAGAACATTCTACAGAAGACAGAATTAATTTGAAAGTTAAAAAAGTTTTACAAGAAGCTGAAGATGCTGGTTTGATAAAGAAACGAGGTTACAGATACCGACTTACATCTCATGTGTCTGTTGATGAGTTTGAAGTTGGCTGTGGTCCTGGAAAGAGACCGAGAAAATCTGTGAAAAGAAAATGTGGAAACCGAAATAGAATTACAAAGGTGAAGAGACGTGCAAGTGGAAAAAGAAATAGTTGTGTCAGCAGAAGGAAGAAGGCTGTTAGTAGAGGAAGGAACAGATGTCCTACCAGCACAAAACATACTGTCACAAGAAGAAATAGGTGTACTAGTACCTCCATATATAGAAGTCGTAGCAGCGGAAGGAAATCTGTTCCAAAATGTGTGTTGAATAAAAGTAGGCATAAGACGAAGAGCAGAGTGAATTTACATGTAGATCTAGTATTGATTCATTGGGAAGTAATGACAGTAATGATCAACAAAATTCGGAGACAAGCACTGAATCAGATTCAAACCCTATTTTAATTGTAATTGTGAACCCAAAAATTGCAAAGAAAGTAACAAAAACCTTTTGTAAACTTATTTAATTAACTTTAAATTTAAAGTAAAATAAAAGCATATTAAAATGTAGTTTTATATTATTTATTTCTAAAAAAAAGTGAATGAAACTTGTCTCTGTGGTTTTGTTAATAAAATTGTAATTACAATTTGAAAGTCATACAGAATAAAAATCATCGGAGAACATATTGTTTAAATAACTCACCTCATAGGATTCATGCTTCCATGATATCGCGATTTCAAACATAATCATGTTCATATATAATTGTAGGCTTTCACGGCCGGCGTCTTGATCCATATTTGGTTCGTCTTCCGGGCTTATAGGCCGTGGTCTGGTTGTCTTCTTACTCGACGTTTCGTCTACTGCTGCGGTAGACATCATCAGGAGATACTGCGTGCTTTCTGTGAACTCCTCAACAGTCTGCAGCCGACTGTTGAGGAGTTCACAGAAAGCACGCAGTATCTCCTGATGATGTCTACCGCAGCAGTAGACGAAACGTCGAGTAAGAAGACAACCAGACCACGGCCTATAAGCCCGGAAGACGAACCAAATATGGATAATCATGTTCATCGTCAGCCATAACTCCGACTGTTGAAATGTTATGGCTGACGATGAACATGATTATGTTTGAAATCGCGATATCATGGAAGCATGAATCCTATGAGGTGAGTTATTTAAACAATATGTTCTCCGATGATTTTTAATGATTATACCTCATAATGTTTACTTCCCAACATTAATTAAATATCATACAGAATAGCTTAGAATGCAATACAAAAAGAGATTAAGTTATGTAGGTAGGAAATAACACTATGAGGTTTATTTTAATTTTGTTCAGTTGTTTCTTGACTCACCTCATACGTAACTCCCTTGCATATCTAGATTTCGTCACTGTATTTGTGACATTCTCAATGCTGTTCACATTCACAACTGTTGTGACAACACATCTTGCACCGTTCCATCGTCTTCAAACTTGTCTTGGATTGTTGTTATTGTTACCCTTGGTGGTGGTGGTGTCCCAAATTCAACCATCCAACGGCGTTGCACTTCAACAACATTCTCCACTTTCCAATAACACTTCAGTATCCACTTACGTTCATCGAATGATAATCTTGCTGCCATTGTGTTTATAAAGATGTGAAGATCGATGAACGTGTTGCTATGCTTTTCCAGTGCTTTGTGGATCAAACACAACAAAAATTGTATTTCTGCCTCATTTCGTTGCTGAGAAATAATGTTTCAAAGAGTGTATACATCAATTTGGAACACTCTGTAAGTATGTACATAAGGAAGAAAAATACATGTTTGCGCTAGGAGCCTGAGCAATGCACTAACGTATAAAGTTTGAGGTCTCAGTTTCAAATCCAGAGTCAGATGTTTATTTTTCCTTTCATGTCATATTTGGTCTTTATTGCTAAATATCAACATTTAATTATAACGTATATAAACGTATACAATTACAACGTATATCCATCCATAGTAATTCTACCCGAAGGCAGGTCCTTCACTGCAATCATAGCATTTTCATACTATGCTTGCAGCTTTACTAGGGAATTGTGTAGGTGTGGTAGCTTCCCGTTGCTTTCCACACGTGAAAGATGATAATGATGATGATAATGATAAGGATGATCATGATGATGATGGCCATATGATTTCGGGGACCGTTTGGGCCTTAAAGTTTTCCTGACATTTGTCTTATAGGTGAGGAAAAACCCCGATAAAAACCTCACCCAGAAAAACTGCCCCGACCGGGGATCGAACCCGGGCCCGCTGCGTGACAAGGCAGCACGCTACCTCGAGACCACAGCGGTGGACACAACGTATATAAGAGAAAAATTTGCGTGTAGATCGTAACTCGCCTCGGTAGCTCAGTTGGTAGAGCACTTGGCCCGGAAAGCCAAGGGTCCCGGGTACGAGTCCCGGTCTAGGCAAAAAAAAAAATTTTCTCTTCAAATTAAATTTAATTATAATATTAATGTGTGTATATATATATATATATACTTTACAATATGTGGCCACTATGGAATCACGGGATGCAGCCAACATATACACAATGTTTAACCAACCTAATGCAATCTAAGTAATCTAACCTGTGAAAGACCAACCTGAAAGCTAACCTAATGCAATTTAAGCACTAACCTGTGACAGAATGCAATGCCCAAAAGTAATTAGTAAGTTCAGAAATTCTTAAGTATATGTGTACACTTAATTAATACATATTCTATGTTGGCTGCACTGGAACACATCTTTGTTGTTGCATAGAATATATGTTAAATTCATTGTAGCTCTCAGGTCATAGAAAAATATATTATTTAATTAAATAAAAATAAAACTTACAGTTTTATTTGATTTTCATATTTATTAAGATATAATTTAGTTACAGCTGTTTCGGTACACTGTACCTTCTTCAGACATGTTAATAAATTAAAATATATTGAAGTAACCGTAAGAATAAATGTAAAAATCATTGTAAATGTTGGGAAATAATATGAAAAATGAAACCCTAAGAATAAAATTTGACAAGAGTTTATGAAGGAATTAAAACAGTCATGTCACAGGTTGTAAAGTTATATACATCCATACATAGTTGTTGGTAAGAATAAAATACGAACAAATGGGGAGAAAGTGAATTTAGAATTTTACATAAATCTAACCTAAGAATCATAAAAACTAGCTGCTTGAAAAATTACCACAGAATCAAGGGAAAACAGAAATGCCAACCCAATAGATTCATCATACTGACTGGTCACATTACCTCTCTCGGTATAGCTGCCTCCATTCCTATTGGGAAACAGCATAGAATTTATTTTCATACTGTTATCTAAATGCAACTAAACTAGCCAAACTATAGTCTAACCTTTTTTATTATTGATTTAACATTTCTCAATGAAAGATAAATTATATTTGAAGAGAAAAATTTTCGCCTAGACCGAGACTCGAACCCAGGACCTTTGGCTTGCCGGGCCAAATGCTCTACCAACTGAGCTACCGAGGCGAGTTACGATATAGACGCAAATTTTTCTCTTATATACGTTGTAATTCCCTCTTGCCAAAGGCTTTTGAAACCATTGCTTCTATCTTTGCAAATGGCGGCTTCTTAGTTAAGAAGACATTTATTGGGAATTTAACATTACTTTATAAAGCTAGTTAGGCTTCTAATGATGTTTTTATTATTGATTTAACATTTCTCAGTTAGTAGAGTATTTGGCCCGGCAAGCCAAAGATCCCGGGTTTGAGTCTCGGTCTAGGCGAAAATTTTTCTCTTCAAATATAATTTATCTTTCATTGAGAAATGTTAAATCAATAATAAAAACATCATTAGAAGCCTTACTAGCTTTATAAAGTAATGTTAAATTCCCAATAAATGTCTTCTTAACTAAGAAGCTGCCATTTGCAAAGATAGAAGCAATGGTTTCAAAAGCATTTGGCGAGAAGGAATTACAACGTATATAGAGAAAAATTTGCATCTATATCATAACTCGCCTCGGTAGCTCAGTTGGTAGAGCATTTGGCCCGGCAAGCCAAAGGTCCCGGGTTCGAGTCTCGGTCTAGGCGAAAATTTTTCTCTTCAAATATAATAGTCTAACCTATCCATATGCACTGTAACTTCACATTTAATTAAAGGAATAATCATATAGTGCATAATAATGAAAGAAGTTGCTAGATGTCGCACTACAAAAACATGTTGCACTTCATCTAATTGATAGCATTCATATAGTTTATAACCTATGGCTGTATAGTTTGCAACCTGTGCTCCATTCCAACATGCAGATTCCAACATTTTGCTGATAATAGCTGTTTTATTTATTTTTTTACTGTGATGTGAGTAAACAAAGATTTCTTTTGACTTTTGTGTCAAGTGATGCTTTATTTACTCGTGTTTCAGCTCCGCAGAAGAAGAATGAAAAAAAGAAAGACAAAAATGAAAGCAAAGCTGAGCTGAAGCCTGTGAGTGTATTGGATGTATTTGGGAGCAGTAACATCAAAAGAACAGCCAGCAAGACTGGAAAAGAGGAAAAAAAGAAGAAGGTAATATGACTATACTAATTCCGAGCTAAGTCCCAGTGTACTGTAAACAAACTTGCATAAGATATTACTCTGTCTATTGGGAAAACCGTGGTGCTACTTTTAACAGCCGTATGATAGACGTGTTCTACGTTTTAGAAAAATTGTTTTAGGGCAACAAATTATTTACGGAAAATAAGGAATGACTACAACATAAGATGGGTCAACCAAGAATATCTCCATTTCTTATTGATTTTTGAGAAACAATTATATGGAGGTCTATCAAATCAGAAGTTGACTTGTTTTATGTCGATAGATAATCTTCATTTACTAGTATCATTTTATTATGAGCAGAATTTATGTTCCATGCTGACTCACCTGTAAATTCTGTTGTTATTTTCACCACATCCTCAATGGTTAATGTTAGACATTTTTCACTAAACTGTTTGAAAATATTCAAAATAATTTGTTTCTCTCCGCTTTTCAAATGCTTTGCTTTCCAATGTTTAAGAAATTCTACAGAAATTTTGCCATTTTCAAACAATTGAAATTCCAACATATTTACATTGCACATGCATCAGACATGCTCACTTAGGGTCGTATCTATGAACGCATTAGACCGCAAAAGTCGTTCTCTGCTGGGAAAGTTGCATCCAAATACGTTTTTGCATACTCAAAAGTCTGTTCATGCGATAATTGTCGAAATTCCTAAGCTACCTGGCGAGGTGACTTTGCAGAGAACGAATCGTGAGCAACCCGATGGTAACCGATGTTCTTTGAAATCTTGCTGCTTTATCCAAGATGTCGGACCTTGAAGACTTTGATCATGTTTTTGGTATACGCGGAGAAGAGGAATTTGATAGAGTCTACCAAAGAATTCAACTGGAAGAACAGGAGAATCGGCGTAATATCACGCGACGCAGATATCGTCGTATACGGTATTATTTGCGGGATGCAAGCATAAATGCATTCCTCTAGCAGACGAAAATAACGGAAGTGGTTTTATCGTTGAGAATTCTGGGTAATTTTTTGCCAATATTACGAAAAAAACTACTTTCATGCATGACCAGTCAGCGACTTGCTAATTCGAACTTCACACTTGCTCACGGAAAACTCAACTCACCAGAGTGTAATTATATATTTTAAAATTCTCCCATATAACTTATGTAGACATGTGATAGATAATAAATATTTTTGTTATTTACATTTTATTTATTTTGAGTGTTAGAGAGTGAACTACTTTTTTACATGCTCAAAGGCAAAATCGTTATTCAACCAAGAAAATGCAGTCATACATCTGCTTTGTTTACATTACAACTGGAACTTAACTTGAAAGAGGTATAGACCTCTACTCTCCTAGTCCCACATCCAATTCAATGAATCATCATTCACAAATACACATTAAATGGCTTCTACATGATGAGATTTCACATAGTTATTGTTATATTTGTCAGCTGTATGGTCTAGTGATTATGTTCCTTGTAAGGAACTGGTTGAAACCTGGTTGGCGTTGATAGATTTTTTAATGAAAAAATCCTCTGGAAAGGGGCTGTGGATTCCAAGAATGAACATTTTCAGGCTCAAAAGAACTGCGAGCATGAATAAAAATGCCTTTGTACTAAATTTAAGCAACCTTCAATTATCCTTTTCAAGAGAAGGATCTCTCTCATTTTCAACCAACATTATGACTACCGGATTTTTGTTGGAATCGTTGGAATCTCCATCAATAATGTTGCCATCTGGTGTTGATTTGATGAACTTTGAGATGATGTCACATTCATCAGGAATCTCGAAATTCATGGATCTAAATTTGTTCTTCTGAATATATATCTTCTCCCAAATTGTCAATTCTAAAGGTTTTTTCAAACGTTTTAAAAGTTGGGCTTCTTTTTCAATTTTATGATTCTCCAATAAACTATGTGCTGCAATAGCTGACTTTTCAATTTCACCATTTTTAATTTTTTGAAGTGTTCCTTAGTGCGAGTATCCAAATTCCTTTTTGTTTTTCCTATGTATACTTTATTGCAGTCCTTACAATTAATTTGATAAATTCCAGATTTTTTGCTACCTGGGGTGTTAAATTTCTTATAGTTATTAATAGATTACCAAGGCTAAATTTATTTATCGGTGCCAATGTAATATTGAATTTCTTGAATTTTTTTTTAAATGTGTTATGTATTTCACTAAGGAATACTTTAGAAATATTAAAAATGGTGAAATTGAAAAATCAGTTATTGCAGCATAGTTTATTGGAGAATCATAAAATTGAAAAAAAAAAAAAAAACCCAACTTTTAAAACATTTGGAAAAACCTTTAGAATTGACAATTTGGGAGAAGATATATATTCAGAAGAACAAATTTAGATCCATGAATTTCGAGATTCCTGATGAACATGACCTCATCTCAAAGTTCATCAAATCAACACCAGATGGCAACATTATTGATAGAGATTCCAACGAATATCTGGTAGTCATAATGTCTGTTGAAAATGAGAGAGATCCTTCTCTTGAAAACTAGTTCCCATGTTTGAAGAAACAAAATATGAGGTAAGATGTTAAAAAATTACTCATTAATTTACATGTAAAATTACTATTATTTTGCCAGGACCAAGAAATTTGTCCACATTGGACAGATTTCCGCATTATTCACGTTCCGGATTAAACAAGTTTTACTGTAGATAGTAAAGCTTATATTGTGATTTATTTGAAAATACAATAGAAAGTAACATTATGAGGTTTTACTTAAAAGATAAGTTTGATCTTGAATTAAAATCTCAAAGTGGGAGGTAACACATATATGAATGTGTTGGAGAAAATGTTTTTAATATTTTTAATATTTCACCTCATACAGTTGCGTGTTTTCACGATACTAGTTTTAAAAGTACAATTTTACTTCTATCTTCAGTCAAACTCCATATTAAAATTGAGATATTAAAAACATTTTCTCCAACTGCAATGGTTGTTTTTGTTAGACATATGTTTCAAGATATGTTTGCCCCATTTTCAGTTGGTACAGACTGATTTTTCCCAAGTTGTCAGCCCTGGATCTCGACTCCTGCTCCCGCTTTCTGTGGTCCAAAGAACTTGCTAATAAAAAATCTGCATACAGAAGAACAAGGAGAGAATTATGAATTTTGAAATTCCCAGGGAGAGGAACCTAATTAATTTTAATAATTAAAAGAAACCTCATAGTGTTAATAGTGAGTGGAGAATATATTTTAATCGACTCACCTCATACGTTTTCAAACTTCATTGATACCGACGGTTTCAGACAATATCATGTCCCTCTTCAGTCATGGCTTCCACTGATGAAATTCTGTGATTGTTGATTTCTTTAGTGACATCACCTCTTGTGCTGCCATCTTTCGTTGGGATTATAAACTTTGTAATTAAATTTTTATCCACTGGAATATCAAAATTCATAGATCGATATTTATTCTTCTAAATGAATATCATTTCCCAAATTGTCAATTCCAACGATTTATCCAATTGTTTCAAAAGTTTCGCTTCTTTTTCAATTTTATGATGTTCTAGTAAACTATATGCAGCAATTGCTGATTTTTCAATTTCACAATTTTTAATATTTCTAAAATGTTCTTTAGTGCGTGTTTCTAAATTTCTTTTTGTTTTTCCTATGTATACTTTGCTACAATCATTACAATTAATTTGATAAATTCCAGATTTCTTACTGTCTGGGATGTTGATTTTTTTATTGGGATTTAAATGTAATGATTGTAGCAAAGTATACATAGGAAAAACAAAAAGGAATTTGGAAACATGCACTAAAGAACATCTTAGAAATATTAAAAATTGTGAAATTGAAAAATCAGCAATTGCTGCACATAGTTTACTAGGACATCATAAAATTGAAAAAGAAGCAAAACTTTTGAAACAATTGGATAAACTGTTGGAATTGACAATTTGGGAAATGATATTCATCCAGAAGAATAAATATCGATCTATGAATTTTGATATTCCGGTGGATAAAAATTTAATTACAAAGTTTATAATCCCAACGAAAGATGGCAGCACAAGAGGTGATGTCACTAAAGAAATCAACAATCACAGAATTTCATCAATGGACGCCATGACTGAAGAAGGACATGATTTTGTCTGAAACCGTCGGTATCAAAGAAGTTTGTAAGTGTATGAGGTGAGTCGATTAAAATATGTTCTCCACTCACTATTAATGATATAACCTTACTGATATTACTTCCCAATATTAATTTAAATATAACCTCATAGTGTTATTTCCTACGTATATTAAATATTAATTAAACATGCGTTGAAGTTAGTTAGATTTCACACTTGCTATAAATTTGATGTTTTTTGTTTTCAGCAGGAAGATGACGACGTGAAGTTTTTACTTGAGGATCAACATTCAGATCTGGATTTTGAGGCCACTTTACGGCAGATAGATGAACAAGAAAAATTGTATGAGAAGGAAGTAGCTTCAGAGAAACAGAAGAAACCTTTGCAAGATGCTTCACCGCACGAAAAACACAAAAAGTTACATAGCACTGAAGTGAAGGTTTCTTCGCCCAAAGATAAACATAAAGAAAAGGAGAAATCAAATAGTTCCGGTGAGAAATTAGTTAACGGTCACAATGAGAAGAAAAAAGAAAAGAAAGAGAGCAAGAGCTGTGATGTATCTGTGATTAAAGAGTCACCAAAAGAAAGAAAAAAGAGCTCGGACGACAGTTTCAGTGAAGATCCATTTGAAAAGAAGAGACAGAATGCTATATATTACCAGAAATACATTAATCGTGGAGGTCCCAAGAATCCAGGTGGCAAAGAAATACCAGAGGTAAGTTGATCTTTAAAAAATCTTGGATATTATTGTTTTTATGATGTTTTAACCCATGGTTATATATTGACTATTTAACTCATGCCCCAAATGGGAGTCAATGACCAATCACAAGCTTGTATTTGTGTATTGTGACAGGGGAAGCCAGACTGTTTGTCAGGCCTGGTATTCGTGGTCACGGGAGTTCTGGAAACAATCGACAGAGACGAAGTCAGTTCTATCATACAGAAGTATGGAGGTCGTGTTACATCAAACATCAGTCGTAATACCAGCTATTTGGTGGTTGGAGAAGAAGCTGGTCCTAAGAAAATAGAAAAGGTAAATGCATCATAAACAGTTATGATTACATTGTTTATCACGAATCAGAGAAATTGTTTTATTCTCACCTATTAAAACTCTGTGATTTTCACAGGACCAATTTCCAAAGCCGTCTCTCTCATCCTCAGCCAAAACTCTGACTGTTGAAATTCTTCTTCTTCTTCTTCCGAATGCAGTATTGGGTGATGATGCCCGTTCTGCGACTACAAAAACTGATCTTTCCATCGGTTGAAGGGTCTTCCGAGGTCTCTTTTGCCTTTAGGGTTGAGGTGGTAAATCATCTTTGGTAAACGGGAATTTGACATTCTCTGGACGTGTTGGAACCATTTAATCTGATAATTTTGTATATGTTCAACCATTTCCCTACTATTCCACTGCATCCTTATCTCATCATTTTTCATTCTATCCCTTAATGTTACTCCAGTTAGTGATTGGAGGAATCTCATTTGTGAACTATTAATGCGGGATTTATCTTTTGCTCGAAGTGTCCAGCATTCACTTCCGTATAGTAGAGCAGGTTTGGCTATGGCATTATGAAATCTCAATTGGATTTCTTTCCTCATTTGTTTTCCAAAATTTCTCCTAATTATACCATTTTAATCTGTTATATTTTTTCTAAATTTGTTTCCACATCTTTTTGATTATGAAACTGTGATATATTATTACCTAAATAATTAAAGTGTGTTACTTGTTCTATCGGTTTTATTATTTATTATTATTTTTACTCTCGAAAGTCCCTTTCCAGTGATTGCCATGGATTTGGTTTTATTTTCAGATATTTTCATGTTGTATTTTTCCAGGGTATTCTGCAATTTAAACACTGATCTCTGCAAATCATCTTCATTCTCCGCTAGAAGTACTTGATCATCTGCGAAGATTATTGTTTGTATTTGATTTCCTCTACATATTTTTACTCCTGGGGGGTTTAGTTTTTTCCACTCCTGGACAATTTTATTTAGATATAGAATAAACAGTAATGGAGATAGACCACATCCCTGTCTTAAACCTTGGTTGAAATTCTTATTACCATCAACTTCCAAACTGCCATCTAGGGCCAAATTTATGAACTTTGAGATTAAATTTCATGGATCTATATTTATTCTGCTAAATGTATATATTTTCCCAAACTGTTAAAACCAAAGACTTCTCTAAATGTTTTAAAAGTTTAGTTTCTTTTCCAATTTTGTGATTATCTACAAATTATGAGCTGCAATTTCCGATTTTTCAATTTTGCCATTTTTATATATTTATGGTATATCCGTCCACCGCTGTGGTCTCGAGGTAGCATGCTGCCTTGTCACACAGCAGGCCCGGGTTCGATCCTCGGTCGGGGCAGTTTTTCTGGGTGAGGTTTTTATCGGGGTTTTTCCTCACCTGTAAGACAAATGTCAGGAAAACTGTAAGGCCCAAACGGTCCCCGAAATTACATGGCCATCATCTTCATCCTTATCATTATCATCATCATCCTTCGCCGGTGTGAAAAGCAACGGGAAGCTACCACACTTATAATTCCCTAGTAAAGCTGCAAGCATAGCATGAAAATTCTATGATTGCAGTGAAGGACCTGCCTTCGGCCAGAATTACTATGGATGGATGGTATATCCTCGCTATCGTCTAATAATATGATATCATCAGCATAAAGTAATAGCTTATTAATACCATTGAGTTGTAGGCCTTCTTCTTCCTCTAAAGATTTGAAGGCATGCTCTAGATACAAAATAGAATAGTAGAGGAGGTAGTGCATCTCCTTATTATTATTATTATTATTATTATTATTGTTTTTATTTAATATGGTAAATGTTATAAATTGTGTTTATTATTTCTATGGCATTGTATTCATAACTTTTTCAGGCAAATAAACTAGGTACAAAACAATTGACAGAGGATGAACTTTTGGATTTGATTCGGACAAGACCTGGAAGTTTGGTGAAAGCAGAGGAAATGGGTAAAGTCAAGAAAAACACAAATAAAAAGTTAGAGAGTGCAGGAAGTCATAGCAAGAAAGAAAATAAAATTAAAGACTCAACAAAAGTACCTGGTAACTAAGTTTTTTGTTATATTCTACGGCTGATTGTGGATGAATATACAGTTCTAGGAAGTTGATAGTTTGAGATTTTTCTATATTTTTTTGTTTCCTCCCTCAGGCTACTGTAAAATTAGGAACTTTCCTGGAGTTAGATATGCACTTATTTATTTAACTTTCACAGGGAAAGAACACTATGAGGTTTAATTTAAGAACTAAATTAATGTTTTTATTGATGTTTTTATTATTGATTTAACATTTCTCACTGAAAGATAAATTATATTTGAAGAGAAAAATTTTCGCCTAGACCGGGACTCGAACCCGGGACCTTTGGCTTGCTGGGCCAAATGCTCTACCAACTGAGCTACCAAGGCGAGTTACGATCTAGATGCAAATTTTTCTCTTATATACGTTGTAATTCCCTTTTGCCAAATGCTTTTGAAACCATTGCTTCTATCTTTGCAAATGGCGGCTTCTTAGTTAAGAAGACATTTATTGGGAATTTAACATTACTTTATAAAGCTAGTACGGCTTCTAATGATGTTTTTATTATTGATTTAACATTTCTCACTGAAAGATAAATTATATTAATAATTATCAATAATAAAAACATCAATAGAAGCCGTACTGGCTTTATAAAGTAATGTTAAATTCCCAATAAATGTCTTCTTAACTAAGAAGCCGCCATTTGCAAAGATAGAAGCAATGGTTTCAAAAGCATTTGGCAAAAGGGAATTACAATGTATATAAGAGAAAAATTTGCGTCTAGATCATAACTTGCCTCGGTAGCTCAGTTGGTAGAGCATTTGGCCTGGCAAGCCAAAGGTCCCGGGTTCGAGTCCCGATCTAGGCGAAAATTTTTCTCTTCAAATATAATGTTTTTATTACCTCACCTCATTTCCTTTTTCTTCTATACTGCAGTTTCGGAGCTCCATCTTCAGTAGCATCTGGTCGACCGGTGTTATGTCGTTTCTTGGCAGTTTTTTTCTTACTTCTATTGGTGGACCGATGAACCTCTGGACCAGGTCAAAATTTGCGGGAGTTTCAAAATTCATGAGTTTATCTTTCTTGTTTTTTGGATGTGGATTTTTTCCCAGACTCTTGAGTTCTTGGTTATTCTGCTTTCATGTTGTCTTTTTAGTGTCCATGCCTCACTACCATAGGTCAACACCGGTCTAGCCAAAGTGTTATATAAACATAATCTGGTGTGATCTTGTAGAAGATTTCCGGGCTGTTGGTCATGGTCTTGAGCCTTGTAGTTCCCCAAAGTTTCACCAGAGACTGCATGCGGCATCCTCAAGGGTTGTCTTGAGACTGACAATTTTGTCGACTACCTGCCCTATTTAATATGGATAAATGTATAAATAGGGCAGGTAGTCGACAAAATTGCCAATCTCAAGACAACCCTTGAGGATGCCGGACACAGTCTCTGGCAAAACGTCGGGAACTACAAGCCTCAAGACCACGGCCTACAGCCTGGAAATCTTCTACAAGGTCATCGTAGCAACTCCGACCGTGAAAGCCTAAGTCAGTATAGTAATCTGGTGTTTTTTTGTACAAGGGATGGTTTCATTTTTTTTTTTTGTGAGCCAATGTTTTCCCTTTACAGAGATTTAGGTGCTCTCCCCCTACAGGGAAGAATTTGAACCATACTAATTTAGTTACACTTGTTTTCGTATAGATGTCATTTTGAATGGTCCGTAGTCAGCGTTCTGCCTCATGCTGACATCTAGGACAGGAAAATTCGGTAAATTTTGCTTAGAGGCCTTTTCATTCAGGCTTAAGGATTTTTTACGAGCCTGAATATCTTCAGACTCGGGACCCACAGCTTCTCCCGGAGGACTTGCTCCTTGGATTTTTCCGTCCTAAATAATCCATTGGGGAGCACGCTGTAGCGTAGTGGTTAAGGCACTGCGCTACAAGCCAGAAGGTTGAGGGTTCAAGTCCCGGTGGGGTCAGGATTTTTAAACCATCTGGTGGCACTATGGCCCTGGGGTCGACTCAGCCTCTAACGGAAATGAGTACCAGATGCTTGTTCTGGGGGTAAAGGCGGCCGTCACGCAGGGCTGACAACCCGGCTGACATCAAGTGCCGATTGTCCAGAAAAATTGGGAGCCTTAACCTCCTACTACCCGAAGGGCCTCCTGAGGCCTGTAGTGGAAATACTTTACTTTACTTTACTTTACTAAATAATCCATTGATCATGGCCGGGTTTGAACCTGCGACCCTCGGGACCAGAGGCAAGGAGCATAACCACTAGTCCACCACGTCCGACAAGGGGGGGGGAAATAGTTTCATAGCTTGATTAATAATTCCCAAACTTTTATTATAACTAGTAATTTTTCAGGGATATCCTTTTCATCCCAGATAAAGAGATAATATCCAAGATATTTAAATATTAAATCCTTATTTATTGTAATGAAATTGTAAATATTCATTTTAAGATTCTCGCATATAACTTACATAGACATGTGCTAGATAATATATGTTTTTATTATTTTTATTTTCTTTATTTTGAGTGTTAGAGAGGGAACTACATTTTCGTACATACTCAAAGGTAAAACCATTATTCGACCAATGAAAATGTAGTCATAGAGCTGCTTTGTTTACATTATAACTGGAAGTTAGCTTGGTAGTAATGTAGTATTACAATTCTTACATAGTCTTCATTTTTATATTCCAGAAAACAAAGAAAAACATTCAGTTTCCTTAGAAAACAAAGATGAGGAAATGACATTAATTTCAACGAAGAAACCAACTCTTAATCCAGACAAGAAGCAAGAAAGCAAGTCTTCTGTGAAGAACGAAGAAACTTCATCAGAAGTTGCAGTTTCTGTGAAAAAAGAAGAAACAAAAATTTCATATTTAAAATCTTCGCCACCCAAATTTGCAGCTGCGTCAGATCTGGTATCGCCATCTCTCTGGGTGGATAAATACAAGCCGACGTCCATTAAACAAATTATTGGTCAGCAAGGAGATCGCAGTAACGTCAAGAAGTTGCTCAAGTGGCTGGAGAACTGGCATTCAAACCACTCTGGCAACAAGAAGCTGTCCAGACCAAGTAAGTGACATTCTCTTCTTCTTTGATGGTCTTTGTAGTCTCACCTTGACCTCCTTTTTAACATGCTGAATAGGTCATAGCATTATTTTACAGTGACTGGCCCCTTAAGAAATACAGCTACCAGATTGTAACGGGCTTCTAATATAAAACCGGACCGGCCTCACGGAGTTTCACCCGGCACGCAGTGCTGTCTCTTCCTCCCGCAATTCACCCTGCCTGCCACCCGTCCTTGAACTGTTTCTTCTTCTTCTCTTTCTTCCTTCCAAGTATTAGGCCAAGGCCTGTTACGATCCTATAGAAAATTTTCCCTCCAGCATCCGGAAAATTCTCGTATAAGACTTGAAAGCATAATAATAGTCCCTTCGATTGGTTTGCTGGCCAAAGAAAGGCAAGACCAGTGATGGGGCTGCCATCTTATAGCCTCTGGTCAGGCTTTTCTGGAGAAGAAAAGAAAATAAAGGAAAGAAGAAATGGAAGAAAGTAAAGACTCCCTAACCCTCGGATGCCCTAATAGCATCGGGGTCAAAAAAACAAGAGTTAACCAAGAGAGGTTAGATAGTAAAGTTAAAAGAGTGCAAAACACAAGTAAGTGGAAGGAATGTTTTGCTCAGCTTGGGCACCTTGTGGTCGCCATCCACATATCCCCTAGATGAGGACCCCTGTGCCTTATAGAAAATGCTGGAAATGTTGTCCTCCCGCACACGTGCTATGGGATCACCTTGGTTTAGACAATGAACACGTGTACACTTGTAAGGTTTGAGTTTTAACAATTTCGTTGCTGTTTGTGCAGAAGATACTGAAATCCCAACTTGTGGTGCTAATTTCGGTAATGATTTTTGTGGTGAACGTTCCAAATTTTCGCCAATTTCGTCTAATTTTTCTTCGGTGAGAACCGTACGCCTTCGCATGTGTTTCTTATTTTGTACTGAACCAGTGGTCTCAAATTTAGTCACAAGATCGTGGATTGTCGATCTGGAAGGAGGTAATTGTCCAGGGAAGTTCCGAATAAATTCCTCGCGAACGCGACGAGCTGATTCTTATTTAAAATAACATTTACACACATAAATGCGCTGCTCTAATGTCAGCTGACGTCTCATCTTGTCGAACGATGGTAAACTGACTAGTTTAAGGACGAGCGGCTGGCAGAGTGAAATGCGGACAAGGAGAGAGCGCTGCCTGACGGGTGAAACCCCATGAGGCCGGTCTGGGTTTATATTGGAAGCCCGGTATATGTAGTATGTCAGGACTGACAACTTGGTTTCACATTGGATTTTGTTTTGTTCGGCTATATGTGATTTTATTTTCATTTTGGTGTAGAGTTGTACTGATTTGTAAGATAGGTAATTGATCTTATTCTTTGGATGAGTGTAATGTATTCAAATATTATTTATTAATTAAATAAAAATAAAACATAGTTTTATTTGATTTTCATATTTATTATATAATTCAGTGACAGCTGTTTTGGTACACTGTACCTTCTTCAGACATGTTAACAAATTATGAATTGTGTTCCAACTGATCTAAGCAACAATACAACAATATTTATTTAAATTTTTTAATTTAACAAAGGGGATTCATTCAAATCAAGTTGAGAATTTAACAGTTTTTTACTACTTTTAAAGGAACACATGAGAGCATATAACAGAAATTTAGAAAATTCAAAATATGCTAACCACCTATTCCAATTTAATCATTGTTTCGATCCAAATTTTGAAATTTTACATATTTGTGATAAGGGTAAGAAGTTAGATCTTTTGGAGGCTGTAGAAATTAATAAATTTAAAAGTAGTAAAAAACTGTTAAATTCTCAACTTGATTTGAATGAATCCCCTTTGTTAAATTAAAAAAATTAAAACATTTCTTCCACTTAACTTGTGTTTTTGCACTCTTTTAACTTTACTATCTAACCTCTCTTGGTTAACTCTTGTTTTTTCGACCCCGACGCTATTAGGGCATCCGAGGGCTAGGGAGTCCTTCCTTTCTTCCATTTCATCTTTCCTTTATTTTATTTTCTTCTCCAGAAAGCCTGACCAGAGGCTATAAGATGGCAGCCCCATCACTGGTCTTGCCTTCCTTTGGCCAGCAACCAATCGAAGGGACTATTATGCTTCCAAGTCTTATATGAGAATTTCCCATAAGGGAAAATTTTCTATAGGATCGTAACAGGCCTTGGCCTAATACTTGAAAGGAAGAAGAAGAAGAAGAAATAAATATTGTTGTATTGTTGCTTAGATCAGTTGGAACACAATTCATAATTTAACATGTCTGAAGAAGGTACAGTGTACCGAAACAGTTGTCACTGAATTATATAATAAATATGAAAATCAAATAAAACTATGAAAACTATGAAAAGTATGAAAAAATTAAGAATGACCCCCTACCAAAAACCATAAAAAAAGTGGAAAACTGTTTTAAAAATGTTAAAATTCTATCCAAGAAAGAAAAATTTCAATTAAAAGTAAGCAACCCAAGAAACCCTAATATACATGGACTTCCAAAAATTCACAAACCGGGAAACAAAATGAGGCCAATAATTAACAATATTGGATCACCAACCTACAAAATTTCGAAATGGCTGAATAATCAATTTAAAAGAATTAATAATTTTGAAAGTCTGCAGATTGAAAATTCATTGGAATTAGTTAACAAATTAGAAAAAGTGGAAATTGAACCCACAGATAGGTTGGTTTCGTTTGATGTAGTTTCACTATTCACAAATGTACCGAAACAAAAAACTTTGGAGATATTGAACAATTGGTTAAGAAAAAACAACATAGACAGAGAGATCAAAGAAGATTATTTGAAATTAACTGCGTTATGCATTGATCAAATGTTTTTTTACATTCAATGGGAGTTTCTATAGAACAAAAATCAGGGCTCTCAATGGGAAACCCATTATCACCCTTCCTGGCAAATTTATTTATGAGCGATTTTGAATGTAAAATCACTAAAGCACATCCCACAATGTTTAAAATTTTGGAGTAGATATGTTGATGATATAATTTGTATTGTTAAAGAAAAACATGTAGAAGAGATTCCCTAAAACTATTAAATTTACAGAGTACAAACATTAAATTCACCAAAGAAATAGAAGACAATAAACAAATACCTTTTTTGGATCTTAAATTGGTCAGAAACGAAGAAAAAAGAAAAATTGAATTCAGGATTCATAGAAAAGAAACTCTATACGGAAAATTTTATAAAATCAACAGGGTTCAATCCAATTGGACATAAATTAGCAGCATTTAATAGTTTAACTCATAGATTGGTAAACTTACCCTTAAACGAAGAAGATTTCAAACATGAGAAAAACACATAATCAAAGTAGCAAGAGAAAATGGGTTTGATGAAAAAATGGTACATAAAAGGATAGAAAAGTATAAAAAACAAAAAATGATAAACAGAAGTAATCTTGAAAAAGAAGAACCACCTATGAAAAAATATAGGAAATTCACATATCACCCCTGGGTACATAATAAATTTCAAAATATATTTGAGAAGTTTAATATTAAATTAGCACCAAAAAATAACTACAGTTTAAATAAACTAATAAAAACCAACAAAAATGAAAAAACTGATAAAAATAAAAAGTCAGGAATATATCAAATTGAATGCCATGGGTTGTGAAAAGATATATATAGGGAAAACAAAAAGAAACCTAAAAATTAGAACCAAAGAACACATAAGAAATATTAAAAATGGAGAAATTGAAAAATCTGCAGTTGCTGCTCATTTTTGGTCTGAAAAACATAATATTAATTCAGACACTAAATTATTAAAACAGTTAGAAAATACAAACGAGCTGACTATTTGGGAAAAAATTTATATTCAGAAGAACAGAAACAGAGTTATGAATTTTGATATTCCGATGGAGGGTGACCTTGTTTGGAGGTTCTTTGGCCAACCACAGGATGGAGCTGACATCGACATCCAGGTGGTGCAACATAATGCAACATAAATAAAACCAGTCTGGGAAAGCTGAAGATAAAACAGAGAATTGTTTTGAAACATGTCCAAGAACAAATCAACATTAATATTGAGGTAAGATGTCCAGACCAAAAATAATATAATTAAAATAACCTCAAAATATAACTTCCTAAAATTAAATATTAATTACAACTTCTTAAGTTACAAGGAAGAAACAAAACCAGAAATTGTGTTTGTGTTATAAATTACGAAAAACAAGATGGCGTCCTCCATACTCAACTTCAATAACATTTTTTCGAAACAAAATATGAAGTCAAAAAGTTTATAAAATTAAGAGAGAAGAAATTTAAAAGATTAGCAGACATTAAATTCATCAACCAATGTCTAAATTAGAATTGGTTCCCATGTTCATTAGAAAAACCGTTAAGCATAACAATAACAGCAAACAACAAAAAATTTTGGAGAACAAATTACTAAAACTAGAAAAGAATAAACACTTTGAAATGATCAGTAATCTGGATATTGAAATTTATTTGTTACATATCAAATTGTCTAAAATATTAGGAAACATCATGTGGGAAAACCTAGAAAATAAATTTTTCACTTTTTTGAACATAACCATGAAAAAGAAAATTGAGAAACAAAAGACAAAGATAAATAATTTGTTAACTAAATCAAAGGGAAAGAAGAATACATCAAATAAAATCAAACATCAGAATAAAACCAGAAATGAAGAAAAATCAGAATCCACCAGAAATTATGTTAAAAATTTTTCAAAGGCAACCTTTAACCTAAAAGAGACAAAATTGTTAGAAAACGGTCTAAAAACAGCAATAGATTATTCCAATAGAATAGAAGAATACATAGTGGACATTGAAAATTCAATAGAAGGGTTAGTTACAGAAGAAAAAATAATCATCAGAAAAAAATGTGAAGAAATTTTGAATAAAATAAAGAATACAATAAAAAACCCAGTTTGTAAGGAGAATTTAAAAACACTCAAAGAAATAAATAACAAAAATGTTGTATATACAAAATCAGATAAGGGTAACCAAATTATAATTCTGGACAAAGAAGATTATCAAAATAGAATGGAAGAACTTTTGAAAGAAAAAGAGTATGAAAAAATTAAGAATGACCCCCTACCAAAAACCATAAAAAAAGTGGAAAACTGTTTTAAAAATGTTAAAATTCTAATCCAAGAAAGAAAAATTTCAATTAAAAGTAAGCAACCCAAGAAACCCTAATATACATGGACTTCCAAAAATTCACAAACCGGGAAACAAAATGAGGCCAATAATTAACAATATTGGATCACCAACCTACAAAATTTCGAAATGGCTGAATAATCAATTTAAAAGAATTAATAATTTTGAAAGTCTGCAGATTGAAAATTCATTGGAATTAGTTAACAAATTAGAAAAAGTGGAAATTGAACCCACAGATAGGTTGGTTTCGTTTGATGTAGTTTCACTATTCACAAATGTACCGAAACAAAAAACTTTGGAGATATTGAACACATTGGTTAAGAAAAAACAACATAGACAGAGAGATCAAAGAAGATTATTTGAAATTAACTGCGTTATGCATTGATCAAATGTTTTTTACATTCAATGGGAGTTTCTATAGACAAAATCAGGGCTCTCAATGGGAAACCCATTATCACCCTTCCTGGCAAATTTATTTATGAGCGATTTTGAATGTAAAATCACTAAAGCACATCCCACAATGTTTAAATTTTGGAGTAGATATGTTGATGATATAATTTGTATTGTTAAAGAAAAACATGTAGAAGATTCCCTAAAACTATTAAATTTACAGAGTACAAACATTAAATTCACCAAAGAAATAGAAGACAATAAACAAATACCTTTTTTGGATCTTAAATTGGTCAGAAACGAAGAAAAAAGAAAAATTGAATTCAGGATTCATAGAAAAGAAACTCATACGGAAAATTTTATAAAAATCAACAGGGTTCAATCCAATTGGACATAAATTAGCAGCATTTAATAGTTTAACTCATAGATTGGTAAACTTACCCTTAAACGAAGAAGATTTCAAACATGAGAAAAAACACATAATCAAAGTAGCAAGAGAAAATGGGTTTGATGAAAAAATGGTACATAAAAGGATAGAAAAGTATAAAAAACAAAAAATGATAAACAGAAGTAATCTTGAAAAAGAAGAAACCACCTATGAAAAAATATAGGAAATTCACATATCACCCCTGGGTACATAATAAATTTCAAAATATATTTGAGAAGTTTAATATTAAATTAGCACCAAAAAATAACTACAGTTTAAATAAACTAATAAAAACCAACAAAAATGAAAAAACTGATAAAATAAAAAGTCAGGAATATATCAAATTGAATGCATGGGTTGTGAAAAGATATATATAGGGAAAACAAAAAGAAACCTAAAAATTAGAACCAAAGAACACATAAGAAATATTAAAATGGAGAAATTGAAAAATCTGCAGTTGCTGCTCATGTTTGGTCTGAAAAACATAATATTAATTCAGACACTAAATTATTAAAACAGTTAGAAAATACAAACGAGCTGACTATTTGGGAAAAAATTTATATTCAGAAGAACAGAAACAGAGTTATGAATTTTGATATTCCGATGGAGGGTGACCTTGTTTGGAGGTTCTTTGGCCAACCACAGGATGGAGCTGACATCGACATCCAGGTGGTGCAACATAATGCAACATAAATAAAACCAGTCTGGGAAAGCTGAAGATAAAACAGAGAATTGTTTTGAAACATGTCCAAGAACAAATCAACATTAATATTGAGGTAAGATGTCCAGACCAAAAATAATATAACTACATTTTATTTTTATTTAATTAATAAATATGGATTTTCATCAAGTAAACACCAACTCAATTAAGTTATGTAGATAGGAAATAACACTATGAGGTTCTTTAATATTGTTTATTTTTTATTATTTCACTCACCTCATACTTCATATGAAGTATGAGGTGAGTGAAATAATAAAAAATAAACAATACCAACTCAATTGATTATCAAATATTATTTATTTCAAATTGTTAAATATCTGCACATGGAATATTTTGATGTTGTGTGTTTCAGGTCCATGGGCTAAAGATGATTATGGTGCGTATTTTAAAGCTGCTCTGCTGTCTGGATCACCTGGTGTGGGAAAGACGACGACTGCACATCTTGTGTGTAAAGAACTTGGGTTTGACATTGTGGAATTCAATGCTTCAGATACCAGATCCAAGAAGTTGCTTCGCGAGGAAGTCTCTGAACTTCTCAGCACCAAGTCTCTTTCTGGCTATTTCCAAGGTACATGGCTTGATTGTAATTTATTTAATTCCATGTTTATATAACCTTGTTGTTTCTTGTATATGTTGGAAATCCAACCCAGAAATTCTGCTGTATATTTTTGAAACATGGCAAGATTGCCTCATGACTAGTGGGTCTGGTTTTGTTAACTCTCAGGGTTGGATATTTAGGGCTGCATGCAAATACATTAGTCTCTGGTGAGTTGAGTTTTCCATGAGAATGTGCAAAGTTCGAATTAGCGAGTCGCCGACTGGTCATGCATGAAAGTAGTTTTTTCCATAATATTGGCAAGAAATTACCCAGAATTCTCAGCGATAAAACCACTTCTGTTATTTTTGTCTACTAGAGGAACACATTTACACTTGCGTCTCGCAAATAATACCGTATATGATGACGTCTGCATCGCGCGATATTACGCCGTTTCTCTTGTTCTTCCAGTTGAATTCTTTGGTAGACTCTATCAAATGTCTCTTCTCCGCATATACCGAAAACATGATTGAAGTCTTCAAGGTCCGACATCTTGGATAAAGCAGCAAGGTAGGTAGCAAGGTTTCAAAGTACATCGGTTCCCATCGGGTTCCTCACGATTCATTCTCTGCAAAGTCACCACGCCAGGTAGCTTAGGAATGAACAGATTTTAGAGTACGCAAAAACATCTTTGGATGCAACTTTCTCAGCAGAGAACGACTTTTATGGTCTAATGCGTTCATAGATATGACCCTTAATGTTTTCAATCTTGTAGACAAAAACTGTAAAGTGATCCCACAACAGGCCCGGAGGCCCTTGGGGTAGTTGGAGGTTAAGGCTCCCACTTTTTCTAGACAATCGGCACTTTATGTCAGCCGGGTTGTCAGCCCTGCGTGACGGCCGCCTTTACCCCAGAACAAGCGTCCGGTACTCATTTCCATTAGAGGCTGAGTCGACCCCAGGGCCATAGTGCCGCCAGAGGGTTTGGGTCAGTTTAAAAATCCTGACCCCACCGGGACTTGAACCCTCGACCCTCCGGCTTGTAGCTCAGTGCCTTAACCACTACGCTACGGCGTGATCAAAAAAAATTATCTCTCACTTTTAACTGCAAGGCACAGAAATTGAGGCCAGAATACAGCAATGGCAGCCCACTGTGTGAAGGAGATGGACATCCCTGCTTGAATAAAGCCAGGTGGAGTGAGGTGTGGCAGGTTGTGAGGGTTATCCTTCCCATGTAGTTTAAATGAGAGATTTGGCACTGGATTTAAGTGGCTTACAGTGTATGTAGGAGTTTGTTCTATTGGCTGTACATCCTTCTCGTAGGATTGGTGCTTCAAAGAGTGAAAGAGAGAGATCAGTAGTTTACATATTTTCTGGGATTTTGTCAGGCTTTAGCACAGGATTTAACAGAGAAAATAAAAAAAGTTAATATTTGAAAATTTTGATGTTTTTTTATTTTTTTATTATTGATTTAACATTTCTCACTGACCGCTGTGGTCTCGGGGTAGCATGCTGCCTTGTCATGCAGCGGGCCTGGGTTCGATCCCCGGTCGGGACAGTTTTTCTGGGTGAGGTTTTTATCTGGGTTTTTCCTCACCTGTAAGACAAATGTCAGGAAAACTTTAAGGCCCAAACGGTCCCCGAAATCATATGGCCATCGCAATCATCATCATTCATGTTCATCTTAGGTTAAGCTTAGGATTAGGGACTCTCCTGGCGCACCATTATCATCATCACCCATCATATCATCGGGGCAACGTAACCCTGCCTTCCAGGCGCCCCAACCTCAGAAGTGGGTTACAAGTACGCCATGCCAGGAGAGAACCAGGAATGTCGAAAGACAAACCTGGGGCATTTGAAAAAAAAAACATTTCTCACTGAAAGATAAATTATATTTGAAGAGAAAAATTTTTGCCTAGACCGAGACTCGAACCTGGGACCTTTGGCTTGCCGGGCCAAGTGCTCTACCAACTGAGCTACCGAGGCGAGTTGTGATCTAGGCACAAATTTTTCTCTTATATACGTTGTAATTCCCTCTCGCCAAATGCTTTTGAAACCATTGCTTCTATCTTTGCAAATGGCAGCTTCTTAGTTAAGAAGACATTTATTGGGAATTTAACATTACTTCATAAAGCTAGGAAGGCTTCTAATGATGTTTTTATTATTAATTTAACATTTCTCAATGAAAGATAAATTATATTACTAGCTTTATAAAGTAGTGTTAAATTCCCAATAAATGTCTTCTTAACTAAGAAGCTGCCATTTGCAAAGATGGTTTCAAAAGCATTTGGCAAGAGGGAATTACAACGTATATAAGAGAAAAATTTGCATCTAGATCGCAACTTGCCTCGGTAGCTCAGTTGGTAGAGCATTTGGCCCGGCAAGCCAAAGGTCCCGGGTTCGAGTCTCGGTCTAGGCAAAAATTTTTCTCTTCAAATATAATTTGAAAAATTTCTTCAAAATCTGCATTTATGAAACGTAACTGACGAAAAAAGATTAGGTGAAGTAAGTAATTAATTATGGAGTAATAAGCATTAATAATTAGTAAAAATTAATAAAATGAGTCGTATCTCACCTCGTACTTCATGTTCTTCAAGCATGAAAACTGCAGTTTTCAAGAGGAATCCCAACTTCAGCCATCATTATGACTGTAAGTAGTAGTAGTCTAATGCCCATTAGCTTGGATGTGTTCCATTTGCTTCCCAATAGAGTCCTGCCAGAGTTCTTGTAGGTGACATCTTCAGAGCCTCACAGCTAGCAAGATGATCTTTGTTCATGGTAGTGTTATTGTCTTGGCACAGGATACAATTTGGAGAGTTGAAGATTCCAATTTTATGGAGGTGTGCTGCCGGGTAGTCATGGCCTGTTAACAGTCTGAATGTTGCTACTGCTTCGTGTCTTGGTTGTTCAGGTATTAAGTTTTTATTCTGCTAGATAGCTGCCCATGGTTTCTCATTACTTTGTGATTTGAAGTGCTCCATCACTTCTTTCTGGAAGTTTCTTTTAATTATAATTTTTGCAGAATGGTAGGGCAGGGATTGATTTGTTTTCTGTAAAATTTTGGTGCCTTTTTTGCCAAAATATCTGCCATTTCATTTCCATGTACCCCGCAATGAGAGGGGATCCATTGGAGCTGGATAATTTTATTTTGTTTGGTCAATAATCTTATGATCTTTTTTATTTCCAATACTTTTCTGGAGATTGGAGAGTTATATGTTGTTATAGCTTGTATAGCTGATGTTGAATCACTTAGTGCAACTGCTCTCTGAAATGTATTTATTCTGTAGAGGAGTTGTGTTAGTGCTAACTCTATTGCCTGAATTTCTCCATCGAAGTGTGTGTAATTTTTTCCTACTGCAACATAGAAGCTAAACAGTTGTTGAATTTGAGTCTTCATCTTTATCTTCAAAGCTGTCATCTGGTGTTGATTTGATGAACTTTCAACATTCATGGATCTAAATTTGTTCTTTTGAATATATATCTTTTCCCAAACTGTCAATTATCCTTACTTCAATTATTGTTGGAGCGATAGGGGGCTATAATCAAATTTCAATTCGTAAAATTCTTACTTATTCATCAATTAACCACCTTTTGCCAAATGTTTGAATTGACAGTTTGGGGAAAGAATAGTATTCAAATGTTGTGAAGCTCTTCATTTGTCATCATTCGCTTGCAGGCTTCCCAATAATATTCAGCAATTTGGAATGGTGTTCCAACTATTTTCTGAAGATCAGCGCAGAACATCAAGTGATTCTTGTTCATTATTGTATTTGTGTCCTTGCATACTATGCAGTGTGGAGAGTCTAGTAGCTTAATTCTATGTAGATGTGCTGCCAAGCAATCATGACCAGTTTCAAGACGAAATGATGCAACTGCAATTAATCGGGGACTGTTTGGTATTGTATCTGGTTCTAGTAATGTCTTCCATATCTTGGTTTCACATTGAATTTTGTTTTGTTCAGCTATATGGGATTTTATTTTCATTTTGGTGTAGAGTTGTACTGATTTGTAAGATAGGTAATTGATCTTACTCTGTTGGATGAGTGCAAGCATATCAGCCTTCTCATTACCTTCCACACCACAATGTGCTGGAATCCATTGTAGAACAACATTTCTGATGCAGTTTTTGGCTTCTATTATTCTATGGTTTGGGGAAAGATGTATATTCAAAAGAACAAATTTAGATCCATGAATGTTGAAATTCCTGGCGAACAAGACTTGATTTTTCACAGGGAAAAAACACTATGAGGTTTAATTTAAGAATTAAATTAATGTTTTTATTACCTTATCTCATATCCTTTTTCTTCTATACTGCAGTTTCAGAGCTTATCTCTATCATCAGTAGCCTCTGGTCGAAGGAAGAAGAAAACCGTCAAGAAACGACATAACACCGGCCGACCAGAGGCTACTGAGATGGAGATAAGCTCCAAAACAGCAGTCTAGAAGAAAAAGGATATGAGGTGAGGTAATAAAAACATAAATTTAATTATTTTATTTCATAGTTCATCAAATCAACACAGATGGCATTACCAACAGCTGTAATGATGACTAAAGATGAGAGGGGGATTCGTCTTGAAAACTGCAGTTTCCATGCTTGAAGAACAAGAAGTATGAGGTGACATACAACTCATTTCATAAATACAAGGGTTGTTTTTTTAGTTTTGGCAACAATAGTGTGGAATCCAAATAAAACTAGGGTTGACAATTCTGTTTATTGCACATGTAATTTCAGTGCCTCCCCTCCGTCCGAGCATATGGAGCCTCTCCCGCCTCCCCTCCTCATGTAACAATGAGCCCAAAGTTATCAGTTTAGATCTAGGCGTCGCAGTATAACGTAGTACAAGTTTTCAAAGCAGGAGCAGAGAATCTGGTTGAAGATTGAATGTTTAGAGGCAGAAACGCACTACAGTGTCATCAAGGATTGCGAGAGGCTTGTGGTGCAGATTCATTACAGTACCGAACAGTGGCAAGGTGGGTATAAGCCTTTAGAGGACACGAAAATGTGCCTAGGGGCAGTGTCTGATTTGTTCAATCGCTGGGGTTGGGAGGTGCTCTACCACCCTCCATACTCTCCAGACATAAGTCCCTGTGACTTCGACCTCATTCCTAAACTCAAGGAAGAGATTCAGAACAGTGGACGACAGTCTGAGTGCAGTTAATCAGTCTCTATGCACCATCCAGAGATTAGGCAGTGCCGATGGCATTCGACAGCTACCACATCGCTGGGAATACATTGTACGCAATGCTGGTGACTACACCGAATGCCTCTAAAACTTACAACCATGTATGTATGCTATGTATCCAGAAAATAAATAGTTGCCAAAACTAAAGAAACAACCTATGTATTTATTAATTGAAAACCTCATAATGTTATTCGTATAATTAATTTATGAATAAATTTAATGAGCATTTATGAATGTTTGGTACAGATAGTGCAGGAGCGAAGCCAACAGAGAAACATGTGTTGGTGATGGACGAAGTTGACGGCATGGCAGGGAATGAAGACAGGGGAGGCGTCCAGGAGCTGATTCAGTTGATAAAGAACTCACGTGTTCCCATCATCTGTATGTGTAATGACAGGCACCATCCTAAGATCAGAAGTCTCACTAATTACTGCTTTGATCTGCAATTCAGCAAACCCAGAGTCGAACAGATACGGGTAAGTTTAACTACTCATTCAGCCTCCTATAAAATGAACATTGAGAAAGAAAAACTTAGTAGCAAGTAACATTATGTAGTACAGTAAAACTTGTTTAATCCAGAACATGAATAATGCGGAAATCTGTCCAATGTGAACAAATTTATTGGTCCCGGCAAAATAAATAGAAATTTTACATGTATTTATTTTGTATAAAATGGAATCTGTCCAATGGGGAAACGGAAGGATATTTGTACACAATTCATGAAAAAAAAAGTTTATTATTTAAGGCGAAAAGGTAGAGAGAGAGAAATAAATTAGTTTCCACTTCATTGAATTCCCATTAGGCGAAGTGAGATAATTCCTGCTGCTGCGCCGGGTGAAGTAGAGTTTCTACCTGTATCTGGAATTTTCTTTCAGTCTCACTGCACACTCGTTTTGCGAAATACAGGTTCGTTTAACAAATATTTGGCGTATTACACCTGTCTTACAAATAACCAGTGCACTGTAAAATCTTAAGAAGACCTGTGGCCGATTTTGTCCGTATCTTTCACAGGTAGCATTCTGAATTTACGGAATAAAAATGTCTAAATCTATGTATCATTGTCATTAAACGAAAAAGTGAAAGTGATTGAAGATAAAGAAAAACAAACTCTGTACGGGAAATAATGACTAAATGTTATGAGATTTTAAAACACAAAGAAAAAAATAATGAATGAATGGATGAATGCAAGGAAATGGTCAAATGAAAAGAGAGAGAGAGAAAAGAGGAAATAAAGAAATCAGTTAGGTGTGTTTTACAAGTCCATGATCAAAGAGTCTACCGCTGTGGTCTCGAGGTAGCGTGCTGCCTTGTCACACAGCGGGCCCGGGTTTGATCCCTGGTCGGGGCAGTTTTTGTGGGTGAGGTTTTTATCGGGGTTTTTCCTCACCTGTAAGACAAATGTCAGGAAAACTTTAAGGCCCAAACGGTCCCCGAAATCATATGGCCATCATCTTCATCATCATCCTTATCATTATCATCATCATCATCATCCTTCACCGGTGTGGAAAGCAACAGGAAGCTACCACACCTACACAATTCCCTAGTAAAGCTGCAAGCATAGCATGAAAATGCTATGATTGCAGTGAAGGACCTGCCTTCGGGCAGAATTACTATGGATGGATGATCAAAGAATCTCCAAATTACTGGACTGATGCTCAAAAGTCAAGCTCTAGCTGTTGCTATATCCGTAGGAAATAACGATTTCAAAGCATCTTCAGGTTGGTTGTGAACAGTTTTAAAAGAAGAAACAATGTAGTGTGGAATGAAATGTGCAGGGAATCAAAGGATGTGGACGAAAGTATAGTTAGTGAGCGGGAACCGAAACTGCATACTTTAATTTCAGGATATGCGCATAAGAGACATTTTTAACGCTAACGAAATGGGACTGTTTCTTCGCGCATTACCATTGAAGTCATTCATACATACTATACTTCACTTTCCAATGGCAGCAAAACTACAATTAATCCAAGGTACGTAAAAAAGACATATAGGCCTATGGTGTTATATAATCTAAGATTGGTTAATATTTTTTTGTTTTTTTTTTAATAATGCAGAATGTTGTCTAATGTGGAAAAAAAATTGGTCCGATGCAATTCCGCTTTGAACAAGTTTTACTGTAGTAGTCCTAGGGCCGCATGCAAATACATTAGTCTCTACTCAAATTACTTCCAATCACTGGTGAGCTGACTCACCGTGAGCAATTGCTGAGATCGAATTAACGGCCAACTTACTGGTCATGCATGAAAGTTGACATTTTCGTAATATTGGCAACAAATTACCCAGAATTCTCAGCAATAAAACCACTTCTGTTATTTTCGTCTGCTATAGAGGAATGCATTTACGCTTGCATCCCGCAAATAATACCGTATACAACGACGTCTGCATCGTGCAATATTACGCCGATTCTCCTGTTCTTCCAGTTGAATTCTTTGGTAGACTCTATCAAAATCCTCTTCTCCGCGTATACCGAAAACGTGATCGAAGTCTTCAAGGTCCGACATCTTGGATAAAGCTGCAAAGGTTTCAAACTACATTGGTTCCAATTGGTTCCCTTCGGGATTTTCACAATAAGTTTCTATCTTGAGCTATGATCTTAAGGTACCTCGTCAGGTAGCTTACAATTATTATCGCATGAATAGATTTCTGAGTAAGCAAAATGTATTAGGATAAAACTTTCTCAGCAGAGAACGCCTTTTACTGTCTAATGCGTTCAAACATTCGACCCCTAGTCACTCCACTGGAAAGCATAGGGCCTTGATAAAAGCTCGCCGACACACTCTGTTGTTTGCCAATGATTTAATTTAATTCCAACTCATCCCTGCCTTTTATTATTCATTTCATGCATCTCAATGATGGATAAATCATATTTGAAGAGAAAAATTATACACTTTGACTGGGGCTTGAACCCAGGACCTTGGCTTTCTAGGCCAGTACTCTACCAAGCAAGTTCCAATCTAAACACAAATTTTTCTCTTATATACGCAGTTAATTCCCGTGCACCAAATTCTATGAAACCTTTGGTTCTATCTTGAAAATGTTCTCTTCAAATATGATTTATCCATCATTGAGATGTATGAAATGAATAATAAAAAACCTCGAAAGAAGCCGTATTGGCTTTATAATGTAATCTAAAATTCCCAAATAAATGTCTTCTTAATAAAGAAACCACCATTTGCAAGATAGAAGCAAAGGATTCATAGCATTTGGTGCATGGGAATTGACAGTGTATATAAGAGAAAAATTTGCGTTTACATTGGAACTTGCTCAGGTATCTCAGTCGAAGTTTGAGATTCCAGACAAACTAAGCTTGATTACAAAGTTCTTCAAAAATACAACAGATGGCAGTTTAGAAAATGATTCCTTCAAAAGAACACCAGATGGCAGTTTGAATAATTACCAGCAAAAGAAAAAATTGACAGTCATGAAAACAGCTGATGATGGTGACGATGGTTGCCAATACTGCACTGCTGTGTTTAAAAAAACATAGAAGTATGAGGTAAGAAGAATTCGTGATTCAATTGATTCTTATCAATAAAACCTCATAGTGTTAAAAATTCCCAAATTTATTATATTAAATTGATTTGGAAGTTCATCGGTCAGCCAACAGAGCGAGCAGAAATCAACCTACAGGATCGACAATGCTGCATAAATGTGACGAAACTATAGTCTGCATGAAAATTTAAAAAAAATATGAGGTGAGTCAAGATACCTAACTCATAATAATTATGAGGTCTTGCTTAATAAATTATATTTGAAGAGAAAAATTTTCGCCTAGACCGGGACTCGAACCCGGGACCCTTACCGGCTTTCCGGGCCAAGTGCTCTACCAACTGAGCTACCGAGGCGAGTTACGATCTAGATGCAAATTTTTCTCTTATATACATTGTAATTCCCTATTGCCAAATGCTTTTGAAACCATTGCTTCTATCTTTGCAAATGGCGGCTTCTTAGTTAAGAAGACTTGCTTAATAAGTTTGGTCTATATTATATTTGAAGAGAAAAATGTTCGCCTAGACCGGGACTCGAACCCGGGACCTTTGGCTTGCCGGGCCCGACAAGCCAGAGGTCCCGGGTTCGAGTCCCGGTCTAGGCGAAAATTTTTCTCTTCAAATATAATTTATCTTTCATTGAGAAATGTTAAATTAATAATAAAAACATCATTGGTCTATATTATTCTTACCTCATATAGTTGTTTCTATTAGACATATGTTTCAAGGCATGTTTGTCCCATCTTCAGTTGGTACAGACTTCTAATAGAAACAACTATATGAGGTAACAATAATAATAATAATGATACAGACCAAACTTGTTTATTAATAAATGTATTGTTAAGTTGTTACCAAGGAACAATCCAGCTCATATATTTTTGGAATTAAATCAGAAGTAAACATTTTTTTCAAACATGGCTTTGATGCGAGTTGTGTTTGAAGCAATAAGTTTTCAAAAAAACCGAAAAGGCTCTATTTTAAGGAAAATTGTTGAATATGTCAAATCAAAACCAGAACATTCTACAGAAAATGGAATTAATTTGAAAGTAAAAAAAGTTTTGCAAGAAGCGGAAGAAGCTGGTTTGATTAAGAAACAAGATTACAAATACCGACTAACACCTCATGTGTCTATTAATGGCGAAGAGCCCAAGTTTGAAGATGAATGTGGTCCAAGAAGGAGCCCGAGAAAAACTGTGAAAAGAAAATGTGGAAGCAGAAGTAGAGCTACAAAGAGGAGAAGTCAAGCTTGCCGTAAAAGAAAGAGCACGGCAAGAAAAACAAGAGCCCATTGCAGAAGGAAGACGAGAAGAAGTTGTGCTAGCAGGGTGAGAAGACGTGCAACTGGAGGAAGAAAGAGTTGTGTCAACAGACGAAAGAAGGCTGTTAGTAGAGGAAGGAAGAGGTGTGCTACCACCAGAAAACATGCTGTGAGCAGAAGAAATACTCGTACCAGTAAATCCACACGTAGAACTCGTAACATCAGAAGAAAGTCTGTTCGAAAATGTGCATTGAATAAAAGTAGGCCTAGACGAAGAGCAAATTAAATTTACATACAGATATGTCCATCACAAGTATTCATTGAGAAGTAGTAATAATGAAGAACAAAATTTTAAGACAGGCACTAAATCCAATTCGAGAACTAGTTTCAATTATAATTCTAAACCCAATAATTTCAAAGGAAGTGTCCATTTGGTATTGAAAACTGCAAAGTAAACTTTTTTGATTAATTTAAAATTTCAAGTAAAACAAAAACATATTAAAATGTAGTTTTAAATTATTTGTTAGAAAATGAGTGAAACTTGTGACTATGTAGTTTTGTTAATAAATTGTATATTACAATTTTTATGTTTTATTATTATTATTATTATTATTATTAAAAACATTGAGAAAACTAAATATCTGTGTATAGGGGAAGAAATGGAAAATATAAATTTCAACAATGGAGAAGAACTAAAACCTAGTATTGAATGCACTTATTTAGGAACAAAATTAGACCATTCAGGCGATAACATAGTGGAAATTAAAAATAGAATCGCTCAAACAAAACAAGCAATAAATGCTTTATACTCTGTTTGGTGGAGCAAAAATATTTCAAAAAGTAGAAAATTACAAATATATTCCGATTGAGGGTCTTTCCACTTTTCAGCGGTTGGCCTTTTACCAGCCGGCTGCTGGCCCTTCACATCCACATGTGTCAATCACAGAGGTAGATGATCAACAGCCAGTGTAGGGGTGACATGTGGTTAGCATGTCGAGTCCCCCAGCCGTTATAGCTGGTTTCTCAACCTGGAGCCACTACTTATTGTAGCTACCCAATTGCCCCACGATGCTGGGTGGGCACCGGTCCCATATTGGCCGAAATACCATGAGAAAATTTCTTCCCCCATGGAGACTCGAACCAGCGCAAGTCCCGTAGCTCTGCGCCAAGGCTTCCTACCTTAACCGCTCGGCTACGGCGCGGGACTATTACAAATATATCAAACCATAATTCAGAGCTTTTTAACATATGATGTTGAAGTCTGGCAAATTCCTACCAGGGAAATAGAAATGAATTTTAAGTACAGAAATGGATGTGTTAAGAAGATCAGCTGGAAAATCTAGAATGGGTAGAATATGAAATAAAGAAATAAGGGAAATTATGGGTGTACAAGAGGAGCCGGACATCATAGACATTATAGAAAAGAAAAGATTACAGTGTCAAAAGAATGCCAGAGCAAAGATTACCTAAAATTGTTATGGAATGGATCCAATGGAAAGGAGGAAGAGAGGAAGACCAAAGAAAACTTGGATAGAAGGGGTACAAGCAGCTATGAATATCAGAGGATTGGAGGAAGATCAATGGATGGACAGAGAGGAATGGCTTTGGTTTCCGGAAGACGGCAGCTGCCATGATACCTGATGATGATGATTATTAATTTAACACTTCTCACTGAAGGACAAATTATATTTGAAGAGAAAAATATACCCCTAGACCAGGGTTTAAACCCAGGATCTTTGGCTTTCTATGCCAATGTAGTAGCTCAGTTGGTAAAGCATTGGCATAGAAACCCCGGTCTAGGCATATATTTTTCTTTATTAAATTAATATTGAGAAGCTAAAGGTATTACTATGATACAAATAAGTAAATTAATTAACACAAATTATTGTAATCAATGGTAAAGAGAAAAATTTATGTCTGAACTGGGAATCGAACCCTGAACCTTTAGCTTTCCGTGCTAACGCTCTTACCACTGAGCTAATTCAGGCTTCATTCCCATCCAAGCATAAATCCTTCCTTTACCTTACTCTACTGGTCCCAATGAATCATCATTCACAAATACACAATGAATGGCTTCTTCATTAAGAAGACATGAAGGGACTCCACACAGCTGTAGCATTATTTATTAAATTTGAATGTGGGACCAGTAGAGTAAGGTAAAGGAAGGATTTATGCTTGGATGGGAATGAAGCCTGAGTTAGCTCAGTGGTCAGAGTGTTAGCATGGAAAGCTAAAGGTTCGGGGTTCGATTCCCGGTTCAGGTAAACATTTTTCTCTTTACCATTGATTACAATAATTTAAATATGTTCTTCTTATTTGAAGAGAAAAATTATACGCTCAGACTGGGACTTGAACCAGGACCTTTGGTTTTCTAGGCCAATACTTTACCGATTGAGCTACCTGAACAAGTTCCAATCTAAATGCAAATTTTTCTCTTATATACGCTGTTAATTCCCAAAGGTCCTGAGCGTATAATTTTTCTCTTCAAATATTATTTATCCATCATTGAGATGTATGAAATTAATAATAGAAACATCAACATTTTTTCTCTTCAAATATAATTTATCCTTCAGTGAGAAGTATTAAATTAGTAATAAAAACATTGAAAGAAACTCTACTGGCTTTATAAAGTGATGTTTAAATTCCCGATAAAAAGTCTTCTTAATAAAGATGCCGTCGTTTCCATGATCGTAGCATTTTGGCGCTCGGGAATTAACAATGTATAAGAGAAAAATTTGCGTTTAGATTGGAGGCCTAGATAGCTCAGTTGGTAGATTATTGACTTAGAAAGCCAAAGGTCCTGGATTCAAACCTTGGTCTAGGCATATATTTTTCTCTTCAATTACAATTTTAAATTCTTACAGAATTGCTTAGAATGCAATGTAAAAAAAATATTTTTATTACTGATTTAACACTTCTCGCTGAAGGATAAATTATATTTGAAGAGAAAAAGGCCAAAGGTCCCGGGTTTGAGTCTCGGTCTAGGCAAAATTTTTTCTCTTCAAATATAATTTATCATTCAGTGAGAAGTGTTAAATCAACAATAAAAACATCAATAGAAGCTCTACTGGCTTTATAAAGTAGTGTTAAATTTCCAATAAATGTCTTCTTAACTAAGAAGCCACCATTTGCAAAGATAGAAGCAAAGATTTCAAAGCATTTGGCACGAGGGAATTACAACATATATAAGAGAAAAATTTGCATCTAGATTGCAACTCGCCTTGGTAGCTCAGTTGGTAGAGCATTTGGCCCAGCAAGCCAAAGGTCCCAGGTTCGAGTCTCAGTCTAGACGAAAACTTTTCTCTTCAAATATAATTTATCCTTCAGTGAGAAGTGTTTAATCAATAATAAAAACATCAATAATTTGTATATTTAAATTAATGTTGCAAAGTAAACATTATGAGGTTATATCATTAATAGTGAGTGGAGAACATATTTTTAACAAATCACCTCATAAAATTTCAGGTTTTCCAAGTTGGAGTCATGACTGAAGAGGGACAAGAAGTCGTCTGAAACCATTAGTCTCAAGAAAACTTTAAATTTTATGAGGTGAATTGTTAAAAATATGTTCTCCACTCACATTTAATAATTTGTAATCGACTCTAAATATTAAAAATAATTAAATGAATCGTGATTTCTTCTTACCTCATACTTCTATATTTTTTTAAACACAGAACTGCAGTATCGGCGACACGTTGTCGTCATCGTCAGCTGTTTTCACGACTGTCAAAAAGGAACTTGGAAACTCGTAAAAAAGAGCACTTCAGAAACATAAAGAATGGAGAAATTGAAAAATCAGCTATAGCAGCACATAATTTATTAGAGCATCATAGGATTGAAAAAGAAGCAAAACTTTTAAAACATCTATCTAAACCTTTTGATTTAACAGTTTGGGAAAAAATATATATTCAAAAAAAACATACTAGAACTATGAACTTTGAGATTCCGGACAAACCGAGCTTGATTACAAAGTTCTTCAAAAATACAACAGATAGCAGTTTAGGAAATGATTCATTCAAAATAACACCAGATGGCAGTCTAGATAATTACCGGAAAAAAGGGGGAAAAAAATGACAGTCGTGAAAACAGCTGACGATGACGACAATGTGTTGCCGATACTGCAGTGCTGTGTTTAAAAAAACATAGAAGTATAAGGTAAGAAGAAATCACGATTCATTTAATTATTATTAATTGAACCTCATAATGTTAAAAATTCCCAAATTTAATATATAAATCTAAATATTAAAATTCCAAAAAGTATTTGTTGCTATTTTTTTTAATTTAAACAATAGAAGAAAACTGTAATATTTTTATATCATACACACATTGGTTTTTAGCAGGCGTAAAAAAAAGCTATAGTAGGACATCATCTTCTGCTAAAATCTGTGTTAGTTTGTTACAATTAAAATATATATGTTTGTTTCAGGGTGCCATGATGTCTATATGTTTTAAAGAAGGAATAAAAATATCACCTGATGCTTTAAATGACATAATTGGCAATGCAAACCAAGATATTCGTCAAATTCTACACAATCTGTCAATGTGGTCTGTTAATGAGAAACAGCTGAATGCAGAACAAGTGAAGGAAGATTCACAGAAAGCAAAGAAAAACATTAAACTGGTTAGTATGACTCCAAACAAATACACTTTACAATTAAATATGAACAGAAAAATATATTATATTTGAAGAGAAAAATATACCGTAAATTAATGAGTCATTTTTTACATATATTGGCCACGGTGGACTAGTGCTTATGCTCCTTGCCTCTGGTCCCGAGGATCGCAGGTTCAAACCCGACCGGGGCCAATGGAATTTTTTAGGATGTAAAAATCCAAGGAGCAAGTCCTCCGGGAGGGATTTTAAGCCATGGGTCCCGAGTCTGAAGATTTTCAGACTCGTAAAAGTTCCTTAAGCCTGAATGAAAAGGCCTTTAAGCAAAATTTATCGAATTTTCCCGTCCTTGTACTTTTAGTATGAGGCAGAACGCTGACCATGGACCACTCAAATGACATCTATAAGAAAACAAGTGTAACTAAATGAGTATGGTTCAAATTCTTCCCTGTAGGGGGAGAGTGCTTAAATCTCTGTTAAGGGAAACATGGGCTTACAAGATACAAGAAGATTTTTTACATCTTACCTCATATTTTATGTTTCTTTAAACATGGGAAATAGTTTTCAAGAAAAAGATCTCTCTTGACGATTTTATTATTAATTTAACACTTCTCATAGAAGGATAAATTTTTCTCTTCAAATATAAGATCTCTCTTATTTTCAATCAACCTTATGACTGTCATAATGTCGGTTGAAAATGAGAGAGATCTTTCTCTTGAAAACTAGTTCCCGTGTTTAAAGAAACATAAAATATGAGATGTAAAAAATGGCTCATTAATTTACGAATTAAGAACCTCATAATGTTATTTCCCATATTTAATTATGAAGAAAAATATATGCTCAGACTGGAGTTTCAACCCCTACATTCCACATGAATGAAATGTATAATGTATGAAATGAATAATAAAAACATCAAAAGAGGCTTTAAAATATAATTTAAAATAATAAATTAATTAAGAACCTCATAATGTGTTTCCCAATTTTAACTTTGAATAATTTAAAATTCCCAATAGAAAGGTCTTCTTAATAATAAAGCCGCCATTTGCTTAATCGAAGCAACGGTTTCGTAGCTTTGGCAATAGACAGTTTATATAAGAGAAAAATTTGCATTTAGATAGGAGTTTCTCAGATAGCTCAGTTGGTAGAGCATTCACATAGAAAGCAAAAGGGTTCAAACCTCGATCTGAGCGTATATCTTTCACTACAAATATAATTTATCCATCATTGAGATTATGAGTCCACCGCTGTCTTGAGGTAGCGTGCTGCCTTGTCACGCAGCGGGCCCGGGTTCGATTCCCGGTTGGGACAGGCTCCTGGGTGAGGTTTTTTTTTTTTTGGGGATTTTCCTCACCTGTAAGACAAATGTCAGGAAGCTTAGGGCCCAACGGTCCTCGAAAATCATCTGGCCATCATCATCACCCATATCATTATCATCAATATCCTTCACCAGTGTGGAAAGCAACGGGAAGCTACCACGCCTATAATTACCTAGTAAATCTGCAAAGCGTAGCATGAAAATGCTATGATTGCAGTGAAAGACTTACCCTTGGGCAGAATTACTATAGATAGATAAGAGATGTATGAAATGAATAATAAAAACATTGAAAGAGGTCGTACTGGCTTTAAAATGTAATTTAAAATTCCTTATAAATAGGTCTTCGTAATAAAGAAGCCGCCCGCCATTTGCATGATCGAAGCAACAGTTTCGAAGCATTTGGCACTCGGGAATAAACAGTATATAAGAGAAAAATTTGCATTTGGATTGGAGTTTCTCAGCTAAGTTGATAGAGCATTCACATAGACAATGAAAGTTCCTGGGTTCAAATCCCAGTCTGAGCGTATACATTTCTCTTCAAATATAATATATTTTTCTTTTCAAATTTAATTTGTCATTCAGTGAAAAGTGATAAATTTAATATTTATTTATTTATACATATGCAGGGGACTTGACAGAAGTCATTGTCCATAATTATGAGAAAACAAAAATATATACAATAAATTAAAACAATAAAACATGATAGCAAAACAGAAAGTTTGGCTCTTGCTTGCCAGTATCTATCCTTCAGTGTAGCAGAGTGAAGTGCCTGACACTGTAGCAGGTGGTTTCTGTCCATGATGGTGTTCGTGGAGCACAGTGGGCAATGAGGACTTCTGTAGATTCCAATCCGATGCAGATGAGCTGCAAGACAATCATGCCCTATGTTTAGTCAAAAAATAAATTTATTATATTTGAAAAGAAAAATATACGCCTAGACTGGGGTTTTAACCCAGGACCTTTGACTCCATGACAATGCTCTATCCAAGTGAGCTACCTAGGCCTCCAATCTAAACACGTATTTTTCTCTTATACATAGTTAATTCCCTAACCCCAAATGCTACGAGCCGTTGCTACAATTTTTAAGAAGACTTTTTATTGGGAATTTAACGGCTCGTAGCATTTGGGGTTAGGGAATTAACTATGTATAAGAGAAAAATACCTGTTTAGATTGGAGGCCTAGGTAGCTCACTTGGAAGAGCATTAACATAGAGAGTCAAAGGTTCTGGGTTCAAACCTCAGTCTAGGCGTATATTTTTCTTTTCAAATATAATTTGTCCATCATTACGATGTTTTACAAATGAATAATATGGGGCTGGCCCCTACCTTTTCTTTCTCTGCCGCGACACATTTTCCCCTAGACCGGGACTTGAACCGCTGACCCCCTGGCTTTCCGGGCCAAGTTCTCTACCAACTTAGCTCCCGCGGCGAGTTGCAATCTAGACGCAAATTATTCTCTTATATACGTTGTAATTCCCTCGCGCCAAATGCATGAAACCGTAGCTTCTATCTTTGCAAATGGCGGCTTCTTAGTTAAGAAGACATTTATTGGGAATTTAACACTACTTTATAAAGCCTCGGTAGCTCAGTTGGTAGAGCACTTGGCCCGGAAAGCCAAGGGTCCCGGGTTCGAGTCTCAGTCTAGGCGAAAATTTTTCTCTTCAAATATAATTTATCCTTCAGTGAGAAGTGTTAAATTAATAATAAAATCGTCAATAGAAGCCCTACTGGCTTTATAAAGTATTGTTAAATTCCCAATAAATGTCTTCTTAACTAAGAAGCCGCCATTTGCAAAGATAGAAGCTACGGTTTCATGCATTTGGCGCGAGGGAATTACAACGTATATAAGAGAATAATTTGCATCTAGATCGCAACTCGCCTCGGTAGCTCAGTTGTAGAGCACTTGGCCCGGGAAGCCAAGGGTCCCGGATTCGAGTCTCGGTCTAGGCGAAAATTTTTCTCTTCAAATATAATTTATCCTTCAGTGAGAAGTGTTAAATTAATAATAAAATCATCAATAAATTTAATATTAAACATTGAAAATGTATAATATTGTTACATTTAGTTTTTCACTATAAAATGGTATGTTTTTGTAGGGACCATGGGATGTATTGAAAAAGGTATTTTCAGAAGATGCTCACAAAACAATGTCGATTCATGACAAATCAGATCTGTTCTTCCACGACTACAGTCTTGGGCCGCTCTTTGTACAAGAGAACTATCTGGGGGTGAAGCCACACAAAGCAAAGTGAGTAATCTTGCAATTTTAACAAAATAGGCTGCTATTTTATTTATTTAGCTGCTTTCACAATATTTCACATCTTCCTGCGCCCAATTCTATCATTCTCTTCCACATGTCTCTATCATTCCATTCTCCATCATCCAATCATTTTTTTCTGTCATGCTGCTCAAAACACCATCAATCCACATTATTTTTTACCATCTTCTTTTTCTACCAAGTGACACCCATTCTAGTATTCTTTTTGAGAAATTGTCTTCTGCTCATTCTTTTTATGTGACTACACCATTTTAATTGTTTTGTTTTTATAAATTTCACAATTGAAAACAGCTGACGATGACGACAAAGTGTCGCCGATACTGCAGTGCTGTGTTTAAAGAAACATAGATGTATGAGGTAAGAAAAAATCACGATTCATGTAATTATTATTCACAATTGAAGTTTGAATATTCTAATATTGACGATTTTATTATTAATTTAACACTTCTCATTGAAGGATAAATTATATATGAAGAGAAAAATTTTCGCCTAGACCGGGACTCGAACCTGGGACCCTTGGCTTTCCGGGCCAAGTGCTCTACCAACTGAGCTACTGAGGCAAGTTACAATTTTTCTCTTCAAATATAATTTATCCTTCAATGAGAAGTGTTAAATTAATAATAAAATCGTCAATAGAAGCCCTACTGGCTATAAAGTAGTGTTAAATTCTCAATAAATGTCTTCTTAACTAAGAAGCCGCCATTTGCAAAGATAGAAGCAATGGTTTCAAGCATTTGGCACGAGGGAATTACAACGTACATAAGAGAAAAATTTGCGTCTAGATCGTAACTCGCCTCGGTAGCTCAGTTGGTAGAGCACTTGGCCCGGAAAGCCAAGGGTCCCTGGTTCGAATCCCGGTCTAGGCGAAAATTTTTCTCTTCAAATATTCTAATATTGTTTAGTTGTTTCTTCACTCACCTCATACTTAACTCCCAAGCAGACTCGAGTTTCTTCGCTTCATTTGTGACATTCTCAATGCTGTCTTACATTCACAACTCGTAATACTGTGAACATAATTACAGCATTGAGAATGTCACAAATGAAGTGAAGAAACTCGAGTCTGCTTGGGAGTTAAGAAGTATGAGGTGAGTCAAGAAACAACTAAACAATATTAAAATAAACTTCATAGTGTTATTTCCTACCTACATAACTTAAATTTGAATATTCTGTTTTAATTACAGTGTTTCTTATTATTGTTATCCATTTTTATTTTAATTTATGTAGGTGGCATAGAATCCCCAAAATATTTTCTTAAAGGTCCCCCTTAAAGGTTCCTTTGGTCCCCCATGTTCTGGATATAAACTATAATAATAATGATATAAAGGAGCACTCAGAAGAGCATTAGTTTCGAAAGTTTTACGTTCTTTTCCACTAATCACTTGTATTCATTCTTTGCTGTATTCATTAATTGATTTTGTTCTGTTTTTACACTCTGTGATATGATAAAGTTTACACTTGTCACCGCACAGTGCACATCTGCAGTCTTCAGTTGGCTGGTAGAATTTTTTATTTTCGCAGACCTTGTGATGAAAGCCATGTATTGTTAGTCTGGTTACAACGTGTCTCAGTGTCTGACATTCTCTTGTCCAGTTTCTGTCTGTCATGGCACTGGAAGTGTAAAATTCCTCATTTATTTCCTTCCGTTTCTGTTCCCTCACTTTTACTGCTTTTTGATATGGTTCTGTAGATGGTAGGAGGTATGTTATCCTGATGTCTTCTATGAAATATGTTTCTCGCATAAGTTCATAAATTAATCTGGATGGTGCTGTTTTTCCAGTTGGATATAAACTAAGTATAGGTTTAAGAATGATGGAGAGTGTAGCATTAGAGTTTCATTAAAGAATATATTTGTGAAAGTTGGAATGAAATTGTTATTTGAGTTTGTATTTTTTAACATTCTTACCTCATATGTTTATTTTGTTGGACGATCATTTCACAGCTATTGCTCCATCTTCAACTTATTCACAAACTTGTGTTTGTGAATAAGCTGAAGATGGAGCAATAGCTTTGAAATGATCGTCCAACAAAATAAACATATGAGGTAAGAATGTTAAAAAATACAAACTCAAATATTAAATTAAACCTCATAATGCAACTTCCTAATGATTTTAAATGAAATTGTTGTTGGCAGGGGCAACAAGAATAAACATCTGGAATTAGTTGCAAAGACAGCTGAAAGTCTGAGTTTGGGAGATTTGACAGAAAAAGGGATTCGAAGCAAAAATGCATGGAATTTACTGCCAATGCAGGTATGTTCATTTCATACTTGTTTTATTTTAAAATATTAAAATTATAAAATATATTTTATTTTAGAAAGAAAAATTATGTTCGAACCCCAAATCTCTGACTATACATTAGTGCAATACATCATTTGAACTTCTGATAGGAACGTCAAATTTCTTTCCATTTATGCAATTCTCCTTTCATCCAAAGGCCGATATCCATCGCTATCAACAATGCCATCTGACGACTTCTGTTCAAAGTATTTTTACTGACAATTTAAACATTGACTTTTTATTATTAATTTAACACTTCTCACTGAAGGATAAATTATATTTGAAGAGAAAAATTTTTGTCTAGACCTAGATTCGAACCTGGGACCCTTGGCTTTCCGGGCCAAGTGCTCTACCAACTGAGCTACCGAGGCGAGTTGCAATCTAGATGCAAATTTTTTTCTGTAGTTCAGTTGGTAGAGCACTTGGCCCGGAAAGCCAAGGGTCCCAGGTTCGAGTCTAGGTCTAGGCAAAAAATTTTCTCTTCAAATATAATTTAAACATTACTTTTAAGCAGTAAAGTTTATTATTTTGTGATGTTACATTTACCTGTTGTATCAATTGCACGCCATCGCATAGTGGTTAAGGCACTGCACTACAAGCCGGAAGGTTGAGGGTTCATGTCCTGGTGGGATCAGGATTTTTAAACTGATCCAAACCTTCTGGTGGCACTATGGCCCTGGGTTCGACTCAGCCTCTAATGGAAATGAGTACCAGACACTTGTTCTGGGTGTAAAGGCAGCCGTCATGCAGGGCTGACATCAAGTGCCGATTGTCCAGAACAAGTGGGAGCCTTAACCTCCTACTACCCCAAGGGCCTCCTGAGGCCTGTAGTGGGATTACTTTACCTTTACTTTATCAATGATCCTCCACTAAAACAAACTTCTGTTTATAAAACATCATCAATAGTATATTACAATGCTAGGCTGGGAACTGGTTTTTACAGAAGTGTTAAAATGATTAAAAACTGAGCGATAGCGAGGTTCTTAATTTCCAAGATTCTGTAAAATACTTCAAAAATGTGCATTGTACATTACTTTTTGCGCGATGGTGTTTTGAAAATAATAAATAATAGTAAAATAACATCATCTTTGTTGGAAATATTTGCATTCATTATAAACAACTGACTAACTTTAACAGTCTGGTCAATATTTATACGGTAAACGCCAAAAATAATTTAGTTGAGATTACAGCAGGCCACGACACCAATCAGGAATAAAATGGTGGCAAGTATGAATTTATTGTTTTATATTGTTTCAAATAAAGTTCACTTCATTTAAAATGTGTGATTTGTTTCGTATCATGTATATTAACACTACCTTTTTGATATATTTTTATATATACATTGTACATAGTATATATAAAGGGCAGTGGTTTTACTTTCTGCACTAGGTAGGTAATTTGTAATATTACGGTTAGTTATTTATAAGTTGGCAACCCCGAAATTTAGGAAATTGAACTTTCAATCATGGTCGCCATTGCTGTAAGTACGACAGAACGCACTATCGTGCAAAAAATTAATTATATTATATTATTTTTAGTCTGATCATCTTACCTCAATATTAATGTTGATTTGTTTTTGGACATGTTTCAAAACAATTCTGTTTTATCGCCAGCTTGTCAGAATTGTTTTGAAACATGTCCAAGAACAAATCAACATTAATATTGAGGTAAGATGATCAGACTAAAAATAATATAATTAAAATAACCTCAAAATATCACTTCCTAAAATTAAATATTAAATTAATTATATATTTAATGACTAAATTCAACCCTTTTATGTAGCAGTTATCTACACAGCAGAGATGCATCTTGTTAGAAGCAGTGTTTCTGTTGACTATATTGTGATGATGGTGTTTTTCTTGCAGGCGATGTATTCTAGTGTAATTCCCGGTAATTTGATGGAAGGACATGTCACGACGCAGATCAGCTTTCCTGCTTGGCTGGGCAAGAATTCTCGCAGAAACAAGTTCAGCCGACTTGTTCAGGAACTTCACATGCACATGAGACTCAGGTATCAGCTCTTTTAGACAGTGGCTCTTCGGTAAAGGCTGGTAGGGCTCTGACAGTGTGTATATTTGATATCGATGCTTCCAAATTAGCCATGTGTTCGTTATAGTTAATAAAAAGGTAACACGATACTATTATTAAGTTATGTAGGTAGGAAATAACACTAATAGGTTTATTTTAATATTGTTTAGTTGTTTCTTGACTCACATCATACTTCTTAACTCCCATGCAAACTCGAGTTTCTTCACTTCATTTGTGACATTCTCAATGCTGTGTTATGTTCACAACTGATGTCCAACGGCCTCCTCTCCTGCAGACTGACCTCCACGCCATCTGATGGCTGACCAACAAACTTCCAAATGAATCCCCTCTCGATATCACCGGGTATTTCAAAATTCATTTTTTGTTTCACTTTCACAGTGAAAGAACACTATGAGATTTAATTTAAGAATTAAATTAATGTTTTTATTACCTCACCTCATATCCTTTTTCTTCTATACTGCAGTTTCGGAGCTTATCTCCATCGTCAGTAGCCTCTGGTCGACCGGTGTTATGTCGTTTCTTGGCGATAGAAGTAAGAAGGAAACCGCCAAGAAATGACATAACACCGGTCGACCAGAGGCTACTGACGGTGGAGATAAGCTCCGAAACTGCAGTATAGAAGAAAAAGGATATGAGGTGAGGTAATAAAAACATTAATTTAATTCATTTTTGTGTTTTTATTATATTAAATTAAAGTTGGGAAGTAAACATTATGAAGTTTAATCATTCTGTGGCACATGTAACAATATGGCTCTAAATAATGTTTGCAGGATATCTGGTAGCAGAGAGGCTGTGAACCTGGACTATCTCCAACACTTGAGAGACGCATTGTTAAACCCGCTTATCAAAGAAGGCAGTGATGGTGTGCCGGCAACACTCAATGTCATGCAGAACTATTACCTCATGAGAGAAGACATCGACAGCATGCTTGAGCTCAGCTTGTGGCCCAACCAGAAGGACCCCATGTCTCTAGTAGACAGCAAGGTAACATTATGAGGTTCTTCTTAATAAATAAGGTGAATCTGGTGCATTTACCTCATAAATAGAGATCCGTGAAAGTGGTTTTATTTTTAGGGAAAATTCATTTTAAAATTTCGAGATTTCAATGTTATTGGGAATTTTGCGGTGTTATTCTAAAAAATATATAAATTTGAGTCTTTTTATTCCTAGTTCAGTATATTAAACCCAATAGAATGATATATCCAATCATTTAAGGTCAACTTTTAGCTTGTACAATTATGTTATTGATATGTAATCCAATAGAAAAAATGTGTTAATGTAATTAAATTCTGTTTTAATTAAATTGGGAATAATAATATTTTTCAATATGATATAAGTACTCATGGTCCATTGTTGGCTTATTCAAATTAGGCAAGTTACTGCTCATATTGTTTATTTTTTATTATTTCACTTCATATGAAGTATGAGGTGAGTGAAATAATAAAAAATAAACAATATTAAAGAACCTCATAGTGTTATTTCCTATCTACATAACTTACTGCTTATACTTAAAGAAATGTTTTTTTCACATTTGAACATACTATAATGATTGATATAAAATTAATGGTAAAATCAAATGCTTCCTACCTCTCCTCATACTAATCTTCTAAGTAGATTGTGATTTCGAGACCATAATGGTCTCATCTTCAGTACAATCTTGGCAACTGATGTTATTTATTTAACTTTCACAGGGAAAGAACACTATGAGGTTTAATTTAATAATTAAATTAATGTTTTTATTACCTCACCTCATATCTTTTTCTTCTATACTGCAGTTTCGGAGCTTATCTCCATCGTCAGTAGCCTCTGGTCGACCGGTGTTATGTCGTTTCTTGGCGGTTTCCTTACTTCTGTCGGTGGACCTAATCCAGAGGTTCATCGGTCCACCGACAGAAGTAAGAAGGAAACCGCCAAGAAACGACATAACACCGGTCGACCAGAGGCTACTGACGATGGAGATAAGCTCCGAAACTGCAGTATAGAAGAAAAAGGATATGAGGTGAGGTAATAAAAACATTAATTTAATTATTAACTGATGTTATGTCGATCGGAAGAAACTCTTCTTCTTCCCTCTGTTGAGGGAAGACATAACATCAGTTGCCAAGATTGTACCGAAGATGAGACTGTTATGGTCTCGAAATCGCAATCTACTTAGAAGATTTGTATGAGGAGAGGTAAGAAACATTTGATTTTACCATTAATTAAACCTTATAGTGATTAATTCCTGTAAAAGTTAAATAAAATTGATAATTATGTCTGCAAAAATTTAGGGGGAAAAAAACTTATCTTATACGTTAATATAATTTGTATTTCTTGGAATTCATATTGACCATAGAATTTAAAATCTATGGAGCATGAGAAGGGCAGAAAATATTACCTCTATGTTGTGAACTGTGTTGCAGCCGTTTCTCTTTGCAAGAGTGCATGGTAGTTAAAAAGAACATGGAATTAGAAAACAGTATTTAAAAATGCATTAAGAAAATTTTGTGAATAGAACAAAACAATTTAAATTAATATTGGGAAGTAAACATTATGAGGTTATATCATTAATAGTGAGTGGAGAACATATTTTAATCGACTCACCTCATACATTTTCAAACTTCTTTGGAACCGTCGGTATCAAAGAAGTTTGAAAATGTATGAGGTGAGTCGATTAAAATATTATATTATTTTTGGTCTGGACATCTTACCTCAATATTAATGTTGATTTGTTCTTGAACATGTTTCAAAACGATTCTGTTTTATCTTCAGCTTTCCCAGACGGAAAGCTGAAGATAAAACAGAATCGTTTTGAAACATGTTCAAGAACAAATCAACATTAATATTGAGGTAAGATGTCCAGACCAAAAATAATATAATTAAAATAACCTCAAAATATAACTTCCTAAAATTAAATATCGATTAAAATATGTTCTCCACTCACTATTAAGAACAAAACAATCTCCAGAATTTGTTGAAAATTTTAAACTTCTGTGTTATTTCGCATTATCGTATGATTTCGCATTATTTTGCGATTCATAAATGCTTTTTTTTGAGGTTATGGGAAGTGGAGTTAAGAAGTGGTACAAGGAAATGACAAAATTAGATGATTTCACATTATTGCGACTCGCAAATTTCACGGATCTCTATTCATAAATCATCTTTGTGTTCTTTTGGATATTTTCAATATACTTGCATATCATCATTTCCGAGCATTTCTATTCTGTAGTGTTTTGCCCGAGGGCAGGTCTTTTACTGCAATCATAGCATTTTCATACTGTGTTTTGCAGCTTTAGTAGGGAATTATGGGTGCGGTAGCTTCGCATTGCTTTCGACATCAGTGAATGATGATAATGATAAGGATGATGATGGCCGGATGATTTTCGGGGACAGTTGGGCTCTATGCTTTCTGACATTTGTCTTACAGGTGAGGAAAAAACCCCCCAAAAAAAACTCACTCAGGAGCCTGTTCTGACCGGGAATTGAACTTAGGCCCGCTGTGTGACAAGGCAGCACGCTACCTCAAGACCACATCTATGGACTTTAGGGCACATAATTTGGGGGGAAAAAATTACAACTAGGTCAATGGAACTATGGGGAAAAATTTGACAAATAAAAAATTTAATTCAAAAAACAAGGAAAGGAAAGAAATTTATTAACAATCCACATAGGAATAAACATTGATTACAAAAACAACAAAAAATTATCAGGAAACAATGTTAACAATTTGTCAACTGAAGAAACTCAATTCTTAGAAAAGGTCTTAAAAACAACTGTTAATTTTGTTTATTTTTTATCATTTCACTCACCTCATACTTCATAATTTATAGCAGACCCAGGGTTTCTTCACGTAATTCGTGACATTGTCAATGCTGCGTCATGTTCACAACTGACGTCCAACGGCCTTTGGACGCCGTTGGACGTCAGTTGTGAACATGACGCAGCATTGACAATGTCACGAATTACGTGAAGAAACCCTGGGTCTGCTATAAATTATGAAGTATGAGGTGAGTGAAATGATAAAAAATAAACAATATTAAAGAACCTCATAGTGTTATTTCCTATCTACATAACTTAATAACTGTTAATTATTCAAATAAAGTAGGAGATTATGCAGCCAACATAGAAATTTTGATCAAAGGATTACAAATAGAAGACCTAAAGGTCATGAGGAAAGTATGTATTGGGGCACTGGACAAGTTAACGATGATATGCAAGTGTATTGAAACACATCCAAAAGAACACAATGATATATGAGGTAAGATGAAACAATTTAATTAAATTTACAGTGGGAAGAAACACTATGAGGTATTTATATTAATAAATGAGTTGCAGAAAATGTTTTAACATCTCACCTCAAGTTGCTTATCTTCATGATACCGGTTTCAAAAGTATAGTATTACTTCCATCTTCAGTCAAATTCCAACTGTTGAAATTTCATCGTTAACATCATCTTCTGAACTACGATCTGGTGAAGATTTTATGAACTTGGAGATTAAATTATTCTCGTCGGGGATATCGAAATTCATTGCTTTATATTTATTCTTCTGAATGTATATCTTTTCCCAAATTGTTAATTCTAAAGGTTTCTCCAAATGTAAATTAATTAGTGTCTTTTCCGATTTTATGATTTTGTAGCAAACTATGAGCTGCAATTGCCGATTTTTCAATTTCACCATTTTTAATATTTCCAAGGTGTTCTTTTGTATGAATTTCTAAATTCACCATTAAAAATGGTAAAATTGAAAAATCGGCAATTGCAGCTCATAATTTGCTAGAAAATCATAAAATCGGAAAAGACATTAAACTTTTGAAACATTTGGAGAAACCTTTAGAATTAACAATTTGGGAAAAGATATACATTCAGAAGAATAAATACAAAGTAATGAATTTCGATATCCCCGACGAGAATAATTTATTCTTCAAGTTCATAAAATCTACACCAGATGGTAGTTCAGAAGATGATGTTAACGATGAAATTTCAACAGTTGGAGTTTGACTGAAGATGGAAGTAATACTATACTTTTGAAACCGGTATCGTGAAGACATGCAACTTTGTGAGGTGAGATGTTTAAAGATTTTCTCCAACTCATTTATTAAGATGAAACAAATTCACCTTGGCATAGAAAGCCAAAGAACCTCAGTATGAGTGCATATTTTTCTCTTCAAATACAAAAAATAAAACTCACCTTTTTTTATTAAATTAATTACAGTCTAATAACTTGAAGTAAAACCCTGAGTTGAACCCAGACATGAGACTTATTGAGTTTGCCAATAGTTTATTGTTTTGTTGCCCATAAATGTGTAGCTATTGCATGTGTTTGCGCAGGTGAAGGCTGCTCTTACCAGGACGTACAACAAGGAGGGCATCCTCACTCCCTACTCCATCGTCAACATAAAGAAATCCACTGCAAAGTCAACTCAGGATGCTGACATGGAAGTTGATGGAGAGAACATGGAGGAAGATGACGAGGCGGAAGAAGAAGATATTAGTAAAGACGCCATGATAAAGGTAACAGCTCTACCAATGCAACACATAATCATATTATATTTGAAGAGAAAAATTTTCGCCTAGACCGGGACTCGAACCCGGGACCCTTGGCTTTCCGGGCCAAGTGCTCTACCAACTGAGCTACCGAGGCGAGTTACGATCTAGATGCAAATTTTTCTCTTATGTACGTTGTAATTCCCTCGCGCCAAATGCTTGAAACCATAGCTTCTATCTTTGCAAATGGCGACTTCTTAGTTAAGAAGACATTTATTGGGAATTTAACACTACTTTATAGCCAGTAGGGCTTCTATTGACGATTTTTATTATTAATTTAACACTTCTCATAGAAGGATAAATTATATTTGAAGAGAAAAATTTTCGCCTAGACCGGGACTCAAACCCGGGACCCTTGGCTTTCCGGGCCAAGTGCTCTACCAACTGAGCTACCGAGGCGAGTTACGATCTAGACGCAAATTTTTCTCTTATGTACGTTGTAATTCCCTCGCGCCAAATGCTTAAAACCATAGCTTCTATCTTTGCAAATGGCGACTTCTTAGTTAAGAAGACATTTATTGGGAATTTAACACTACTTTATAGCCAGTAGGGCTTCTATTGACGATTTTTATTATTAATTTAACACTTCTCATAGAAGGATAAATTATATTTGAAGAGAAAAATTTTCGCCTAGACCGGGACTCGAACATAATCATATGTTGTAGATGTACTGTGATTTTCTGTTAAATTTTAATTCAATAATTTTAAATATTTTTAGCAATTTGCAAGCATTGTGTGTTCAGTTCTGAAACTAGTTTAAAAAAAGAAGAAAAATATGAGGTGAATGATAAAATTTATCTTGGATATTATCTCTCTATCTGGGATGAAAAGGATATCCCTGAAAAAATTACTAGTTATGATAAAAGTTTGGGAATTATTAATCAAGTTATGAAACCATCCCTTGCACAAAAAAATACCAGATTACGTTTATATAACACTTTGGCTAGGACCTATGATAGTGAAGCATGGACATTAAAAAGACAACATGAAAGCAGAATAACGGCTTGTGAAATGAGATTCATGTGCAGAACAGCGGGTTACACCAGATGGGATCGGAAAAGGAACACCAATATCTTAAAAGAATTGAAGACTACACCAATTTTGGAATATATTAAAACAGTACCAACTAAATTGGAAACACCATCTTGAAAGAATGAATTCAAATCAGATCCCCAAAGCTGTTTATAATTATATACCAAGAGGACAAAGATCTCTGGGCTGTCCTATGAAATGCTGGAGGGAAAATTTTCTATAGGATCGTAACAGGCCTTGGCCTAGTACTTGGAAGGAAGAAGAAGAAGAAGATGATAAAATTTTACCTAAATAAGTTAATAGTGAGTGGAGAATATATTTTTAACGACTCACCTCATATAATTTCTTTGATACCGGTGGTTTCAGACAATATCTTGTCCCTCTTCAGTCATGTTATATTTTAAATTAACATTTTCCATGACTGAAGAGGGACAAGATATTGTCTGAAACCGCTGGTATCAAAGAAATTTGAAATTATATGAGGTGAGTCATTAAAAATATGTTCTCCACTCACTATTAATGATATAACCTCATAATTGACGATTTTATTATTAATTTAACACTTCTCATTGAAGGATAAATTATATTTGAAGAGAAAAATTTTCGCCTAGACCGGGGCACGAACCCGGGACCCTTGGCTTTCCGGGCCAAGTGCTCTACCAACTGAGCTACCGAGGCGAGTTACGATCTAGATGCAAATTTTTCTCTTATGTACGTTGTAATTCCCTCGCGCCAAATGCTTGAAACCATAGCTTCTATCTTTGCAAATGGCGGCTTCTTAGTTAAGAAGACATTTATTGGGAATTTAACACTACTTTATAGCCAGTAGGGCTTCTATTGACGATTTTATTTTTAATTTAACACTTCTCATTCAAGGATAAATTATATTTGAAGAGAAAAATTTTCGCCTAGACCAGGACACGAACCCGGGACCCTTGGCTTTCCGGGCCAAGTGCTCTACCAACTGAGCTACCGAGGCGAGTTACAATCTAGACGCAAATTTTTCTCTTATGTACGTTGTAATTCCCTCGCGCTAAATGCTTGAAACCATAGCTTCTATCTTTGCAAATGGCGGCTTCTTAGTTAAGAAGACATTTATTTTGGCGCGAGGGAATTACAACGTACATAAGAGAAAAATTTGCGTCTAGATCGTAACTCGCCTCGGTAGCTCAGTTGGTAGAGCACTTGGCCCGGAAAGCCAAGGATCCCGCGTTCGTGTCCCGGTCTAGGCGAAAATTTTTCTCTTCAAATATAATTTATCCTTCAATGAGAAGTGTTAAATTAATAATAAAATCGTCAATAGAAGCCCTACTGGCTATAAAGTAGTGTTAAATTCCCAATAAATGTCTTCTTAACTAAGAAGCCGCCATTTGCAAAGATAGAAGCTATGGTTTCAAGCATTTGGCGCGAGGGAATTACAACGTACATAAGAGAAAAATTTGCGTCTAGTTCGTAACTCGCCTCGGTAGCTCAGTTGGTAGAGCACTTGGCCCGGAAAGCCAAGGGTCCCGGGTTCGTGTCCCGGTCTAGGCGAAAATTTTTCTCTTCAAATATAATAACCTCATAATGTTTACTTCCCAATATTAATTTAAATATATCTAAATAAATGCTTTTATGCTCTGTCAAATACAGGATATTGTAGACTGTAAATGTATGAAATATATATTAATGATGTAATGCTTGTGTTTAGGCAAAGAAGCGACCTGCTTCAACCAGAGGAGATTCAGCCGGAGAAGGTCCTGCTGCCAAGAGAGGGCGTGGCAGAGGAGGGGGCAAGAAAGAGTCTAAGGGTAAAGGAAAGTAGCGAATGGAAGCAAACTCAGAAATCATGTGTATAATATGCATCTTGTATTTTACATTCTTTGAGATTAATTTGTTTAGTTGAAGAAAATTGAAGTATTTTGGATATTCAAGATTTTACACATCGCATGGGAGGAAGATGGGAGGAAATCTTATGGTGGAATAAATTCTATCAGAGTCAATTAAAAGGTTTTTCTGAAATGCTAGATGGTTAAAAAACACTAGAAAGAAGTAGGGTGTGAGATTTTATCCCCCCCCCAATTGAAAATGTCCGATACTCAGTTTAAAGAAGGTTGGATATTTTGATGTTATATTTTAAATTAACATTTTGCAGAACTGTACGTAGTCTTATTTTAGGAAAAAAAATTAATAAAAATCAAATGAATCGTGAATTCTTCTTACTTCATACAGAGTGATTCAGAAATATGGCTATACGTTTGAGCGCATTTTGTGACGAAAATGTTATTATTAAAGGAAATATGATATCATTGGAAAGGGAATCCTTCAAATTACAACAATAGAACAAAACTGATCACTGCTCACGTGCAGCTTGGCAGGTTGATTTTTGTGGGCTAGCGTCGAATGCCTCCACAATTCTCTTCGTTGTTTCTGCATCCGTGCTAATGCGAGGCCTTCCAGAAGGTTTGATTTTCTGCATCCTTCCCGTTTCCAGCAGTCGTTTTCTCCACTTTCCCACAGTCGACGGCTGCAATGCTATGTTAAACTCACGTCTTGCCCGTCTTGTGGCCTCACGATCATTAGCATACGTTATTGCCCATGCAACAATTGTAATTTGCTGTTGCATATTTCAATGCCATTTTGACTAATGACGTAAGTTCTACGCTGGTTTGTTTTATTCCATTGTTGTAATTTGAACAATTGCCTTTCCAACGGTAATTTCATATTTCCTGTAATGGTAATATTTTCATCACACAACACATCAAACGTGTAGCCATATTTATGATTCACTCTGTACATCTATGTTTTTTAACACAAAACCACAGTATCGGGAATCATTACTCCTATTCTCAGTTGTCATGACTGTGGATTCTTCATTATGCCATTCATTTTCTAAACTGCCATCTGCTGTTGATTGAAGAAATTTGTAATCAAATTTGGTTCTTGCAGAAACTCAAAATTCATGGTTCTAATATGTTTTTTTTTTTAATGTATAATTTTTCCCAAACAGTCATGACAACAGCTGAGGATGGGAATGATGATTCCCGATACCGCGGTTCTGTGTTAAAAATGACAGATGTATGAGGTAAGAAGAATTCACGATTCATTTGATTTTTATTAAGAAAACCTCTAACTAACTCACTGGCACTATAGAACCTGTAGGTTCTTGGCCGCATGGACATAAGCTCTCCATACATCCTTATCCTGAGCTAATATTTTCCAATCATTCCCTGTATAATCTACTTCCGTCATTCAAATCATAGTTAATGTTATTCTCCCATCTCAATCTTGGTCTACCAACTGGGCATTTTCCCTCTGGTTTTCCTACAAGAAGCTTCCATGCACGTCTTTCATTCCCCATTCGTGCCACATGTCCTGCCCATCACAGTCTAGTTTGGAGCTTGTAAGTATTTTGAAGTGTCCCCTTAGTAGGCTACTAATGTACTGCAGGGTTAGTCTTTTGGAAGGGCTGCCTCCTTAAAGCCTTTGGACTTGCTTCCTTGTGTTTTATCCCCACAAGGAGGGTTGCCTCTTCCGCCTTCTGCCGTTGAGGACTTCACTCTTGTTTCCCCGAGCTGGGTCTCTTATTTCATCCCTAGAGATTGGGTTGCCACTTCCGCCATTTTCGCTGTTCCGATATTCCTATCTCCACCGTGTCTGCCCTTGTGGTCTTCCGTGTTTGCAACTTCCAGTGTGGTCGTTGCTCCCACGTTGTGGATTATTCTTAGTGCCCCCTCCTCTTATCTAACCGCAAGCCAAGGCTTCCCGGTTATGATCGTCTGGGTCATTGGTACTAAGCCTCCCTACCATGCCAAGGTGATAATCCACAGGGAGGATTACAGTCTACGAGACTTAAATATTAAGAAAACCTCACAATGTAAAAATTCCCAACTTTATTGTATGAAAGAAAAATTAATGCTCAGACCGGGACTCGAACCCTGGATCTCTAACTCTCTGCGTTAGTATGATATCGATTTCACCATGTGAACACTGATACAAATTGAACTCTTCTTTCCACTTATATAATTATCTTTCATCAAAAGGCCGGTAGCTGTCGCTACCATCAATGCCATCATATGAAGCTTTGCTGCTTAAAAGTAATATATAAATTCTCAATTAAAATACGTAGAATAGGAGTCATCAGATGGCATTGATGGTAGTGACGGCTTCTTGTGGATGTAGATCTTCTCCCAAAGCAACATCTACATCCAGAAGAACAAAAATAGGATTATGAATTTTTAAATTCCCAGGGAAAAATATTTTATTTGCAAGTTGTTCGGTCAATCGAAAGATCAAGTGGGTGTCGACATCCAGGGCCGAGAACATAAAATTCAACAGTCTGAACAAGCTGGGGATGGTACACATTGGTTTATTTTAGGAAGTAATATTTTGAGTTATGTAGGTAGGAAATAACACTATGAGATTTATTTTAATTTTGTTGAGTTGTTTTTGACTAACCTCATACTTCAATAATGAGAAAAAACACATTATAAAAATTGCAAAGGATGATGAATTTCAAGAAAAGATTATACACAAGAAAATAAATAAATTCAAGGAACAAAAAATGATTAATGAAAGTACTCTTCAGACAGATAAAGAAATTGATAAAAAATTCAGGAAATTCACCTACCACCCCTTAGTATTTAACAAGTTTCAAAAATCTTCAACAATTTCAACATTAAATTAGCACCGAAAAATGATTACAGTTTAGGTAATTTAATAAAAAGCAACAAAAATGAAATGATTGAAGCCTGCAAAAAATCGGGAATTTATCAAATTAATTGTAAAGATTGTGAAAGGATATACGTAGGAAAAACGAAAAGGAATTTAAATACAAGATTACAGGAACACCTCAGAAATGTTAAAAATGGAGAAACAATAGCTGCACATGCCTGGTCAGAAAAACATAGAATAGAAACCAAATAAAATTACTTAAACAATTGGAAAAACCGTAGGAACTCACAATTTAGGAAAAAATTTACATATGCAAGAATAAAAACACAACTATGAATTTTGAAATACTCCGGTGATAAGGAGAGGGGATTGATTTGGAAGTTCGTCAGTCAGCCATCAGATGGCGTGGAGGTCAGTCTGCAGGAGAGGAGACCATTAGACGTCAGTTGTGAACGTGAACAGCATTGAGAATGTCACAAATACAGTGACAAAATCTAGATCTGCGACGGAGTTAAGAAGTATGAGGTGAGTCAAGAAACAACTCAACAAAATTAAAATAAACCTCAGTGTTATTTCCTACCTAAGTAACTTAATAGCCTTTCAATGATTAATAAAACAAATAAAAAATCTAAAGAGCTCACTGTTTGGGAGAAAAATCCACATTCAAAAAAATAAGAAAGAAAAATTTTAATTCCCGGGGAAGTTGATTTGATTGGGAGGTTCATCGGTCTTCTGATGGAGTAAAAAGCTGTGCTCTTGGATGACAGAACATCGGTCGTGTAACTACTGAAGATCTAACCACTAAGGTTTAATTAGAAGACAGGATATGAGGCGGGTGTAAAAAAATAGTTTAAATTTTAAATCAAACCTCATAGTGATACTTCCTGTAAGTTCAATTACTCCTTAAGTTTATTTAATGTTGATAAGTTTATTTTGTTTCAAGGCTGTGTCCTGGAAGTCCTATAGGACAAGAAACTAATGGCATTTATCTTTTGAAAATTTATATATATATATATACGAGGGCGGATCGGAAAGTAACGCACAATAATTTTTTTTTAAAAAAGTTTAATAGTAAAAAAAAGGAAAAAAATCACAAATGAACTTACATCTTTTACCTACTTTTCGACATAGTCACCAACTTTCTCAACACATTTTTCCCATCGTGTTACCAGTTTCAATATGCCCTGTTCGTAAAAGTCCGTTTGGTTGGAGTGTAGCCATCTGCGCACTGCTGATTTCACTTCCACGTCTGTTTCAAAACGTTTGCCGGCCAGGAATTTCTTCATGGGACCAAACAGATGAAAGTCCGATGGTGCAAGATCCGGACTGTATGGTGGATGCTGGAGCACCTCCCAACCAAATTCGACGATTTTCTGACGAACGACAGCAACAACATGGGGGCGAGCATTGTCATGAAGAAGTTTAACGTTAATGTTGTGACGTTTGTCACAAATGGCATGACGCAACTTCACCAAAGTTTTAATGTAGGCCGCAGCATTCACAGTGGTCCCATGTTCAGCAAAGTCCACCAATAAAACACCATGCATATCCCAGAACACTGTCACAAGCACTTTCCTGGCAGATTGAGTCACTTTGAATTTTTCTTTACTGGGGAACCAGCATGTTTCCACTCCATTTATGCCTGCTTTGTTTCGGGCGTGTAGTGGTACGCCCACGACTCATCACCTGTGACGATTCCTTCCAGAAAGTCATGTCCTTGTGCGGTGTGTACCGCATTAAGTGGTCCAAGCTTGCCATCATTCGCTGGCCTTTGTGGTCGTCTGTCAGGTTCTTAGGCACCCAGCGAGCACTAACTTTACGGAATTTCAAATTTTCATGAACAATATCGTACACTGCACCATAGGAAATGTTGAACTTCTGCGATAAGGCTTGCAGTTGCACACGCCGGTCGTTCAGAATTGCCGCCTCAATGCCTCTGACATTCTGCGGGATTGCTGCTGTTGTCGGCCGGCCGGAGCGTGGCGAATCACTAAGGTTCACGCGTCCCTCTTGGAAGAATGTGCACCACCTGGAGACATTGCTACGGTCCATACAATCATCCCCATACACGCCACGCATGTCCCTGTGAATTTCACTGGGTTTATGCCCTTTGGCCCACAAAAATCGACAACACTTCTCTGTTCCTCACGGGTGGACGACTGTAGCGTGCGCGCCATCTTTGTTGCATAGTTCAAGCTTCTCTCGCAAGAGGTGCACCTGAGAAAAAAATACCATCTGTAGTGAAAACTTCAAACTATATCTCTGTGAAATTTCAACATTCTAGCTGCAATACCAAGGCAGAAAAAAATTATTGTGCGTTACTTTCCGATCCGCCCTCGTATATGAATATGAAAGTTTTCTTGGGTTTTCTAAGTCTTGGATTCAAGTTCGGCCTCTGGCCACTGATTCCGACGTTTCGGCATGATCCCACATGCCATTATCAAGGAATGATAAGTTCGAGTCACAGGTTTAGGTCTTATAAAATAAAATACATTGAGTTTTCGCTGTGGTCCGCTTCCGAAGACGTACACCCATCCAAGGTTTAGTTCTTATGTAGATATAAGAACTAAACCTTGGATGGGTGTATGTCTTCAGAAACGGATCACAGCGAAAACTTTATTATAAAATACCTAAACCTGTGACTCGAACTTATTCCTTGATAATGGCATGTGGGATCATGCCGAAACGTCAGAATCAATGGCCAGAAGCCGAATTTGAATCCAAGACGCGAAAAACCCAAGAAAACTTTCATATTCATATTTATATCTGCGAAAATCTGCAATATAACATATATATATATATATATATATATATATGAGGTCCTGGCACATTTTTCTCTTCTGATTCCAATAAAAACTTGTATGGAAAATTTGACTATTTTTGACAGTGTAGGAGAAGAGCGAGAGCTTGTTTTGCTCTAATCAAGTGCTGAACGTTTTTTAATACCTGTTGTTTGACATCTGTTTATTGTTGTGATATTATGTTAAAAGTATGTTGAATAAGACATTATATCTAGTTCTAATCTATTTCATTACAAGTCCTGGATTACAGTATCAAAGTCTTTATCAAAATATTATAAAAGATTTTGAATAAAGCTTTTTCACAAAATGGCTCATGGTATGGTCTAGTGATGGAGTCATTTAATATGTTGGTGCTTATGGTAATCAATTCCTTGATACCTAAATTAATATTTTCAAACAATATTTGAAGAGAAAAATTTTCGCCTAGACCAAGACTCGAACCTGGGACTCTTGGCTTTCTGGGCCAAATGCTCTACCAACTGAGCTACCGAGGCGAGTTGCGATCTAGACTCAAATTTTCCTCTTATATACGTTGTAATTCCCTCGCACCAAATGCTATGAAACCTTTTCTGAAAGATTTCTTAAGTTCCCAGTAAAAAAAAGTCAAGCACTATATAATTACAATTGACATATGCTCATGGAACAATCGAACACATAGGTTCATAGCCATGTGGACATAAAGCTTTCCATACATCCCTATCCTGAGCTAATGTTTTCTAATATCCCCTGTATGATCTACTTCCCTCAAATCTTGGTTAATGTTATTCTTCCACCTCATTATTAGACTACCTATTGGGTGCTTTCCCTCTGGTTTTTCTACAGTAAGTTTCCATGCCCCTCTTTCATTCCCCATTCGTGCCATATGTCCTGCCAATCACAGTCTTCAAGACTTGACTGTTCTTATTACATTTGGTTTCCTGTAAAGAACACGTGCCTTGCAGTTAAAACAACAAATATTTTTTAGGGCACAGTCTTTGTACATTACAAAGCTTCTCTGAAAGAAATTACGAGGTAGGTATTCAGAGGGTAAAAAATTTTATGTCTTCAAAAGTTAAGATTTTTATATCATTTTAATTATTCATTTATAATTCTATAGTGGCTAAATAATTGTATTATATATGTATTGGTTGTTTAACATTGCCCTATTCCCAATAGCCAATTTTGTCGGTCCATCCAATCTCCTGGTTGTACGTGTTTCTCCTTCTTGTATTCCCTGAGTCCAGCAAGTTTTGGGTCTGCCTCTCTTCCCTCATGTTTCCATTCCAAAATACATTTTGGTTTAATATAATAAATTTGGCAATTTTTAACATTATGAGGTTTTATTAATAAGAATTAATTGAATCGTGATTTCTTCTTACCTCATATTGCTATGTTTTTTTAAACACAGCACTGCAGCATCAGCGACCATCTTCACCACCTCAGCTGTTTTCATGACTGTCAATTTTTTACTTTTGCCAGTAATTATCCAAACTGCCATCTGGTGTTCTTTTGAAGGAATTATTTTCTAAACTGCCATCTGATGTTCTTTTGAAGGAACCATTTTCTAAACTGCCATCTAAACCCCAGATGGTAGGTTAGAAAATAATTCCTTCAAAAGAACACCAGAAGGCAGTTTGGATAATTACCAGCAAAAGAAAAAATTGACAGTTGTGAAAACAGCTGAGGATGCTGATACTGCAGTGCTGTGTTTAAAAAAATATAGAAATATGAGGTAAGAAGAATTCACGATTCAATTAATTCCTATACATTTTGGTAGCCGATCCTCTTCCATTCACTGGACATGTCCGTACCATCTTAATTGCTAAGTTTAATATAATCTAAAATAGTGTCTCTTCAATCTTCATTTTCTCCCTTATAATTGATCTTCTATTTTTTTTCTCTTCTTGAAATTCTTGCTGCCCTTCGTATAAATCCATTTCAGTTGCCAAAAGATACTTATTTGTTTTTGTTGTTAACGGCCAAAGTTTGCTCCATAAGTAATGATATTTTTAACAATTGTATGATATATATTAATTTTATTTTTAATTGGGTAGTATGAGACGGGAAACCACCAGGTTACTAAGTAGTAAAAAGAGGGAATATTTGAGAGAGAAGATTAATGATCTTGAAATGAATGCAAAAAATAGGAACATTAGAGAATTATATCAGGGAATTAGGATAGAGAAGAAAGGGTTTCAGGCTAGAACAAACATAATTCGGAATGAAAATGGGGATATGATTGCAGATTCCAGGAGTATATTAAATATATGGAAAAGTTAACTTTAATCAGCTATTAAATGTACGTACAGAACAGGATATTGATGAGGATAATTTACAGACAGCACAAATGCTAATCGTAAGACCAAGTGCATTAGAGGTTGAAATGGCGATAGAAAAATTGAAGATGTATAAAGCATCAGGTTCAGATGAGATCCCAGCATAACTGATAAAATCAGGGGGAGAAAAATTGATGGACAAGATACGCCGGTTGCTTAGTATGATTTGGGAAAAAGAAGCTCTTCCAGATAAATGGAAAGAATCGATTATCATACCAATCTATAAGAAAGGAGATAAAACTGACTGCAACAACTACAAGGGCATCTCATTACTTTTAACTTCGTACAAAATTCTAACAAATATATTAGTAAGCAGACTTACTCCCTATATTGATGACTTTCTAGAAGGCCATCAATGTGGATTTAGAAGAAACAGGTCTACAACAGATCAGATTTTTAGTATAAGACAGATTTTAGAAAAGAAAGTTCATATCGACATTAAAGATTGTGCCCTCGATGTTGGATTAACAACATTTTTTGCGAGTGTCCAAGTTCCTTTTTGTTTTTCCTGTATATACTTTATTGCAATCTTTGCAATTAATTTGATAAATTCCAGTGTCATTTGATTCTTATTTACAAAACCTCAAAATGTAAAAATCTCCAAATTTATTATATTCATTTATTTTTATTACTTATATTTTTATCCCACAATATTCCATTGAAGCAAGCAATTGCAAATTTTCTTTTATTATTTCTATTTCTTATTTCCTTCCATTTTTATTCATTTTAATTCCTAAATATATGATCTCACTACAAGATTTTTATCGTTTCTCCAGTCTCCAAAATTAAATTTTGTTTCACCAGTTGATAAATATTTTGTTTTCTTTAAGTTCAAAACTAATCCCCATTTTTTTTTCATATTCTTCTATTAATTTCATAGTCAGTCCCGTTGGGGTCAGGATTTTTAAATTGACCCAAACCCTCTGGCGGCACTATGGCCCTGGGGTCGTCTCAGCCTCTAACGGAAATGAGTACCAGACGCTTGTTCTGGGGGTAAAGGCGGCCGTCACACAGGGCTGACAACCCGGCTGACATAAAGTGCCGATTGTCTAGAAAAAGTGGGAGCCTTAACCTCCTACTACCCCAAGGGCCTCCGGGTCTGTTGTGGGATCACTTTACTACTTTATATATTCTAAATCATTGAATAACAATAATACATTTATTTTATTAAGAATGTTTAGTATTTTTCTTTGTAACAAGACAGTTTAATATTTAATTATTTAATTTTCATTCAACATTACCAACTTAATAACAGTTTGTGTGCTGTGCCTTAAGACAAACTGTCATCACGCGGGAACTAACTGAATTTCTCAGCAAGTCAGCTGTTAATATTTAAAGTGGCAAAATGTTAATTTCTTATTAATTTTTTTATTTCAATGCCCCAAGTTGTCATTTTGACATTTCTGGTGTGCTCTCCTAGCATTGGATTAATTGTAACCCACTTCTGAAGTTGGGGCACCTAGAAGCCGGAGTTATGTTACCCCGATCATATGATGGGTGATAAATGGTAATGAAGCACCAGGAGAGTTCATAACCTAAATACCAGGCCATGGCCATGATTCCCTTTAAGAAAATATTCCTATGGTTTGACCGGCAATTGAACCCGCGACCTCATGAACAGTAGTCAGAAATGCTGACCACTATCCCATGAGGCTGGTCATTTCTTATTTAATGTGTCAGAACACAATGAAATCAAAGAGCGTTTTTTTTTTTTTTACGGTTTTCATGTAAACCTACATTTCTAATGATCAGATTTCACTCATTTTTTAAGAACACGTTTCATGTATTATTTCAATAGTCTCTACTGAAGTTTGTTACACTAACTTTAAAATTGCGGCCGATAGACCTATTTTTATTATTTTTTTCCATATGAACTCATACAGTTGATAGTAGGATTTTGCTGATTAACGAAATGTATCATATTTCTTTTATTGATCTCTGTATGCTGAGTTTGGGTCCGAGAAAAACAATTGCGCCCATGAGAGTGTTAACGAACACACGTGGTTCGTTAACCAGCAAAATATCTAAAGGAGTTGGAGGTTACCGGAAGCAAAAATAAAAAAAACCACCCTAATATCGGCAATTTTCGATGTTTTGCAACAAAACTCGGTATATACTATTGAAATTAAACAGAAAAGGTATTTTTCAAAGATCAGCGACATCCGATCACTAGAAGTAGGAATTTTTTAAAACTAGCTATCACCATGTTTGCTTCCTTGCTTGAATAATAAACATAATATTGAGTTCGTTAATCAGGGGGGGTCAAATTTAAAAATCGATCTAGAGGGTGCAATTTTAGTTTTCTCGCAACGAAACTATGTAAATGTCATATAAATAACACTACTAATGTATCCTCAGAAAATCAGCGAAATCCGACCATTACTTGTGGGAAATTAACCTGAAAGCCACACTAGCGGCCGTCGCGTTTGCTTTGTTAGCAACACAACAAATTAATAAACAAATGAGAGATACATTCTGTAAACCAGTAATATCAAACCATGAGTTCTACTTGCTGAGACATTCATTTGTTTATGCAATTTCTGCATAACGGACTTTTGTTGTAACATGGTGTGGGATTCCATGTTTTTTCTGAAGACAAGAGTGCGCCCAGTCCCCCGGTTTATTTCTGGACATTTATTTCAAGTATCAAGAAATAAACCGTATTACTCCGTTGTTCTTGCACATTGGAGGGGTGTCCCAACCCGCCGGTTGGTCATTGTCGCTGGTTATTCTTGTCTTCAGCGATATCAGCGTGAAATTTGGAGAAAAAATGGTAATCACAAATAACTTTACCATTTTTAAATTAGGCCAAAATAATTTGAAACTATAAATAAACTGTTAAGATAACAATCTGAACCCCTATCGAATCCCCACAGGCAGAGGAGTTTATATGGACAGTTGAGCTACAGCCAGTTAGGATGTGGAGGGAGTGTGTGTGTATGTGTGTAGCTGTGTGGGAAAATGGCAGAATCCCCCCTTTATGTATCCATTCCTCTCCTTCCCCCGAATCCAGGTCCGTGGGAAAGCTGAGCCCCTCTCGGATTTATCAGCCTGCCACCCAACCTGAATCCAGATGGGTCCCAGTCCAGGCTATTCCCTGTGCTGAGTGCAGAAGAGGAAGGACCCGGGGTCTGTCCATTCCTGTCTGGAGTAAGGTGTGTGGTTTTTTGTCTGTGTATGTTTTTTTTGTGGGTGTGTATGTGTTTCTTTGGTGTCTGTATGAGTTTGCGTGTGTGTAGCTATGTGGGAAGATGGCAGAATCCCCCCTTATATCCGTTCCTCTCCTTCCCCCAAATCCAGGTCCGTGGAAAAGCTGAGCCCCTCTCGGGTTCATCAGCATGCCACCCAACCTGAATCCAGATGGGTCCCAGTCCAAGCTATTCCCTGTGCTGAGTACAGAAGAGGAAGGACCTGGGGTCTGTCCTTTCCTGGCTGGAGTAAGGTGTGTGGTTTTTTTGTGGGTGTGTAGGTGTTTTTTGTGGGTGTGTGTGTGTTTTTTTGGAGTCTGTATGAGTTTGTGTGTAGCTATGTGGGAAGATGGCAGAATCCCCCCTTTATGTATCTGTTCCTCTCCTTCCCCCAAATCCAGGTCTGTGGGAAAGCTGAGCCCCTCTCGGGTTCATCAGCCTGCCACCCAACCTGAATCCAGATGGGTCCCAGTCCAAGCTATTCCCTGTGCTGAGTACAGAAGAGGAAGGACCTGGGTCTGTCCATTCCTGTCTGGAGTAAGGTGTGTGTTTTTTTTTGTGGTGTGTAGGTGCTTTTTTGTCTGTGTATGTTTTCTTATGGGTGTGTGTTTTTTTTGTGTCTGGTGTGTAAGTTTATTTTGTGTGTGTGGGTGGGTGGGTGGGAAGATGGCAGAATCCCCCTTTTATGTATCCGTTCCTCTCCTTCCCCCGAATCCAGGTCCGTGGAAAAGCTGAGCCCCTCTCGGGTTCATCAGCCTGCCACCCAACCTGAATCCAGATGGGTCCCAGTCCAGGCTATTCCCTGTGCTGAGTGCAGAAGAGGAAGGGCCCGGGGTCTGTCCATTCCTGTCTGGAGTAAGGTGTGTGGTTTTTTTGTGGTGTGTAGGTGCTTTTTTGTCTGTGCATGTTTTCTTGTGGGTGTGTGTTTTTTTGTGTCTGGTGTGTAAGTTTATTTTATGTGGGTGGGTGGGAAGATGGCAGAATCCCCCTTTTATGTATCCGTTCCTCTCCTTCCCCCGAATCCAGGTCCGTGGAAAAGCTGAGCCCCTCTCGGGTTCATCAGCCTGCCACCCAATCTGAATCCAGATGGGTCCCAGTCCAGGCTATTCCCTGTGCTGAGTGCAGAAGAGGAAGGACCCGGGGTCTGTCCATTCCTGGCTGGAGTAGGGTGTGTGGTTTTTTATGGTGTGTAGGTGTTTTTTTGTCTGTGTATGTGTTTTTTGGTGTCTATGTCTGTGTGTGTGGGTGGGTGAGTGGGAAGATGGCAGAATCCCCCTTTTATGTATCCGTTCCTCTCCTTCCCCTGAATCCAGGTCCGTGGAAAAGCTGAGCCCCTCTCGGGTTCATCAGCCTGCCACCCAACCTGAATCCAGATGGGTCCCAGTCCAGGCTATTCCCTGTGCTGAGTGCAGAAGAGGAAGGGCCCGGGGTCTGTCCATTCCTGTCTGGAGTAAGGTGTGTGGTTTTTTTGTGGTGTGTAGGTGCTTTTTTGTCTGTGTATGTTTTCTTGTGGGTGTGTGTTTTTTTTTTGTGTCTGGTGTGTAAGTTTATTTTGTGTGTGTGGGTGGGTGGGTGGGAAGATGGCAGAATCCCCCTTTTATGTATCCGTTCCTCTCCTTCCCCCGAATCCAGGTCCGTGGAAAAGCTGAGCCCCTCTCGGGTTCATCAGCCTGCCACCCAATCTGAATCCAGATGGGTCCCAGTCCAGGCTATTCCCTGTGCTGAGTGCAGAAGAGGAAGGGCCCGGGGTCTGTCCATTCCTGTCTGGAGTAAGGTGTGTGGTTTTTTTTGTGGTGTGTAGGTGCTTTTTTGTCTGTGTATGTTTTCTTGTGGGTGTGTGTTTTTTTTTTTGTGTCTGGTGTGTAAGTTTATTTTGTGTGGGTGGGTGGGAAGATGGCAGAATCCCCCTTTTATGTATCCGTTCCTCTCCTTCCCCCGAATCCAGGTCCGTGGAAAAGCTGAGCCCCTCTCGGGTTCATCAGCCTGCCACCCAATCTGAATCCAGATGGGTCCCAGTCCAGGCTATTCCCTGTACTGAGTGCAGAAGAGGAAGGACCCGGGGTCTGTCCATTCCTGGCTGTAGTAGGGTGTGTGGTTTTTTATGGTGTGTAGGTGTTTTTTTGTCTGTGTATGTTTTTTTGGTGTCTATGTGTTTGTGTGTGTGTGTGGGTGGGAAGATGGCAGAATCCCCCTTTTATGTATCCGTACCTCTCCTTCCCCCGAATCCAGGTCCGTGGAAAAGCTGAGCCCCTCTCGGGTTCATCAGCCTGCCACCCAACCTGAATCCAGATGGGTCCCAGTCCAGGCTATTCCCTGTACTGAGTGCAGAAGAGGAAGGACCCGGGGTCTGTCCATTCCTGGCTGGAGTAGGGTGTGTGGTTTTTTATGGTGTGTAGGTGTTTTTTTGTCTGTGTATGTTTTTTTGGTGTCTGTGTTTGAGTGTGTGGGTGGGAAGATGGCAGAATCCCCCTTTTATGTATCCGTTCCTCTCCTTCCCCCGAATCCAGGTCCGTGGAAAAGCTGAGCCCCTCTCGGGTTCATCAGCCTGCCACCCAACCTGAATCCAGATGGGTCCCAGTCCAGGCTATTCCCTGTACTGAGTGCAGAAGAGGAAGGACCCGGGGTCTGTCCATTCCTGGCTGGAGTAGGGTGTGTGGTTTTTTTATGGTGTGTAGGTGTTTTTTTGTCTGTGTATGTTTTTTTGGTGTCTATGTGTTTGTGTGTGTGGGTGGGAAGATGGCAGAATCCCCCTTTTATGTATCCGTTCCTCTCCTTCCCCCGAATCCAGGTCCGTGGAAAAGCTGAGCCCCTCTCGGGTTCATCAGCCTGCCACCCAACCTGAATCCAGATGGGTCCCAGTCCAGGCTATTCCCTGTACTGAGTGCAGAAGAGGAAGGACCCGGGGTCTGTCCATTCCTGGCTGGAGTAGGGTGTGTGGTTTTTTATGGTGTGTAGGTGTTTTTTTGTCTGTGTATGTTTTTTTGGTGTCTATGTGTTTGTGTGTGTGGGTGGGAAGATGGCAGAATCCCCCTTTTATGTATCCGTTCCTCTCCTTCCCCCGAATCCAGGTCCGTGGAAAAGCTGAGCCCCTCTCGGGTTCATCAGCCTGCCACCCAACCTGAATCCAGATGGGTCCCAGTCCAGGCTATTCCCTGTACTGAGTTCAGAAGAGGAAGGACCCGGGGTCTGTCCATTCCTGGCTGGATTAAGGTGTGTGGTTTTTTTGTGGGTGTTTAGGTGTTTTTTGTCTGTGTATGTTTTTTTGTGGGTGTGTGTGTTTTTTTGGTGTCTGTGTGTGTAGCGGTGTGGGAAGATGGCAGAATCCCCCCTTTATGTATCCGTTCCTCTCCTTCCCCCGAATCCAGGTCCGTGGGAAAGCTGAGCCCCTCTCGGGTTCATCAGCCTGCCACCCAACCTGAATCCAGATGGGTCCCAGTTCAGGCCACTCCTTGTGCTGAGTGCAGAAGGGGAAGGACCCGGGGTCTGTCCATTCCTGGCTGGAGTAAGGTGTGTGGTATTTTTTGTGATGTGTAGGTGGTTTTTTGTCTGTGTATGTTTTCTTGTGGGTATGTGTATTTTTTTTTCTTGTCTATGTGTGTTTCTTTTTTTTTGTGTCTGGTGTGTAAGTTTATTTTGTGTGTGTGTAGCTGTGTGGGAAGATGTCAGAATCCCCCCTTTTATACATCCGTTCCTCTCCTTCCCCTGAATCCAGGTCCGTGGAAAAGCTGAGCCCTTCTCGGGTTCATCAGCCTGCCACCCAACCTGAATCCAGATGGGTCCCAGTCCAAGCTATTCCCTGTGCTGAGTACAGAAGAGGAAGGACTCGGGGTCTGTCCTTTCCTGGCTGGAGTAAGGTGTGTGGTTTTTTGTGGGAGTGTAGATGTTTTTTGTCTGTGTCTGCACAGCAGTGCTCGTCTGCCACTGTTTTCCAATGTCTCTCAATACGTAAATTGGGGTACGCTAACGCACTGAGATGACCACAAGATCACTGACTGTATCCTGACCACATGGCAGCCGTCAGATACTCATACAAACGTATCCTAATCACATAACCCAACCCACTAACGTAAAATAACATCAATAGCGTGTTTAAGTCCCCTGTGTGGAAGAAAGTTTATTCCGCTCCATAAAACGAGACCTGCACGGACAATTCCGCCTACGCCCCCCCCCTGCTGGGGTCATTTAGTGACTTCATACGAGACCGGTATTTACCATCCGATATTATATAATAATAATGTATTATACATGTAATATATGGTGGATGATTTTACTTGTCTCGCCTGATACGTCAGTGAGGCGTTCACCGGAACTAAAGATTGTTATTCCAACAGTAGATTACTGAACAATTTCAAGGAAGAATCAGAAGACAAATAAGAACATACTTAAATACACCAACGACATTTCATATACCAATTGCTACTACAAACGAAATTAAGAAAATCATATCTCTAAATAATAATAAAGCCTCAGGACAAGACAGACTAACTACACTTTCACTTAAACAACTTCCTAGGAAAGGTCTAGTACATTTGACAAAAATTCTAAACACTGCACTGAAATTACAACATTTTCCAGCTCCTCTTTAACTAGGTCATATTACAACCGTTCCTAAATCCGGAAAAGATCCACTATTTCCTCAAAACTACAGACCTATTAGCTTACTTGATTATTTAGGTAAAATACTTACTCACTGGCACTATCGAACCCGTAGGTTCATGGCCGCGCGGACATAAGCTCTCCATACATCCCTATCCTGAGCTAATGCTTTCCAATCATTCCCTGTATAATCTACTTCCCTCAAATCATAGTTTATGTTATTCTCCCACCTCATTCTTGGTCTACCAACTGGGCGTTTTCCTTTTGGCTTTCCTACAAGAAGTTTCCATGCACGTCTTTCATTCCCCATACGCGCAACATGTCCTGCCCATCGCAGTCTACGAGACTTAACTGTTCTTATTATATCTGGCTTCCTATAAAGACCATGTAGTTCATTGTTATGTAGTCTTCTCCATTCACCTGTCTGTTAATTTCCTTGTGCATCTCATTCCTATTTGTGATTATTGTTCCTAGGTATTTGAATTCAGCCAATTCCTCAAAATTTCCCTCATTTGTCATTAGCTGTCCATTTCCATTATATAATGTATTTCTACGTGTGACCATATATTTAATTTTGATATTTACTTCCAGTCCTAATCTCTAAGTGTTACTCAATAGTGTGTGTGTGTGTGTATTGTCCTTTAGTATCTCCTCGCTATCGGCCAATAATACTACATAATCAGCATAAACTAACAGCTTATTAATACCATTGAGTTGTAAGCCTTCCTCATTCTCTAAAGATTTAATTGCATGCTCTAGTACAAAATTAAATAGTAAAGGAGATAGTGCATCTCCTTGCTTCAACCCATTCTGGATTTCAAAAGTTTCGCACCCTACTCTTTGGGCCATTTAGACACATTAGTATAAGTCTAACTTTTTAGGAAAGGTAAAATACTAGAAAGACTAATACTAAAAATACTACAACCATACGTAACTCAAATACTACCTTTGACTCAATTTGCTTTTAGATCTGAACACTCAACTACTTTACAACTAACAAGACTCATGGATGACATCACGACTGGATTTCTACAAAGAAAATTCACAACTGCAGTCTTTGTTTATATAGAAAAAGCTTTTGACTCAGTTTGGCACACCGGAGTAATATTTAAATTAAAACAGCATAATATTCCAGACAATTACATAAAACTAATACATTCTTAATCAATTGAGTTGGTGTTTACTTGATGAAAATCCATATTCATTAATTAAATAAAAATAAAACGTAGTTTTATTTGATTTTCATATTTATTAAGATATAATTCAGTGACAGCTGTTTCGGTACACTGTACCTTCTTCAGACATGTTAACAAATTATCAGTTGGAACACAATTCAAAATTTGTTAACATGTCTGAAGAAGGTACAGTGTACCGAAACAGCTGTCATTGAATTATATAATAAATATGAAAATCAAAATAAAACTACGTTTTATTTTTATTTAATTAATAATACATTCTTATCTAAATAAACGTACATTTAGAGTCATCTATAATGGACAGAAATCAAATTGGCATCCAATGAAAGCTGAAGTCCCTCAAGGATCTGTGTTGGCACCTACATTATACAATATCTACACAGCAGACCTTCCAACATCACAATACACTAAAATAGCACAATATGCAGACGACACAGCAATACACTGCACAGATACAGACATACATTACACCACAAGAAAAATTCAAACACATATAAACAAGATCAGCAACTGGTTCTCCAAATGGAGAATCACACTAAATGCTGAGATAACACAAGCTATTGTATCCACAAGAAGAAGACCTAATCCAACTCCATTACATATAAATAACACAAATTTAGAATATAAAGATTCAATAAAATATCTAGGAATTATTTTAGATAAATTAACTTTCAATCAACACATAAAACAACTTAAAACTAAAACATTAACAAGAATTTCTCACATATAATCCATACTTACATCATGCACACTAACAATAAAATATAAAATAAATCTATAAGAAGCACTCATCAGAACACTAATGACATACGCCAGTCCAGCCTGGGGACATGCAGCCGGTACACACATTAAAAATCTTCAAATAGTCCAGAACAAAGCTTTAAGAATTATACTACATGCAGATCGACAAACTCAGATTCCTTCACTACACGACATAACTGAATTATCATACATAAAATACCACATAAGACTCCTAGCACGCAAACAGAAAGAAACATATGAAACACACAATAATAGACTAATACAAGCCATAGGTAACACACACGTTCATACTACATTACAATACAACACAGAACACCTACGCATATTACACATTAATACATACAACGGGTGAAAATTGAAATTGATGGAAAAATCATAGAACAAGTGTCAGATTTCTCTTACTTAGGAAGTGTATTTGCAGAGTATAAGAGTGACATTGATTCAAAATTACAAAAATATAATAAAATGAATGGGGTAATACGGAGACATTTTGGTAAACAGATGAGGACAGAGACAAAACTAAGATTACATAACATCACATCAAAAGCTGCTCTAAAATACGGAAGTGAAATTTGGATTTTAAATAAAAGAAACTCTCATAAACTTCAAGTAAGCCAAATGCGCTTCTTACGATCATTGTTAGGAGTTAATAGACTGGATCACCAAAGGAACACTATTATCAGAGGAAAACTTGGAGTAACAAGTTTAAATGAAGATATACAAAGATACCAACAAGAATGGAAAAATCATCTGAGGAGAATGGCAAGAAATAGACTTCCAAAATTGGCATTCCAATATACCCCAACTGGACATAGGGACCAAGGAAGACCAAAACATTGGTGGAAAGATCAAGACCATCTTCGCTAGGTTTACCGTACAGGCCACATGGCCTAAAATGAATTTGTTCATGATGATGATACTACACTTAAATTCAAGTATTTTAAGACCGAGACACTTAAGCTTCTTCCTCGTCATTTCAGAAATCTCCCGTCGAAAATAAAACTGTAAACATGAACAAGAAAATGCAAAAATATTAATTGCAAACACACATTCACTACAAGCACTAAAAATATTGGGTTAAGACCTGAAAAAGGTCGGTACCATACACTCACACTTAAATGACATGCTTACTTACTTCAGTCTTCTTAAATCCTCTTGAAATAATTTGTCGTTTTAAAGAAACACATTCATAACTAACCGTTTCCAGGTTTTCACTCGTTTATTAACATTTTATTGTTACGAAGAAATAATAAGAAGTTGCCTTAACAACTATTGTAGGATCCGGCTGAGACGAGTTAGCTGTGGGCTACAGTTAATACGCATTAGTTTCTAAGTAACTACATTTTCATTATTGCGCCCCGATCGCAATATATATATATATATATATATATATATATATATATTATATCGCAGCGGGCCCGGGTTCGATTCCCGGTTGGATAGGCTCCTGGGTGAGATTTTTTTCGGCGTTTTTCCTCACCTGTAAAACAAATGTCAGGAAGCTTAGGGCTCAACGGTCCCCGAAAATCATCCGGCCATCATCAACATCCTTATCAATTCACCGTTATGAAAAGCAACGGGAAGCTACCACACCTATAATTCTCTAGTAAAGCTGCAAACCATAGCATGAAGATGCTATGATTGCAGTGAAAGACCTGCCCTCGGGCAGAATACTATAAAATAGAATATATATACTCTGTCTTCGGGTTTTTACAGCTGCTGCCGTCTTCTCGTGCCAAACCTCCAAAGCGTACGATCTTGGGCATCTTCAGTGCTTAGCCCTCTTGCTTGCATTACTATCTTCATGTTTTCCTTCCATGTTAACTTTGGTCTCCCTCTTTTCTTCTTTCTGGTCGGTTGCCATTGATATAGTTGCTTCGGCCATCTCTCATCTTCCATTCTTAAAACATGTCCTAACCACTTTAATTCCTTTTCTTCAGTTCTTTCAATTATGCTTTCTTCTGCTTCCATTATGTTTCTAATTTCCTTATTTGAGATATGTTCTAATTTTTATTTCTGGCACTTCTGCGTAAATAATCAATTTGTAGAGCTACTAGTCTATTCTTGTAGTACTTATTGATGCCAATACCTCACTTCATATATATATATATAAACACGCGAAAATTTAAGATAACATTCATAATAGTTAAACTAGAATTTTAATTTCTTAGAAGAAAAATTAAGTTGCCGTAAAATGGCGACTTAATATTTTATTATTCAAATAGGCAGTAATACTATTGACTAAAAGCGACAAACACTTATCGAAGGCTTCTTACTCCAGCTTGAGGTTCTTTAAAACTGAAACTCGGGTCGGATAACTTTACTTCTCATCCGAGGGAAGCCATACGTACACAAGATTTTTCCACCTGAAAAAATGAGCAACCCTAACCGAATTAACTACATTAAAATCATGTTGTACTGTAGAACAAAGTGTAATTTATTTCGCAACTTCCATCATAAATATTTGTCCTGTTTTCTTACACAATCCTGTACTTTGTAAGAGAACCATACATTTTATCGAATTTGTAATATTTAAGCTATTCTTTAATACTGTCATTATGGTTCCAAAACTTTCTGGTTTTCTGCAAATATTATTTTAATCTTCATTTAGGAGCCCTGTCACATTGTTTAAGTTAAGCTTTAGCAAAAAGACGTGGTCATATGAAAAATTTTACCTATAGCTCCCCCCCCCCCAGGTCATGGATTGTTCCCAGCAGAACATTTTCTCTAACAGCGTCCCTCGGTTTCCAAGAAAAACAAATTGTATTTAGAAAATTTGTATTTTCACATATTATTAAATTCCTATTAAGCCCACTGCTGTGGTCTCGAGGTAGCGTCCTGCCTTGACACGCCGTGGGCCCAGGTTCGATCGCCCGGCGGGACAAATTTCGTGTGAGGTTTTTTCGGGGGTTTTCCTCGCCTGTAAGATAAAGTCAGGACAATTTGAGACCCAAACGGTCCCTGAACGTCATATGGCCATCTTATCACATTCACCTCATTAGATTATCTTTAGGATTGAGACTTCTGGCGCATCATATCATTGGAGCAACATATATGGATGCGAAACGTCCATCCATAGTAATTCTGCCCGAAGGCAGGTCCTTCACTGCAATCATAGCATTTTCATGCTATGCTTGCAGCTTTACTAGGAAATTGTAGGTGTGGTAGCTTCCCGTTGCTTTCCACACCGGTGAAGGATGATGATGATGGCCATATGATTTCTGGAACCGTTTGGGTCTTAAAGTTTTCCTGACATTTGTCTTACAGGTGAGGAAAAACCCCGATAAAAACCTCACCCAGAAAAACTACCCCGACCGGGTATCGAACCCGGGCCCGCTGCTTGACAAGGCAAGCACGCTACCTCGAGACCACAGCGGTGGATTGTGCGAAACATGGACTCTTATTTTAAGGGAGGAAAGAAGATTACAAGTATTTGAGAATAAAATTTTTAGGAAAATATTTAGACCAAAGAGAGATGAACAGACAGGTGAATGGAGAAGACTACATAACAATGAACTACATGGTCTTTATAGGAAGCCAGATATAATAAGAACAATTAATCATCATATACTGTTATGGGCAGGATAGTGGCACGAATGAGGAATGAAAGACGTGCATGGAAGCTTCTTGTAGGAAAACCAGAGGGAAAACGTCCAGTTGGTAGACCAAGAATGAGGTGGGAGAATAACATTAACTATGATTTGAGGGAAGTGGATTATACAGGGGAGATTGGAAAACATTGGCTCAGGATAGGGCTGTATGGAGGGCTTGTGTCCGCGCGGCCATGAACCTACGGGTTCGATAGTGCCAGTGAGTCAGTTATATAGGGGATACGTTCCAAAATAAAATCAAAATTAAATAAATTGAGAGATTTTGAACAGCTTATATTAATTTTAACTGTCAGGCTTAGGCAAGGGCTTAAAGAAGTTTAGTAATTCCCTCCCCCCCTGTTTCGCCGCTTTTAAAAGGTCTTTCAATTCAGCGATAGAATTCCTTGTTATGTCTTCGGATTTCTTGATGAATCATACAGTTGAGTCATTAACATTGAAACAACGTGGTACAGACGCAAACGACTCGTCAACGCGTAAACTGTCAAGCATTTCTGTTTTTACTTTAAGCGGCAACACTACTTTCCCCCTCCCCCTCTTCGTAACTAATTTTCTTTCCTTTTACTCGACATTATAAATTGGCAACAAAGCAGAAGAGACACATGTTATTCAATCAAAATTATTGCAACGAATGACAAGTTGAAACAATGAAACACCGATCGTGGCGAGAGCGGCATTTATAACGGACATAGCGGCACGTGAAATACGACGGCGTTCGCTTTTAAGAACGAACTTTAGGCTTAGCGATAATAGGTTCGTCTTACTTTGATATGTATTTGTCCATTTGGTTTGAATCGCTTTTTGTGAAAGTCGCCTTGGCACGTGCCTGCAGTAAAAATGTTACCGATGCATTAATAAAGGATACTAATTTTTTAATATACCGACTGGATCCGCGAATAAAAACATTTTTAGCTGCGAATACAGGAACTGTGCCGCAATTTTTTAACCCGCGAATGAGGAGCTTTTTACTGTATTTTGTAACGCTAAACCTCAGCAGGTGACGTCACAGTTGTCATGGCGACTAGCGAGCTAAGCTCTACCCCGGAGGTCGAGCAGCTGGAAAGCAATAATCCTTCACGTGAGCTCTGGGTGTAGACGAAAATGACAGCACGTGGCGCGGGCGCTCTTTATCAAAACTCTCAGCCCCACCTCGTAAAATAATGTTTCTACTGAAATCTACATTCGTGATAAGGAAAATAAAGTTTAAAAATAATTCTGGAAAAAATAAGGCACTTCATCTACTTCCCCTATTTAGAGAGGAAGTCACGTGATTATGGTTTTTACGGCATTCCTACGAAACATCGCATACAGGTGTAAAATGTGAAATCACGCTTGACTTTATCGCAGTGTTTGTCTTTTTAAAAATCGAAGATAATTGTGTAAATAAAGCCATAAAACATTAACATCTGATAGTTGTGTCGTATTTGAACATTCTGCCACTTAGATCATTAGTTTGCCTTCCCAGTACCCTGCACGACCAATTGCAATGTAAACACCTTAATCAACTCTCTGCCATAATCGAATCCGCAAGTTCATGTCCGTTTAAACATCACTTTCCTCAACTAATATTTTCCGATCATTACCTGTATAATTTATCTACCTCAGATCATAGTTAATGTTATTCTCTCACCTCGATCTTGGCCTCCCTACTGAGCGCTTTTCTTCAGGCTTTCCTATAAGGGATTTCTATGCCCCTCAGCGCTGACCAATCAGAAGGCAGATATATAACTTACGAACACATCGCGGTGAACGTATAAATAGGACAGACTTACTTACTCACTGGTACTATCGAACCCGTAGGTTCATGGCCGCGCGGACATAAGCTCTCCATATATCCCTATCACGAGCTAATGCTTTCCAATCATTCCCTGTATAATCTACTTCCCTCAAATCATAGTTAATGTTATTCTCCCACCTTTCTTGGTCTACCAACTGGGCCTTTTCCCTCTGGCTTTCCTACAAGAAGCTTCCATGCAAGTCTTTCATTCCCCATACATGCAACATATCCTGCCCATCGCAGTCTACGAGATTTAACTGTTCTTATTATATCTGGCTTCCTATAAAGACTATGTAGTTTACTGTTATGTAGTCTTCTCCATTCACCCGTCTGTTCATCTCTCTTTGGTCCAAAAAGTACTTTATTTCGAATACTTGTAATCTCCTTTCCTCCCTTAAAGTAAGAGTCCATGTTTCGCACCCATATAATATAACTGGTAGAATAATAGTTTTATATATTTTCAGTTTAACTTTTTTAAAGGAGTTGGAACGTCAAGAGTCTCTACAATGCATAATAGCACGCATTTCCAGAATTGAGCCTATGTTTAAATAGGACAGACAGTGGACAGAATTGCCAGTCTCAAGACAACCCTTGAGGATGCCAGACGCAGTCTCTGGCGAAACGTCGGGGAACTACAAGCCCGAAAATCTTCAAGATCACTTAATTCAATTGTTTCACCAGCACCTTTTTGTATGTATTTTCAGAACCTTTCCCCCCCCTTTTACGACCAAAATTTGCACCTTAAAATCCTTTCCCTACTCATCTTATGTTTGTCCTTTTTATCTTCCATTGTTTGGTCACACTTCGGTTAGTTTAGAGTGAACAAGAATGAAGGAATAGTTCAGCGACGGATTCTAAGATATTACCAAAATGGTTCTTGAAACTGACACTCAATTTGTTGATGCTCTTTCAATAACATTTTATTAGCCAAATAAAATGGCGTCAAGCCAGAGATCGGGAGGTGGAAAAGAGAAGTTTAATTTGAGATTTATTTTATTTTTAATAGTTTTGCTCGATGTTGCTTTGGCTGAGCGCCATTTTACAGTTTTGTTTACATTTTTATTATATGGGCAGTACTTAATATCTTGATAGCCCTGAGGTATAACACATTTCAACTGTTTGTTCTAGAATTAGCAATATTTTAGTTTTCGACCAGTTTCCTACCATTCTTTTTCATGCCATGACCCACCCAAGCCTATCTAAAATTCTTAATATGCATGATTCCAAATATATATATGCCTATATATACACTATATACAAAACTATCAGAACAACTGGAAAGCCCATCTTCAACGAAGGCCGTCTCATAGAATTCCAAAAGCCATGTTTCGTTACTGCCCGCAAGGCAAAATATCGCTGGGACATCCAAAAAAGAGCTGGATGGAAAATTCCTGTTTGAGACCTAACAGGCCACATGGCCTAATACTTGCATGGATGATGATATATATATCCATAGTAATTCTGCCCGAAAGCAGGTCCCTCACTGCAATCATAGCATTTTGATGCTATGCTTGCAGCTTTACTAGAGAATTGTAGGTGTGGTAGCTTCCCGTTGCTTTCCACACCGGTGAAGGATGATGATGATGATGATAATGATAAGGATGATGATGATGATGGTCATATGATTTCGGGGACCGTTTGGGCCTTAAAGTTTTCCTGACACTTGTCTTACAGGTGAGGAAAAACCCCGATAAAAACCTCACCCAGAAAAACTTCCCCGACTGGGGATCGAACCCGGGCCCGCTGCGTGACAAGGCAGCACGCTACCTCGGGACCACAGCGGTGGACGTTATATATTATATATATATATATATATATATATATATATATATATATATATATATATAGGTATATAAGGAACAAATAATTAACAGGAAAAAAAATTCTAGCCACTAAATATACTCACTTCTCGCCGGCGCAGATCTGGTAGTTATAATAATAATAATAATAATAATAATAATAATAATAATAATAATAATAATAATAATAATAATAATAAATGTTATTAAAGATTTTCTCTACAGTAGTTAACCTTCAGCACAAATATATATTGCTCCGCCACAGATTTCTATCCTTAGCATCTTCTTCTTTGTGGTCTCTGCTGATCATGTTTTTTCTTACTTCATTCATCCACTGTTCCCTGGGTTTCCCCTCGTCCTCCTGCATTCAGCATTTCAATCCAGCATCATTCTTGGGATTCTATTATTCTCCATCCTCTTCAGATGTCCATACCATCGTTCTTATATTACTTGTATCATATTATGTTTAACATTAATAATTATTTCTCTAATTTTCTGGTTCTTCATGATTTACTTGCTGGCCTTCGCCAAAAATTCATCTCTTGTCAATTTATCTTTGCTTGCTGTCTACCTAGAGTGCAGGTCTCTGCACCATACAACATAACACTTTGTACTAATGATTTAAATATTAATGTCTTGGATAATAATAGATAGATCATCGGTTGATTAATATATCTGACATCGTTATATTCTTAATAACCAATTTTGTCGGTCCATCCAATCTCCTGGTTGTAAATGTTTCTCCTTCATATATAAATATATTCCCTCGCTCCAGGAGGTTTTTGGATAATAATAGGTTTATTTTACCAGGCACAGTTTAGGCCTTAAGAACTTGTGTAACCGTGCAACCAGGATAGAAAAAATGCAAACATTAATCTTACGTCTAAATTACAATAAACAAAATTATTACATGATTTATCTACAATATAATTATTATATCATTGCTTCTAGTAGCGATGATCGGAAAGCTCAAGCCTGGCTGGGATTTATGGATTTTTAGAATGGAAAAATTCAAGGGACATTTTCTCCGGGTGGGACTTGAAGCCGGGGACCCGAGTTCGAAGATTTTCGGAGTCGTAAACAAACCTTAAGCCTGAAAAAAGAGAGGCCGCCGAACAAAATTTAATAGACTTTCCTTCCAAGTACAGCAAGAGTCCAAGCTCTGTGTGTTTGCGGGGAGAAGTGTGGGGAGTGGGAGGAGGTACACTTCTCTGCTTCTCATAGTACTAACAGCTGAAACAGCAAATTCCTTTCAGACACACGGAGCTGGTCCCGAGTAGTAATACCTTAGTTGGTTACTAGATGTCTCTTTGAGGGATATGCTGACCACATGTTACGACATATGTAGGGAAATAAACGTTCCTAAATCAGATTGCTCGAGAAACCCAAAGGGGACTGTTAAGGCTAGACTCAAAGGGTCGTAAAGTCAAAGAGGAAGAAGGGATTATTTTAATTTTTTTCTTATCACAAAGAACATTAACAAATGTACAAATGATGATCCTCAAGATCTCTGGGCTGTAGGCAGTGGTTTTGCGGCTTCAAGTTCCCCGACGTTTCGCCAGAGATTGCGTCCGGCATCCTCAAGCGTCTCAAGATAACTCTTGAGGATGCCGGACGCAGTCTCTGGCGAAACGTCGGGGAAATACAAGCCTCAAGTCCATGGCCAACAGCCTGGAAATCTTCTACAAGATAATCATAGTAACTCCGGCCGTGAAAGCCTAAGTCAATATAAAATGTACAAAATTTCACCGAACTTCGTCCATCCATGTAATAGCTTAGTTGGCTACTAGATGTCTCACTGAGGCGATGTGCTAACCACATGTCACACATTGTTATTGTATATCTGGCTTAACTTGGCAAAGAAAGAGATGCAGATTACAAATCCCGGACACACCCTCTATTGTATTTTTGCAGTTTTTGTAAATTTCGAAAATAAGGATAGATCCGTGACCGCTTTCGCCCAGTTACAAAAGAGAGAACCCACCCTGTTGTCAGTTTTTCGTCTTCCCTCTTTCCCCTATTAACACCTGGTGAAGAAACACCGACAACACTGGTGCGAGTGAGAGAGGTGAGCACAGCTGTCTCTTTCTACAAATTTCTTGCAAAGTTAAGCCAGACGAACTAGAGTCCGTAACTAAATTAGTTTTGTTAAGAAACTGCCGCTAGGGAGCACTCATTTCCCCACGCGGGAAGTATGGGCTAAGTGCAGGGTGGTTTTCAACTCTGCATATAACAGAAGACCATCGAGACCGATGGCGATGAAAGGGTTAATTAAAATTTAGGAACATTTTCGCAATAAATTAGCGATATTTTGTTCAGAGGCGGCTTGTATCTGTAAATATTTATACTGTATTGCGATGTTTATTTTTAAACTAGTTTTTCTCACACCGCGGCGCCGGACTCACTTCGATATTAATAATTCCATGAGACAGCTGGGTAAACATGTGACATTCAGGTGCCACGTAAGGGGGGGGGGGTCTTAACATACAAGAAACTTCTCAAATAGTTTTCATTTTTGTAACAGTTAATTTTCAATAGGCTGTAGGTCTATATACACATAATTCTAACTTCAATAGAATTCCTCACTGACTCTATCGAACCTGTAGGTTCATGGCCTAGCGCACATAAGCTCTTCATGCATCCCTATCCTGAGCTAATGTTTTCCAATCATTCCCTGTATAATCTACTTCCCTCAAATCATAGTTAATGTTATTCTCCCACCTCATTCTTGGCCTAAAACTGAGCGTTTTCCCTCCGGATTTCCTACAAGAAGCTTCCATGCACGTCTTTCATTACCCATTCGTGTCACATGTCCTGCCCATCGCAGTCTACGAGACTTAACTCTTCTTATTATATCTGGCTTCCTTTAAGACCATGTAGTTCACTGGAATGTAGTCTTCTCCATTCACCCGTCTGTTCATCTCTCTTTGGTCCAAAAAAAATCCTAAGAACTTTATTCTCAAATACTCGTAATCTCCTCCCCTCCCTTAAAGTAAGAGTCCATATAATATAACTGGTAGAATAATAGTTTTATATATTTTCAGTTTAACGTTTTTTGAAAGTGTCTCTGTAATGCATAGGCCTAATAGCATACATTTTCAGAATTGAGCCTATGTTTAATTTCTTTGTGCATCTCATTCCTGTTTGTGATTATTGTTTCTAGATATTTCAATTATGTCCACCGCTATGGTCTCGAGGTAGCGTGCTGCCTTGTCACGCAGCGGGCCCGGGTTCGATCCCCGGTCGGGGCAGTTTATCTGGGTGAGGTTTTTATCGGGGTTTTTCCTCACCTGTAAGACAAATGTCAGGAAAATGTTAAGGCCCAAACGGTCCCAGAAATCATACAGCCATCATCATCATCCTTCATCGGTGTGGAAAGCAACGGGAAGCTACCACACCTACAATTCCCTAGTAAAGCTGCAAGCATAGCATGAACATGCTATGATTGCAGCGAAGGACCTGACTTCGGGCAGAATTACTATGGATGAATGGATATTTGAATTCAGGCACTTCCTCAAAATTTCCCTCATTTGTCATTAGCTGTCCATTTCCATTATAAAATATATGTGTATTAGTACACTGACCACAAGGAATTCATACTTGAAATGTGCGCACTAATATTACTTCCACTGTGTGTTGAGGTGCTGAACAGCGGCCAGGTCTCTCAGTGGACGGTGAGGAGTGACGGTGAACGGTCACATCACAATGTGTTATGAGTGATAAAACAGCCTGTTTTATTTTTAACGGCACTGGATTGTTTCATTTGCAGAAATTCGGTATGTACCTTCATAACATATAATAATACAAAACTTCCCATCAATAGAGATATAAATCAACTACTTTCATTTGTTTCCTCCTAAATATGGAATGGTTAAATTTACGTGAAGAAAGACGTTTCTTCTTTTTTTCCAAAGAATTAAGGTTAGGGGATAGCATAAAATTAACTTTTTTCTTATTAATGAATTCCTAATAAATTAAGCTATTCAGGTTGTCCTAATTAATACTAATTACGATGCGAGCTTGGGAAGTGGTTTTTACAGAATCGAGGAAAAAGTTTAAAAACCGAGCGATAGCGTTGTACATTATTTTTTGCGCGATGGTGGTTTTGAAAATAATAAATAATTGTAAAATAATAATAATATCTTTGTTGGAAATATTTGCGTTCGTTATAAACAATTAACTAACGTTAACAGTGTGGGCAATATTTATTAGTTGAAACGACAGGAGGCCGTGAGACAAATTTACTGATAACATGGGGGCAAGTATGTATTTATTGTTTAATATTGTTTCAAATAAATTTCAATTCATTTAAAATGCAGCGATCTATTTTGTATAATGTATATTAACACTACCTTTTTGATATTTTCTGTATATACATTGTATGTAGTATATATAGAGGGCAATGGGTTTACTTCCCACACGCGTGTTTGTAATATGTAATATTACAGTATAGTTATTTAGGCTGACAACCCCGAATGTAGGAAGTTGAACTTCCAATCATGGTCGCCATTGCTGTAAGTACGACAAAACGCACTGTCGCGCAAAAATATAGTTTTTTAATGTTTGTATACCTTCACCGATTCTGTCTAGTAGACACTATATCCATCCATAGTAATTCTGCCCGAGGGCAGGTCCTTCACTGCAATCATAGTATTTTTCATGCTATGCTTGCAGCTTTACTAAGGAATTGTAGGTGTGTTAGCTTCCCGTTCCTTTCCACACCGGTGAAGGATGATGATGATGATGATGATGATAATGATAAGGATGAGGATGATGATGGCCATATGATTTCGGGGACCGTTTCGGCCTTAAAGTTTTCCTGACATTTGTCTTACAGGTGAGGAAAAACCCCGATAAAAACCTCACCCAGAAAAACTGTCCCGACCGGGGATCGAACCCGGGCCCGCTGCGTGACAAGGCAGCACGCTCCGTCGAGACCACAGCGGTGGACTGACACTATATATATATATATATATATCACATGAAAGAAATGTTTTACTTAATGTAAAGAGTAGGCTCTATATGACTTGTGAACAATTCTCTGTGCTGGATTTCATGGCTTTCTCTGTGGTTTGCATTTGCACATGACTCCAAAATATAGTAGCCATGTTGCATTGTTGTTCTGTAATATTATTCTTCAGCAAAATTATCAAAATGCCAAAATCATTTAAAAAAGAACAAAAATCCAACAAGGAAGAAAACCTCATAAGGAAAATTTTAGAAAATTATTTTCAAGATAAATTAATTTCATTACGTCACTTTCAGATTTTACGCACTGCTGGTTATACTACTTTTACCGGTATCTCTTAACTGTATGGATGCGAAACATGGACTTTTACTTTAAGGGAGGATAAAAGAATACCAATATTTGAGAATAAAGTTTTGAGGAAAATTTTTGGAGCAAAGAGAGATGAACAGACAGGTGACTGAAGAAGAATTCATAACAGTGAATTATATGATCCTTATAGGAAGCAAGATAGATATAAGAAGAACATTTAATATGTTGTTTGTAAGTATTATTCACCGAGAGTAATTATTATTATTAATAATAATAATAATAATAATAATAATAATAATAATAATAATAATAATAATTACAACAAGAACTAATCGTTATCTCAGTCAAAAAAATGAAAGAAAAAGTTTACTTTAACTTACCTGATATATTTTAGATGTCATAGAACAACAGTGCACATGCGCCAGTGTGTATAGAGCCAGCGATAACCCACCATCGAACGACATATCGATTATTATCGTTGTTTCGATTATTATCTTTTTTTATGTATTTAGACACTTTTAAAATGTAATGGACGTTAAAGCTAACTAACTCATACTTAATGTAATTCAATTACTCTAAGCTAGGGTGGATTCCATGAAACGCCCCTTTTTTTCCTTCACTCCTTAATAATCGCAACCATCGATAACCCACTGATTCCAACTATGTAATATAGGCCTACTGTCTGGAGAAAATAGCAAGTCACCATCACAATATGTGTATTTGAATAAATACTTAAAAATTCTAAAATAAAGTTATAAAAATTGTTTTAAATGTTTTCAAAAATGTTACTAAATACAGAAGAATAGTTATAATTCACTATAATAAACTGATAAATCAAGGGAAAGTGTTTGTAAACTTGAACCCAAAATTAATTTATTAGGTCGACGTTTCAATCTCCTTGTGTGAAATAATTTGTTAAAATATTTTTATTCATACATTCAAATTTAAAAATTGTTCATTTAAATATTTAAAAAAAATTGTCTTGGTGATGATGGTAACTATGTATTCTAAACAACCATGTCTTGAAATGATCTCACACAAGGAGATCGAACGTCGACACAATAAATTAATTTTTTGACTGAGATAACGATTAGTTCTTGTTGTAATTATTATTATTATATGATTATTATTATATTATTATTATTATTATCATTACTATTATTATTATTATTACTATTATTATTATTATTATTATTATTATTATCATTACTATTATTATTATTACTATTATTTATATTATTATTATTACTTATTATATTATTATTATTATTGAACAGTTAGTCCCGTAGACTGCGATGGGCAGGACATGTTGCGCGTATGGGGAATGAAAGACGTGCATGGAAACTTCTTGTAGGAAAGCCGGAGGGAAAACGCCCAGTTGGTAGACCAAAAATGAGGTGGGAGAACAACATTGACTATGATGTGAGGGAAGTAGATTATACAGGGAATGATTGGAAAGCAGTAGCTCAGGTAGGGATGTATGGAGAGCTTATGGTCCGTTGCGGCCATGACCTACGGGTTCGATAGTGCGCAGTGAGTAAGTAAGTAAGTAAGTATTATTATTATTATTATTATTATTATTATTATTATTTTATTATAAAGAACAGTTAAGTCTTGTAGACTGCGATGGCAGGACATGTGGCACGAATAGGGAAAGAAGAAGGGGCATGGAAGCTTCTTATAGGGAAACCGGAGGTAAACCGCCCAGTTGGTAGACCAAGAATGAGGTGAGAGAATAACATTAACCATGCTTTGAAGGAAGTATGCTGTACAGGTTATGATTGGAAAACAGCTCAGTATAGGGGTGTAGGGAGAGCTTATTTCCGCGCGGCCATGAACCTATTGGTTCAATAGTGCCAGTGAGTTAATATCTCTTAAGTCATATACACTGTTATTAGGAGTGTAAATTACTACTGCTAGCAATACAGTCACATTACCCAATCCATCCATCCATAGTAATTCTGCTCGAAGGCTGGTCCTTCACTGCAATCACAACATTTTCATGCTATGCTTGCAGCTTTACTAGGGAATTGAAGGTGTGGTAGCTTCCCATTGCTTTCCACACCGGTGAGGGATGATGATGATGATGATGATGATGATAATGATAAGGATGATGATGATGATGATGATGACCATATGATTTCGGGGACCGTTTGGGCCTTAAAGTTTTCATGGCATTTGTCTTACAGGTGAGGAAAAATCCCGATAAAAACCTCACCCAGAAAAACTGCCCCGACCGGGGATCGAACTCGGGCCCGCTGCGTGACAAGGCAGACTACCCAATAGTACTCCTAAATATTAATTCTATGCTATTAACTACTATTTTATATATTTCAAGTTTTAGCAGTCTGAATTATCAGTCTACAGGGAGATTCATAATTCTTATTACAAACTTCTGGGGGTTGTAGAGGGGACTAAGTAGATAAAGTTTTCATTAAGAACCCATGTCCGGAAATATAATGGAAATGGACAGCTAATGACAAATGAGGGAAATTTTGAGGAAGTGGCTGAATTCAAATACCTGGGAACAATAATCACTAGTAGGAATGAGATGCACAAAGAAATTAGACATAGGCTGAATTCTGGAAATGCGTTATTATGCATTACAGAGACTTTTGATGTCCCAACTCCTTTTAAAAAACGTTAAACTGAAAATATATAAAACTATTATTCTACCAGTTATATTATATGGGTGCGAAACATGGACTCTTACTTTAAGGAAGGAAAGGAGATTACAAGTATTTGAGAATAAAGTACTTACGAAAATTTTTGGATCAAAGAGAGATGAACAGACAGGTGAATGGAGAAGACTACGAAACAATGAACTACATGGTCTTTATAGGAAGCCAGATATAATAAGAACAGTTAAGTCTCGTAGACTGCGATGGGCAGGACATGTTGCGCGTATGGGGAATGAAAGACGTGCATGGGAGCTTCTTGTAGAAAAGCCAGAGGGAAAACGCCCAGTTGGTACTCCAAGAATGAGGTGGGAGAACAACATTAACTATGATTTGAGGGAAGTAGATTATACAGGGAATGATTGGAAAGCATTAGCTCAGGATAGGAATGTATGGAGAGCTTATGTCCGCGCGACCATGAACCTACGGGTTCGATAGTGCCAGTGAGTAAGTAAGTAAGTAAATATCCTTGTCCGGAAACGTACCATTTCAATGTAAATTAGGTTTGAAGATCGAAACACACTGGGCTGATATCGCGTGTCTTGTGTTTCAGAATAAGTATTACGGACTTATAGGGGTTGTTCTACAAGTGTGGTTCCACGTGGCGACCCTGTTGTTCGTTGCACAAAGTGTACCTGCGACGCATGTTTTCATACACACGCCACACAAGACCTGGTGTGTGCTCAATAATTTCTGTTGCCGCCAAAATTCATGCAAAGAGATCTTCCTCCTAATGTAGTGTGATAGCGTCCACAATTTAACTGAACTATCGACTCGTAGGCAGAACACACCTTGCCGCCATATGATTACAGTGTAGCAGGTGTAAACAGCGGTAGCGAATCACACGACGGCTTTTGATCAGTGACTATAGATCGTAGAACTGTCCATTCACTATCCCTTCTCTATAAAATACTTCACACATCATCGCCTAACTATTTATCACGCCGCTTCATCAGACTATCCGACACACATAATCTTGACACTCGATCCCATAAGCACATTATCCTTTATATCCCACCTCATCACACTGTATATTATTCATTATCTTTTACGGTCTCACTTACCAAAACATGGAATTTCCTTCCAACCTATGTCAGAGACTGTCAAACTATAACATCCTTCAAAAACAAACTAAAGAATTATTTAATAACAAACTAACTTATACACCTCACTGATAATATTCTTTTAGCAATATTAATATATTTAATTATTTATGAAAATAATATTAAGAATAACAAATATTTTTATTTGTTTTGTTTTAGATATTGTATTATCGTAAAATTAGTTTTCTATATCTGTCATGTAGGCAGTGACAGAAATTTAGATAAACACACTAAAATACGATTCAATTATCTATGTGGCACAATTAAACGAACTTTATTGAATAAAACTAGAAAAGAAACTATTTTGAAGTTTTACAAAGTATTGGCAGTTCCATCTCTTATCTATGGATGTGAAACCTGGACATTAACAAAGGCAGATAGTAAACAAATAGAGGCTGCAGAAATGAAGATGTTGAGAGCAATAGCAGGATACCAAAGGTCCGATAAAAAGAAAAACGAAGATATAATAACAGAACTTAATATATTTAATCTCTGTGAAAGAAAAACATATTATCAAAATGCTTATCTTCAGCACTTATTACGAATGAATGAACAGCGCATACCAAGAAGAATGTATAAACCAAAAGGGAGAAGAATGTTGGGAACACCATTGAAGAGATGGAAGGACCAATTCGACCTATAATGAGATCGGAACAGGCCATTGGGCTTAATCCTTGTTGTTGATGATGAATTAATCCATCGATTAAATTATAAAATGTTCAATTTAGAAGCCAGAAGTGGTGTACAATTTGTATCGACAGATTGAGCACAAGATTTGCTTTCTACCACTCGAATAAAATAAAATAAAAATTATAATATAGCATATTACGATGCGAGGTTGGGAAGTGGTTTTTACAGGATCGAGGAAAAAGTTTAAAAACCGAGCGATAGCGTTGTACATTATTTTTTGCGCGATGGTGGTTTTGAAAATAATAAATAATTGTAAAATAATAATAATATCTTTGTTGGAAATATTTGCGTTCGTTATAAACAATTAACTAACGTTAACAGTGTGGGCAATATTTATTAGTTGAAACGACAGGAGGCCGTGAGACAAATTTACTGATAACATGGGGGCAAGTATGTATTTATTGTTTAATATTGTTTCAAATAAATTTCAATTCATTTAAAATGCAGCGATCTATTTTGTATAATGTATATTAACACTACCTTTTTGATATTTTCTGTATATACATTGTATGTAGTATATGTAGAGGGCAATGGGTTTACTTCCCACACGCGTGTTTGTAATATGTAATATTACAGTATAGTTATTTAGGCTGACAACCCCGAAATGTAGGAAGTTGAACTTCCAATCATGGTCGCCAGTGCTGTAAGTACGACAAAACGCACTGTCGCGCAAAAATATAGTTTTTTAATGTTTGTATTCTGTCTAGTAGACACTATATCCATCCATAGTAATTCTGCCCGAGGGCAGGTCCTTCACTGCAATCATAGTATTTTTCATCCTATACTTGCAGCTTTACTAAGGAATTGTAGGTGTGGTAGCTTCCCGTTGCTTTCCACACCGGTGAAGGATGGTGATGCTGATGATAAGGATGAGGATGATGACGGCCATATGATTTCGGGGACCGTTTGGGCCTTAAAGTTTTCCTGACATTTGTCTTACAGGTGAGGAAAAACCCCGATAAAAACCTCACTTAGAAAAACTGCCCCGACCGGGGATCGAACCCGGGCCCGCTGCGTGACAAGGCAGCACGCTCCGTCGAGACCACAGCGGTGGACTGATACTATATATATATATATATATATATATATCACATGAAAGAAATGTTTTACTTAATGTAAAGAGTAGGTCCTATATGACTTGTGAACAATTCTGTGTGCTGGATTTCATGGCTTTCTCTGTGGTTTGCATTTGCACATGACTCCAAAATATAGTAGCCATGTTGCATTGTTGTTCTGTAATATTATTCTTCAGCAAAATTATCAAAATGCCAAAATCATTTAAAAAAGAACAAAAATCCAACAAGGAAGAAAACCTCATAAGGAAAATTTTAGAAAATTATTTTCAAGATAAATTAATTTCATTACGTCACTTTCAGATTTTACGCACTGCTGGTTATACTACTTTTACCGGTATCTCTTAACTATATGGATGCGAAACATGGACTCTTACTTTAAGGGAGGAGAAAAGAATACCAATATTTGGGAATAAAGTTTTGAGGAAAATTTTTGGAGCAAAGAGAGATGAACAGACAGGTGAATGGAGAAGAATTCATAACAGTGAATTATATGATCCTTATAGGAAGCAAGATAGATATAAGAAGAACATTTAATACTGTATGTTTGTTAAGTATTATTCACCGAGAGTAATTAATAATAATAATAATAATAATAATAATAATAATAATAATAATAATAATAATAATAATAATAATTACAACAAGAACTAATCATTATCTCAGTCAAAAAAATGAAAGAAAAAGTTTACTTTAACTTACCTGATATATTTTAGATGTCCTCATAGAACAACAGTGCACATGCGCCAGTGTGTATAGAGCCAGCGATAACCCACCATCGAACGACATATCGATTATTATCGTTGTTTCGATTATTATCTTTTTTTATGTATTTAGACACTTTTAAAATGTAATGGACGTTAAAGCTAACTTAATGTAATTCAATTACTCTAATCTAGGGTGGATTCCATGAAACGCCCCTTTTTTCCTTCACTCCTTAATAATCGCAACCATCGATAACCCACTGATTCCAACTATGTAATATAGGCCTACTGTCTGGAGAAAATAGCAAGTCACCATCACAATATGTGTATTTGAATAAATACTTAAAAATTCTAAAATAAAGTTATAAAAATTGTTTTAAATGTTTTTAAAAATGTTACTAAATACAGAAGAATAGTTATAATTCACTATAATAAACTGATAAATCAAGGGAAAGTGTTTGTAAACTTGAACCCAAAATTAATTTATTAGGTCGACGTTTCAATCTCCTTGTGTGAAATAATTTGTTAAAATATTTTTATTCATACATTCAAATTTAAAATTGTTCATTTAAATATTTAAAAAAAATTGTCTTGGTGATGGTAACTATGTATTATAAACAACCATGTCTTGAAAATGATCTCACACAAGGAGATCGAAACGTCGACACAATAAATTAATTTTTTGACTGAGATAACGATTAGTTCTTGTTGTAATTATTATTATTATTATTATTATTATTATTATTATTATTATTATCATTACTATTATTATTATTATTACTATTATTATTATTATTATTATTATTATTATCATTACTATTATTATTATTACTATTATTATTATTATTATTATTATTATTATTATTATTATTATTATTGAACAGTTAAGTCCCGTAGACTGCGATGGGCAGGACATGTTGCGCGTATGGGGAATGAAAGACGTGCATGGAAACTTCTTGTAGGAAAGCCAGAAGGAAAACGCCCAGTTGGTAGACCAAAAATGAGGTGGGAGAACAACATTGACTATGATTTGAGGGAAGTAGATTATACAGGGAATGATTGGAAAGCAGTAGCTCAGGATAGGGATGTATGGAGAGCTTATGTCCGTGCGGCCATGAACCTACGGGTTCGATAGTGCCAGTGAGTAAGTAAGTAAGTAAGTATTATTATTATTATTATTATTATTATTATTATTATTATTATTATAAGAACAGTTAAGTCTTGTAGACTGCGATGGGCAGGACATGTGGCACGAATAGGGAAAGAAGAAGGGGCATGGAAGCTTCTTATAGGGAAACCGGAGGTAAAACGCCCAGTTGGTAGACCAAGAATGAGGTGAGAGAATAACATTAACCATGCTTTGAAGGAAGTATGCTGTACAGGGTATGATTGGAAAACAGCTGAGTATAGGGGTGTAGGGAGAGCTTATTTGCGCGCGGCCATGAACCTATTGGTTCAATAGTGCCAGTGAGTTAATATCTCTTAAGTCATATAACACTGTTATTAGGAGCGTAAATTACTACTGCTAGCATTATATGAAACAGCAATACAGTCACATTACCCAATCCATCCATAGTAATTCTGCCCGAAGGCAGGTCCTTCACTGCAATCACAACATTT